>CALNVZ010000649.1:32028081-32082761 GCA_940671915.1 Paracentrotus lividus | reverse complement strand
AGGAGAGATACTCGTATCAGAGATTGACCAGCAAATAACATAATCTTCTAAAAAAAAAAAAAAAAAAAAAAAGCTGAATTTGGTTAGTAGTTTTATATCTTCGTCAAATAAATACAAACGTCATGTCTTTCTAATTGTTTTAAGAAAAGTCCGCTCTTTTAAGAAAAGTGTTTACCAATCATGGCGCTAAATTAGTTAGAAACAAAACTGTTTTAAAACCTTTTTTTGGGGTTTTATTCCGATTTGCGAGCGTTCTTGAATGTCAAATCGGTATACTCTTACTCATAAAAAGCGAACGTCATTTTGATCTGAACTCTGTTGGAAGTTTTGGAAAACATAATAATGGTCTAATAGACTAAATTCTTGTACAGGCTTATGCATTTTGTTTTATATTCCTTTGAATAGAGTATATGATAGAGATAAGCTCCAAAATGTTTAATAAATATTTGCGCCTCATGAATGTATATAGCAATTTCTCTGATCATACGTTTAATGAGTGGCTGAGGTTTAAGCTTAAAACAATGAACATAAAAACGTAAATGATTTGGTCGAATCTCCGTCTTTATTGATTAAACTTGTTACCAGTATAAGAAGATTATTAATAATTATTAGAAATCGAATTATTTTAAGAGTAAATCGTATTTTGTTTCGTCGGTTTAGTAAAGACGCTACTATCTTAAACACGTTACTTTGTAAAATAAACTGCAGAGACTTACACTAATACTTGTATAGAAGTATTATCACGTCAATCTTTGTATGCTCTTATGTTTCTGAATGAACCATTTGTTTATAGAGTTTTATTCCATCAGACAACAGGATATAAGGCCTATCCTAAAATAAATGCTGAATTACCGATCATTTGGATCCAGATAGCTTAAGTCAAGCAATGAGTAGCATTCCACATACGCCCACCCCCGCACCTCTCCCCACCAGTTGTTAGTTTTGACATTCGTTTTGCGAGTACGGAGTATCCCGGATGAACAGCTTTATTCACAGCATTTTTTGGATCGACGCAAATTTCTCAGTGCGACTAAAGAGAGTCTTGTTGATATGCCGCTCACAAAACGAACAAAAAAAGCCAGTTGAAATCACACGATAACATGAACGTGAACAGTCCATAAACAAGTTATGCGTTGCTAAGGGCGGAGCTAAACGGAGAGGGAAATGAGCGTGGGACGTTAGCTTGTATGTCGAAAAAAAAAATTAGAACCGAAAAAACACTCGCCAGAAACTGCATTTTTTTCCACTTTCCGTTATCCATTTTCACTCATTTTTTAAAACAGAGCAAAAGATAGTAGGTAGACAGAAAATCAAACCAAAAAAATTAATATCAAAATTTTGAGTTTTTTATTACTTTGTCGATTCACTCGGATCTTTGATCTGCGACTTCTCTCTCATTTCGACAAGACGTATCACATATATCTATCCTTTAATAAAGCAGATAAAGCCCCTTCCCCGTTTTGCGTTCATGTCACTATTATTGAGAAATTTTTCAGCTCGAGCTTTGCACTCGCATAATGAATTTTAAAATATGAACTAGTAGATACTCACATGCTTGCACGTGTGAATTATCTTTAGCCATTTAATACATCATCATGGTCCCCCTTTAACAAACCAGTTTAAGCCCCTTCCTCGTTTTGCGCTCGCATTATGCTACAATTGCCCCATTTCATGTCACTTATTGAGAAAATATTCAGCTCGCCCTTTTCGCTCGCATTATACAATATATTTTTTCATATTTATATGGATGTGTGTATGCAAGCATTACCCCACCCCCAACAATGGACACTGCGATCATATACCATCGTATATGTCACATTGAGGAAATGGGGAAATATCGATGATCATCCCCCCAATCGTCAAAACAAATCGACACCGTTGTTCATGCAGCTTAATACTTGACGTAGTAGTCCCTTTAGCAGCTCTGGAAAAGGCTAAGCTGGGATGATTATAGTGCTCTGGTGTCGTTGACTGATGGTTGATAAAAATAATGTGCCGGTGTCTATATACAGAACTGTGCAAGTAAAAATGATGCCGGGATTAAATCATTCTCGACCCTACCGGAGGCTGCATCCCTCTGATGGCCGATGGGGCAGCTTTCTGGAACGTCCATATTGTCAAGGGTCACAGAGTTAGGGTCCTTTGAAGGTGAAAAGTACAAAACCCACTTTTTCCAAGTTTTTCGTTTGTAGGGTATGAGACAAACTTTTTGTAAACTTTTGGTTTCATCGTTTTGATTTTTTTTGCATAAAAGTTTCAATGAAATGCAATCACATTTTCCAAAGGACCGTGGTACAGCTTCAACAAAAAAAAAAAAAAAAATTAACAAGTATGAGAAAAATGCTAAGCAAAAACAAAAAACATTAATATCACGTATATTCGTCAGATCAATCTAAAAATGTAAGACCTTATGTAATGTATACAAAGATTGATTTACGCGTATTCATAAGATATTTATTGAAAGCATTCTGTTTTAAATCGATATCTGTTCTGTATGAAAAGCCCAACCATGTTGAAAGTTCATTTTAATTATAATGATGAAAGTTATTTCAAATATTGTTTATCAAGCTATCTTTGGATACTGCGCTAGTGGTGATCTCATTTTTTTTCTTCTCTCCTTGTTTTTGTATACTAGTTTTGGCTGGAACCACTGCCCGCTGCTCTTGGCCCAAACTTGAGGAAATCCAATCATTCTGTGAGAATGCAGAAACGCTAGTGGCATACAATGTGCAGTCAGTATGCGCATCTCTGTCAGGCTCCACACCAACTCCTGACCAGTAGAAAGGAGCCCATCATAAACACTAAACATCACATACCTGAACTAGAGACACGAAACCACCATCTCGCAGTCAATATCAGAAAACAGCTTCGGTTAGTATTGTAATCGTTGGTTTATCACTTTTTTACGACCCATGTTGACATGTTAAATTACTGAGCGCCTGCGTTGGCCTATAATGCTGGCACAGATGCCAACCCATACGGAATCATTAGAAATATAAAAATTAGAATGTGACTATATAGCGCAAATGTTAAACAGCCGACAACAAATGTAAGAGAAAGAAATCTATTGATTTTGATATACATCACAAAACTTGAATGACAGAAGCAAAATGTTAAATATTTCATGCGTTCTTTCATCTTGTTTCAGCTGTATAACTATTTGCGGTTATTTGCAATTCAAATGTTATTTTCCACAGGGTCTGGCATCTCTTATGCTAACTAAGTATTAACGCAACTGCAGCATTTCTCCCTGCAGGAGATTTTGACAAGAGGAAGATGAAAAACAGACAAAAACTTATTTGTAACAAACATATTTTTTGTAGAAAAAAATTAAATTGTCACAATAAGCTGATTGTTGTTTAAGGGGGAGGGGGGAGGGGGGTTATACCAAATTTAATGAAAAATCACTTTAAATTAGAACAAAGTTGGTAATTCCTCTTCACTTTTATGAAACTGTATAGTTTGCTTAAAAAGTTACCAAAAGAAATGCAGCATCGAAAAAAAAGAAGAACAAAGCCTAAAACTGAATAACATAATTTCCTTAATTACGTCATTAATTTATAAGCATATTATTTACATTGAATTGTGTATATGCAGTAACCCTTGATTGACAGCGTCTGGTATTTATTTCACTCTTTTTTTCAACCATTTTATTGCATCTTGATCTACCAACACGGTCACGTCCTTGGATTCATTGGGAACTATTTAAGGTTAAATGTTTTCTTGTTTTCTCTCAGAATCAGTTTTTTGATAATTATCTTTTGCGGCAAAACAAAGAAAACTCGGATAAAATGTCTGATGCTATTCAAACCTCGCATCACATTGTTGAATGAATGTGTATCAGGGTATGGAATACGATTGGAATATTAAACAGTTTTAGTTTTCTTGTTTAAAGTAGTCATGAATACAATAATTATGGCTAAAAGACAATAAAATACAAAAAGAAATTTTGTTATATTCCAATTCATCTCTAGGGAAAATGTTTAGAGCACCGTCATCTGTTCAAATGGACTTACTAATAAGGTATCAGTGATCCTGTTTTGGGTCAAAATAAGGCAATTTGCATAATTTATCTACATTAGCCCTTCTTTGGGTTACATTTTTTGGTAAATTTGGTAAGCCCAAGATTCAGGGTCAAAGAGTTGGAAGTTGGGAGGGAAAACAGAAAAAAGGAAAATGAACACATGAATGTGCATGGTATATCTGATACTGGCTATGGCGGAGCAATATGTCATGCCAATGGCCTGATCTGCAGTTACCTTATTTTTTGCTAAAGCTATTATTAAAGGGATGCAGTAACATTGAGCCGAAATTCAAATTGCAATTAATAAAATCAGCTCATTTTGCTAACATGATTATAAAATAGGTTAGTATGGAACCCTTTGACAATTTACAAACCATTGTTGCTAAATATACAGATATGAGATTTTATACCCTGTATTTGTCAAACCCATTTTCGCAAGCTTTTCAAGTGAGCTATCCTTCACCGCTGGCGGCTCAGAAAGTTATACGCGTATTCTGTTTGAACACTCAAACTCAGCGCTGCCTGGGGCAGGATGCCACTTTGTGCTCGTCAACAAGGCGTGCAACCTTGGTGATTTGACTTGCGTAACAGGCCATAGTCCTAGCGTTTGGTTCTACTTCTTTCAACTGTTTTAAGTACTTAAAAAAAATGACTTCCAGTTGCTCTGAAATCTTTCAGTATGTTTTTTTTTTTTTTTACTCGTTCAGAGAAATAGGCTTTTAACTAATTTGTTCCCTCTACACCCTTGTTTTGTGGATGTTACTGAATCCCTTTTAAGAAGCAGTCAGCAATTTTCGCAATTTGTTTGCATTTTTCAAGCGGGGAGTAATTTCTCCATTCCAGATCTGATCAAGGCACAGAGGTAGAAGAGCAGAAGGCCTGAAAGGTCCGCCAAGCTATAAGTGGTATGAGAAAGTACCATCTATCCTACACAGAGAAGAAATAGCCAGATAGGCTGAATATGACATGTAGTCCTGGGCTTTATTGCAGGAAGTAATTTTGATATACCTCTAGATGCATTGTCTTCCTGTCTTGCCAATCAAGGCTCTCCATCAAATTACTTTGGTGGTGTAAGTTGTTCTGATATACTCTTTCCACATTAGGTCCTATTGAAGGTGTCCATTATTCGATATGCTACTTCCTTCTGCTTCTCTTTCAATTATTTACCTCTTCTGTATAAAAATCTTTCATGACTGACAGCTACTGCAAATCGCAGCTTTGGCGGCCTATAACTTTTTCTTTTAAGTGTCCCCAAGTTTTGCGATAGTTTGTTTTAAAAAGTTATCCCATGTGTGATACAATAGTCGAGGCATAAAAATCACAATAAATTTAGATATCATTAAAGAAACAGCGTAGGCTATAAAGCACAAAAAAAAATTAACTTCAAAGTTTAAAATTTCTCATTTAATATATCGGATTGATTATGCCTCAGCAACCTTTGGAAACAAAATTGCATAATGTTTTGTAATGAAAATAGTTTTAAAAAGATATAATAAATAGGGCACTATCGGCATTAATAATACCTTGTGTTCCCCAAAAAAGGTAAACAGAATTCAAAGTCATCATGTAAAAGGTCTTATTCTTTGTGATTTGTTTACTATATACATCTAAGTAACTCTCAGCTTAATTTTGAGCACCTATATCTCAGACACTTTCAAGAATCACTAGAGTGTTTTTTGTTTGGCTTAGGGGGCCCCGGGCCCGCTCAGCCCCCTGGATCCGCGCCTGTCGCGGCAACCCCGCAAAGACGTAACAGAGACTTGCTTGCCTCTGAAAGAAGTCTGATAAAAGATTGAACATGTTTGTCATTTGTGTGGTTTTCTCGCGACTTCCTGGAGACTCATGAGATGGTGTGGCGACCTCTCCGAGACTCCAGAGACTCATGATTGAGAACGCATCTCATTACCAGTGAGAAATCCACTTTAGCAAATGAGATGACATTTCATTGAAATTTGCTGAAGAAGACCCAATGACACCAACTACGTTTAAAAGGGATTGTTTCATACCCTACAAACTAAAAACTTGGAAAAAATGGGTTTTGTACCTGTCACCTTCAAAGGACCCTAACTCTGTGACCCATGACAGTTTGGACGTCAACAATGTCTCAAATTAAAGCTGATGAGTTACTTAGTAAATAACCAGAATACAGAATGTACTTTTGAAATGACTGACCTTTGAACTCCGGTTACCTTTTTTTAGGAACACTTTGTACTTCTACAGTCTGTGTCAAATAAAATGGTACAGTTGGAAAACATTTTTTTAAAGTATGATTATTAATCACATTCTGAAAGTGTTTGATATATCCATAATGTAGAAAAATCAGGCTTTCTTCTGCAATTTTTTTCATCCCATTTGGTGCTGTAGATCCTGAGATACTACCAGTTTTCTATAATCAAGAAAAAATGTATTTTGCCCATGCTTCTCTATGGGTTTCGCACATAATGGCCATGAAACCATCGCACCGAGACAATTGTATAGATGTGTGTAATTTCGAGTAGCTCATCGCCACACAAAATTTAGCATAACTTTTGTTTAACAAAAGCAAATTATACAAAACAAAGTGCATCAGCGAGAAGAATATTTTGGCTTTAAGTTGGTATCACATTCACACATCATTTTCAGAAGATTTCATACCTAAATAATTCCTTTCCGACTGTACCATTTTTTTTTTTACACAGACTGTAGATTCTATGTGGTGATTCGGGTGAAGTGCGTGGTTAAGGTTTTCCAATCATGACGTCAGACGATCGCGCGAGAGCGATAGATCTCTAGATCTATGAACGATCTAACTTTAATCTATGATTATAAGATAAAGATTAAGAAATAAAGGATAAAGCCAAAATGATATGTATTATAAAACAAAAACCCCGAATAAATCCGAGATTAACTGCAATGACAGTCAAGAGCATATTTATGATGATGAGCGAAAAACAAAACAACACGCTATTATAATGTTGCATTCCATAGAGGGCGCGCATCCGGAATCATGATGTAATTTGTCACGCGCAAAAATAATTGTTTTTCGTAGAGGGGTATGCAGCAAGCGCGATACAAAGAAATTGGTTGGTAATTATCAAATAATTTTACCATATTTATAATTTCCATAGTAACGATTTTTCTTGACTTTATTTCCTCTAATCGTCCTTTTTAAAGTACTTAAATAAAAGCGTCCGGCAATACAATATACTGCCATACTGTACTATTTTTAGACGCACGTCGGGCTTGTCAATGTCATTTTTTGTAGCAAAATTGAAAAATGCCCATGTGTAGAATCAATGCACTAACTCATTTTGTGCGAACTTCAAGCCCTGTTAAGTTTTTGACAAAGGTTAAAAATTTCAGGATAGTAAATAAACCTTACTGAAAATCTTAATTATTTTCAGTTTTCTGTATCAGAATGAAATGGATTGATGGTCATGCTGCCATGCAATCATGCAGTGCCATGTACGTTCGTCCTTGGATTTTGGCGGGCGACGGCTGATGCCATGTTGATGTGGTGGTCACATCCCACCGTAAGTAAAATGCGCAATTATCTATGCCGTAGATAGGTGCACGTTGCACTTAAGACTTGTTGCGATCATCGATTAAGAGAGTGCGTCTAGTTTTTGTGTGCAACTCATTACGTGTTTTTTCCCGCAGCAAAACGACATCGACAACAGAATTGTAAAAATCCACCGAAATACCTCAAAAACAGCGCAATTGTGAATAAACACCTCTACTTTGGATATTGGTGTATCAAACAAATATGGTAAGAGTGCCTAAGTCTGCGCAGTGCCACTCAAAATTATGCTAGAGCCAATACCAAAAGGACCTTGAAAACCTGACCACCTTTATGTGGCAGAAAAAATATCCCTGTGTGGAAAGTCAAAATTTCCCGGCCATTTTATTATTTTACAACCCCCAAAAATATTTAATTGAGGGAAAATAAGTACAGAATCTTAAGATCTACCCCAGAAAACTTACTTTTAAATAGAAAAAGTAGTCTTGAATCCAGGGGTTTAATCTTATCACTCACTTGCTCGCAAGTCAAATACGAGATTATCAACCAAAAATTGGGCCTAGTTCTATTTCAAACAGTAATATTCATTGATAAAAATAATGATTTTTATAACTATGATTATATATGATTTATATTTATGATTATATATGACTATATTTTCTATAAATGATCGTGGTACAGCTTCAACAAAAAAAAAAAAAAAAATTAACAAGTATGAATGAAAAATGCTAAGCAAAAACAAAAACATTAATATTCAAGTATATTCGTCAGACAATCTAAAAAATGTAAGACCTATATGTACATGTATACTAAAGATTGATTTACCGTATTCAGTAAGATATTATTGAAAGATTTGTTAAATGATATCTGTTCCTGTATGAAAAGCCCAACCATGTTGAACATGTTCATTAAATTATAATATGAACGTTATTTCAATATTGTTTATCAAGCTATCTTTGATACTGCGTGGTGATTCATTTTTTTCTTCCTCTCCTTTTGTTTTTGATAACTAGTTTTGGCTGGAACCCACTGCCGCTGCTTTGGCCAAACTTGAGGAAATCCAATCATCTGTGAGTGCATGAAACCTGCTAGTGCATACAATGTGCAGTCAGTATGGCATCCTGCAGGCTCCACACCAACTCCTGCACCAGTAGAAAGGAGCCCATCCATAAACACTAAACATCACCATACACTGAACTAGAGACAGAACCACCACTCTCGACAGTCAATATCCAGAAAACAGCTTGGTTAGTATATGTACATGTTGGTTTACACTTTTTTACACCCATGTTACATGTTAAATTACTGAGCGCCTGCAGTTGGCCTATATGCTGCAACAGATGCCAACCATACGGAATCATTAGAAATATAAAAATTAGAATGTGACTATATAGCGCAAATTGTTAAACAGCCGAAACAAATGTAAGAGAAAGAAATCTATTGATTTGAATACATTCACAAAATTGAATGACAGAGCAAAATGTTAAATATTTCATGCGTTCTTTCATTTGTTTCAGCTGTATTAACTATTTGCGTTATTTGCATTCAAATGTTATTATTCCACAGGGTTGGCATCTCTTATGCTACTAGTATTACGCAACTGCAGCATTTCCCTGCAGGAGATTTTGAAAGGAAGATGACTAAAACAGACAAAAACTTTTTTGTAACCAATATTTTTTGTAGAAAAAAAATTAATTGTCAAATAAGCTGATTGTTGTTTAAGGGGGAGGGGGGGGGGGGGTTATACCAAATTTAATGAAAATTCACTTAATAGAACAAATTGGTATTCTCTTCATTTTATGAAACTGTATAGTTTGCTTAAAAAGTACCAAAAAGAAATCAGCATGAAAAAAATGAAGACAAAGCCTAAAACCTGAATAACATAATTTCCTTAATTAGTCATTAATTTATAGCATATTATTTACATTGAATTGTGTATATAGCAGTAACCCTTGATTGACAGCCGTTGGTATTTATTTCACTCTTTTATTTCAACCATTTTATTGCATCTTGATCTACCAAACGTTCACGTCTTGGATTCATTGGGAACTATTTAAGGTTATAAATGTTTTTCTTTGTTTTTCTCAGAATCAGTTTTTTGATAATTTATCTTTGCGCAAAACAAGAAAACTCGAGAATAAAATGTCTGATGCTATTCAAACTTCGCATACTTGTTGAATGAATGTGTATCTAGGGTATGAATAGATTGGAATATTAAACACAGTTTTAGTTTTCTTGTTAAAGTGTCATGAATACATAATTAGCTAAAAGACAATAAAATACAAAAGAAATTTTGTTAATTCCAATTCATTCTAGGGATATGTTTAGAGCACCGTCATCTGTTCCAAAAATGGACTTACTATAAGGTATTCAGTCGATCCTGTTTTGGGTAAAAAATAATAGGCAAATTTGCATAATTTATGCTAATTAGCCTTTTTGGGTTACATTTTTTGGTAAAATTTGGTAAGCCAAAGATCAAGGGTCAAAGAGGTTGGAAGTTGGGAGGGAAAAAAGAAAAAGGAAAATGAACACATGAATGTGCATGGTATATGATCTGGCTATGGCGGAGGCATATTGTCATGCCAATTGGCCCTGATCTGCAGTTCCCTTATTTTTTGCTAAGCCTATTATTTAAAGGGATGCAGTAACATTGAGCGAAATTCAAATTGCAATTTATTAAAATAGCTCATTTTGCTAACATGATTATAAATATAGGTTAGTATGGAACCCTTTGAAATTTACAAACCAATTGCTTGCTTAAATATACAGATATGTACGATTTTATACCCTGATTTTCAAACCCATTTTCGCAAGCTTTTCAATGACTATCCTTCCGCTGCGGCTCAGAAAGTATAGCGTATTCTGGGTTATGAAGACCTCACACTCAGCCTGCTGGGCAAGATGCCACTTTTGCTCGTCACAAGGCGGTGCACCTTGGTGATTTGATTGCGTAAGGCCATAGTCCTAGCGTTGGTTATTTTCACTGTTTTAAGTACTAAATGACTTCCAGTTGCTCTGAAATTTTCAGTATTTTTATTTTTTTTTTTACTGTCAGAGAAATAGGCTTTTACTAATTTTGTTCCCTCTCACCCTTGTTTTGGGAAGTTACTGAATCCCTTTAAGAAGCAGTCAGCAATTTTCCAATTTGTTTGCATTTTTTCAGGGGGAGTAATTCTTCCATTCCAGATCTGATCAAGGCACAAGGAGAGAGGCAGAAGCTGAAAGGTGCCCCCAGACGGCCTTGGAGTGGTAGGAAAGTACCCTCTAGTCCTACAACCCAGAGAAAGAATAGCCAGAGTGCAGGTGACACTCTCAGAGACTGTAGTCCTGGGGCTTTTATTGCAGGTAATTTTGTCCTTCCTTCTAGATGCATTGTCTTCCTGTCATTGCCAATCAAGGCTCTCCATCAAATTATCTTTGGTGGTGTAAGTTTTCTTGATATACCTCTATTCCCATTAGGTCTATGAAGGTGTCCATGTATTTCGATATGCTACTTCCTTCTGCTTCTCTTTCAATTATTTGACCTCTTCTGTATAAAAATCTTCAATGACTGCACAGCTACTGCAAATCGCAGCTTGGCGGCCTATAACTTTTTTCTTTTAAGTGTCTCCCAAGTTTTGCCGGATAGCTTTTGTTTTAAAAGTTATCCCATTGTGATACAATAGTGAGGCATAAAAACTCACAATAAAATTTAGATATTCATTAAAGAAAACAGCGGTAGGCCTATAAGCACAAAAAAAAAATTAACTTCAAAGTTTAAAAATTTCTCATTTCAATATCGATGATTATGCTACTCAGCAACTTTGGAAACAAAATTGCATAATGTTATGTAATGAAATAGTTTTTAAAAGGAATATAATAAATAGGCACCTAATCGGCATTAATAATACCTTGTGTTCCCCAAAAAAGGTAACAGAAGTTCAAAGGTCATCATGTAAAAAGGTTTATTCTTGTGATTTGTTTACTAATATACTAAGTAACTCATCAGCTTTATTTTGAGACCTTGATTACTTCCATATTTTCAAGAATCACAGAGTTAGGGTCCTTTGAAGGTGAAAGGTAAAATCCACTTTTTCCAAGTTTTTTGCTTGTAGGGTATGAGACAAACTTTTTGTAAATTTTTGGTTTTATCGTTTTGATTTTTTTTTACATAAAAGTTTCAATGAAATGCAATCTCATTTGCCAAAGGACCTATGTCACTGGTAATGAAATTGGTACATAATTATGAGTCTCTTGAGTCGTAGTGACGTCCTCTGAGACATCAAGGTGTCATAAGAAAATTGAACAAAGGACTAAAAAATTGTCGTACTTGTTCAATTCCTTTTAATCGCTAGTAAGTTTCAACAAAGTCTCTGCAACGTCGTGGATACATGCGCTTAGGGGACATCGCGGCAACCCTGTTTTCTCAGGTCTGAAAGAAGTCTACTAAAAGATTGAACATGTTTAACATTTGTTTAGTTTTCTTGCGAATTTCTGGAGACTCAGGAGACGTCACGGTGACCTCTCCGAGCCTCCAGAGACTCCTAACAGAGAAGGCATCTCATTACCAGTGAGAAATACACTTTAGCAAAGAAGATGGCATTTCACTGAAACTTGCTGAAAAAGACCCCATGACATCAACTACTTTAAAAAAGTTTGTTTCATACCCTACAAACCAAAAATTTTGAAAAAGAGGGTTTTGTACCCGTCACCTTCAAAGGACCCTAAATCTGTGACCCGTGAAAGTTTGGAAATTTTAGCTGATTAGCTCAAATTAAAGCTGATGAGTTACTTAGTATTTCAGTAAACAAATCACAAAAATAAACCATGTATTTTTTAAATGACTGCCCATTGAACTTCGGTTACCTTTTTTTTAGAACACTGTATATAAGCGGTACCCTGTATAATTATGTGCAGTGATGTTATCTGAAGGATTAGTATTTATATATCTGTCATATAGACAAATTTCTGCTCCCACTATTTATATTCAGACATGCCAAGTTAAAAAAAAAATTTGCGTGAGATCATTCGCATCGGGTTTAAAGCAGTGCGCACGCGGCGCGCGTTACCACATGTGCGCGCGTGCAATAGTAATTTGTACACAAAGGAGGCGCGCGCACGCTACACATGTTGCAAGTAGTAAACTATCTTGCCTATAACGATCCCCTGCATGAAAACATCGCACTCGCAGGAATTGATTCGCGACAAAACTGCCGATATTTAGGGTTTTGAGGCTCCAAAAGGGTAAAAAAAATCTATATTAATGCTACTTTTTTTTTTCACCTATCGTATCCAGATTGCGTGAGAAATGGGGTGTTTAGCGTGAGATCGTGAGACGGGGCCCCAATTGCATGATTCTCACGCAAGATGCGTGAGACTTGGCATGTATGTATATTATTGTGTGCAACCCCACAGTAAATTAGGAATAGAAAAGTACCACCCCATAGGCAAGACCTCTTAATGCTGTAGCTAGTGTTTATCTATTTTTATTCATTTTTTTTTCACTGATTACAGTGACAGGAGCAAAATCAGTAATGTATGATGTAGGTTCCAGACCCCCCAGTGGCCGCTCCCATCAATCCACCTCCTCCACCTCATCTACAGTCCCACATACTTCTTCTCATGATGTGTTTGAGATGATGGAAGCAGCAAACACTGTAAGGCCTGTCCATGAAGACAGTACCACACAGGGAGAGGATAATTCATTGGAGGAATTCTTACGATGTCAGCCAAATGGGCACAAACATGAGTTGTGTAAGTACAAGATGAATTTAAAATTAAAATTTATTTATTCAACTATATTGGAAGTACTTTCCAAAATTCTAATGAAAAGCATTCTGGAATGGCATATTTGCTTCGCCCAGCGGAGGTGAAGGCGAGACTTAGGGATCCAAATGGCGCCCGTCTGTCACAAATGTTAAAGTTTACTTGCAAGACTCTCTTATGATGCATAACTTGGCAACTGCTGGTCTAATGGCAACCAAACTTGATTGGTAGGGGTACTATCATGTTGTGATGCTGTCGGAGGTCACATGGTAAGGTCAAAGGTCATTTGAAGTCACATTGTTATAGAGTACCTGCAAGACTTTTTTTATATATGTTAAAATTTACCTGCATGACTCTTGTTATGACATATAACTTGATAACTGTTTGGTTCAATGGCAACCAAAGTTGGGTGATTGGTGCTCTACGGGTACCCTCATGTTGCGGTGCTGTCGGAGGTTACATGGTAAGTTCAAATATTAGTTTGTTGTCAAGACTCTCTTATAAAAAATTACTTTGCCACTGTTGCTACCTTTTCAACTGGCTAAACTTGGGTCGTAGATGCACTTTGGGGACCTTCATGTTATAGTGGCATCGGATTTCAAACGTTAAAGTTAACCTGCAAGACTCTCTTATGAATTATAACTTGACAAGTGTTGGTCCAATGGCAACCAAACTTGGGTGATAGATGCACTAGGAGTAACATCATGTTGCGGTGCTGTCAGAGGTCGCCTGATGAGGTCAAAGGTCATATGTTAAAGTTTACCTCCAAGATTCTTATTACACAATACACATAACTCTGCACATGCTGCTGCAATGGCAAACTAACTTTGGTGATAGATGCACTTGGATAATTATATTCATGTTAATTATGGTGCCTTCAGAGATCAATTCTGGTCAAAACTTAAAGTTAACTCTGAAATTATTTCCACACATGTATGGAAATTGGGTGTGATGAAAGATGCAATACTAAAGTTTATTTCTGTACAGTTTTGTGTCAGAAGGATTTTCACTTTTTTTTTCTAAGCCTATGTTTATGTAAGTCAGAGAGGACATGTTACGTATGGGACAGTTAGGTATTGGACATTTTGTCCCCATAGAGAATGTACAATTTGACTCAAAATTTTTAAAAGAGAATTTATTTCAAATAAGGAAATAGCAAACAAGTTTCTTTCTTCTAAAATGTTGTATTGAAACATATTCAATTCCATTTATTTGACTCAAGCATAAAAAACATGAACATAAGATTATAAGAATACAAGGTATAAGAATACAAGGTAAAAATAAGATACAATAGAATACAATAAAAAATATGCAAGAGTGGGCAGCAGCCAAAAAGGAATTCAATAGGATCGGAACAGAAATAATCTATTCCCACTATTTGTCCTAATGTTTTTCAATGTTGCATAAATTTTCTTAAGTTTAGTGTTTTTATTTTATCCATATTGATATATATATAAGGCCAGCTGAAAGGCATGCCTGATTTGTAAAGATGTCATTACCAGCATTGGAACAATAGAACAATAGAACCCTAAATGCATCACTGCACCACATTGGATTGCATGCATTAAACTTCACTTCACATCCAGCAAGCAACTAGGACACACCCTAATATCAGACTAAGGTAATTCACACTTGCATATACAACAGTGGCGACGAAGATAGCAGAACACCATGGGATTCGGCCGTATTGAAGAGTTTGAACCAGAATCAGGGGACTTTTCAACATACATTGAACGTTTTGAGCAATTTTTGGAAGCTAATGATGTACCAGATAAGAAGAAAGTTGCAGTATTTTTGAGTGTGATAGGTGCAAAGACTTATGCACTGTTGAAGAGCCTAGTCAGTCCAGAAGAACCAGGGAAGAAAACATATTCGGACTTGGTAAGTCTGACAAATCATTTGTCACCTAAGCCATTGATCATTGCAGAAAGATCTAAGTTTCATCAGCGGAATCAGCTTCCTCATGAATCAGTATGTGATTATTCTGCAGAATTAAGGCGGTTATCGAACACATGTCAGTTCGGTACCTTTCTACTAGAGGAATTAAGGGACAAATTTGTCTGTGGACTACAGCACCGTGTGATTCAAAAGAAGTTATTGAGTGAGGTAGATCTCCCCTTTGACGATGCATTGAAGTATGTACTTGCCATGGAGTTGGCAGACAAGAATACACGCGAAATGAAGGGTGAAGCTGTTGGAGAGAGTCAGGTGAAGAAAGTCAGTGCTAGCGGCATCAGATACAGTTCTCGAGCATCTAAGCAGCACTCACCCAAAAAACAACCATGGAACAACACTAGTTCAAAAGTGAAAGGAGCTAATTGCTATCGATGTGGACAAGGACAACACAATCCATCAACCTGCAAGTACAAGACATACAAATGCAACAACTGTGGAAAGGTTGGACACTTAGCTGCAGTATGTAGAAGCAAGTCAACCAAATTTGTTGCTGAATCTCCACCAGAAGATGGAGATAGTTATGAAGTACATACTCTTGGATTGTTCACTGTATCACAGAAGTCAAGTGAAGATCATGCGCTTCTAGTGACTGTTGAAATTAACGACAAACCAGTAGTCATAGAAGTTGATACTGGCGCTGCAATGAGCGTAATTCCAGCAGACTTGTATCATGAGAAATTGAAGCACATTAGCCTGGAGAAACCTGAATACAGATTCAAAACTTACTCTGGAAAATTACCTCTGTTGGGTCAAGCCCAAGTCAAAGTGCGGTATGGTGGCAAAACCATATCTATCGTCCTGATTGTGGCAGACATCAAGGACCAGCCAGCAATTCTTGGTAGGAATTGGCTAGACAGATTCCAGCCTGGATGGAAATCGGTGTTCGCAGTACTAAATTCGAAGGAAGATGACTCCGTCAAGGGAAGCTCGTCCAAGGGAACAACCAAACCTGACCTAGCTGAGATTCAAAGATGTCATCAGGCAGTGTTTGAGCCTAGACTTGGAACCATGACAAATCACAAAGCTGCAATTAAAGTCAAATCGGATGCACACCCTCGCTTCAATAAAGCACGCCCAGTGCCCTATGCTTTGAGAGAGAAAGTAGAAACGGAGCTCGACAAGCTTGTCGAACAAGGAAGTATCGTTCCAGTATCACATAGTGATTGGGCTGCACCGATTGTCATCGTACCAAAAGCTGACAAGTCAATTTGAATCTGTGGAGATTATAAGACTAAGTACTATCAACCCTGTCTTGGATATCAACAAGTACCCTTACCCGACCCCCAGGATTTGTTCTCGACCCTGGCAGGTGGATGTTATTTCACCAAGCTTGACTTATCACAGGCGTATCAGCAGATGATTCTAGAGGAAGATTCCCGAAGTATCTGACAATCAACACACATCGTGGACTTTTTCAGTATACTCGACTTCCTTTTGGAGTAGCAAGTGCCCCTGCTATTTTCCAAGCTGCCATGGAGCAAGTCCTACAAGGTCTGGATGGAGTGGTATGTTTTCTGGATGACATGCTCATATCAGGAAAAACAGAGTCAGAACATCTCACAATATTGACTGCAGTACTTGATCGTCTGGAGCAGAATGGTCTTCGACTTAAGGTGACCAAATGTGAATTCATGAAACCCATGGTAGAGTACCTAGGTTATGTGGTGGATTCAGATGGACTACATCTCTAGAAGGTTCAAGCTGTGAAAGATGCCCCGAGACCGAAGAATGTTCAAGAGTTACGTTCTTATCTGGGCCTGCTGCAGTATTATGCAAGATTATTGCCGAACTTGTCATTGATGATCCACCCACTCAATGCATTGCTTTCAAGCAAAACGACATGGAAATGGACTCGGGAATGTGAAAAAGCATTTGAGGCGTCTAAGGATGAGTTGATTTCTTCCCAAGTGCTCGCCCATTATGATGTGAATCTTCCACTTTGCCTTGCTTGTGATGCTTCACCATATGGAGTTGGGGCCGTACTGTCACACATCATGCCAGATGGAGAAGAAAGACCAGTGGCGTTTGCTTCACGTACATTGAGCGGGGTCATCCCACAAGACCGACACCCACGAGACCGACGGCCCATTAGACCGACACTAGACAAAAAAGGCCTATTAGACCGACGCTGGCAACTAAAGACCCATAAGACCGACATTAGAACAAACAGGCCCACGAGACCGACACCACAATAATATGACCCACGAGACAGAAAATTCACAAATAAGGCCCACGACACCGACGGTAGAGCTAAACAGCCCACGAGACCGACGTTATATGAAGTATACCCACGAGTCAGACGTTTCTCCAGTTAGGCCCATGAAAACGAAACAAGCGAATATCCAGGGGTATCATCGGGGCACGAGGCCATGCTCAGCCCCCCCCCCCCTTAATCGGGTAGGCAAAGGCACATCTAAAAGGCAATCAAAAAGGGGGAGAAAAGAAGGAGGGAGAGAAATTACAAGGGGAAGTAAACAAAAAAGGGTGGGGAAGGGCAACAGAGACTAGAAGCAAAGAACCATAATAGTATAGTCATTCTAGGACAAAAAAGGGGTCAACCTCACACTAATTGCAACAGAAAATCTGAAACATGTATCTTGATCAGTAAAGTCTCCTCTACAACATATCAAAAGTCCTAAGGATTTTGAGCGGTGGAAAGGGGTCAAAAGGTCAAAGGTCATTTTTGGCCTAAAAATCATGTAAAAATGATGTAATGTCATGTTTATTTAAATTTATAAATTGAAAATTAGCAAAGCATTCTTATCAAAACTTGGGTCAATTATGTATAGAGATAAATGGACAGGTTTTGGTAGTAACCATATGAAGGTCAAAGGTCAGGGGTCACCAAATAAATGTCTAATTCATGTAAAAAAAAAAGATGAGAAACTACTTTATGTTTTGGCAATGACTGAGAGTTTCTGAATGTATGTCAAACAAACTTGAAGCAATTCTGTATGAATGTAAGAAGATGAAATACAAAGATGACAACTATGCAAAGGGCAATGGTCATTAAAATGTCTGATGGGAGATGAGCCAATGACCTGCGGATGGTAAACTCTTCCAAAGTCGAAGGACATTATGTATGACAGTTAACTATTTTTTTTCAGTATAATGAAATCCCTTGTCTCCACAATTACTTCGCAAGCACTTGATAATTAGGAAGATTATTGCGGTTCATGGCACTTGATTATTGCCAACGTAACTATTATGTTTCAAGAATTTAAAGTCAATTAATGACGAAAGACAAATTTACTCATGAGATGACGAGAAATTTGTTTCATTAACTCTTTATGCGCCACTAGAAAAACTGGCCTGTGCCACATTATTTCAGGGACATGCATTTAAGGCCAATCTTTATAGAGTGTGCCGAATCAACTTGCTATAACTTTTTACTGCTTGAACCTAACAAAAAATATTGTGTAGCAAAGTTGTAGAGTATAACATTTCCGTTTTGATGAAGCCACACTCGTGGCATTATTCATTATCATTTTTATAATAATCATAAATATATATTGTTTATTTTTTTATATTTATGACAACTTTTAATTCCTCCAAAATGTCTTATTTACCAATGAAGACATACTTTCAAACTAAATGCATTAACAAGGTGAACCTCTAAGCTTTCTTTTGGTATATCATACTCTCATACTAACAATAAAATACTAGGTTTATAGTTTATTTTAAAAAAAAAGATCAAAGGAAAAGAAAGATCAAAGTGTCCCTCTCAGCCACTCTTGACAAAGGGGTAATCCCTCCCATTGAATCCCCCCCCCCCCAGCCCTGTAGGCCACTCTTGACATTGGGGTAATCTCCCCTAGAAATCTTCCTCCCTGGTCATCTACCCTTGACAATGGGGTGATTCTCCCCATTGAAACTACCCTGGTCCTGGTCATTGTCGATATCCGGCTTAGCGGGAAGTGAAAGGGAACATCAGAGGGATCTCCTGCTTCTTTTGTTGCCATAAATCAGCCTTTAAAATGAAGAACTTAATTGATTTTTTTCCCCACAGTGTATGTATACAAGTACAGTTTACTGTAATGCCAAATGTACACAAGTATATGAGGACTTATAACAAGAGCAAAAAATAAATAAATAGAAATAAAAGCAAAACCAAAAACGATAAATACGCTGTTATTTCAAATGTAACAGTATGACGAAAAGTAGTTTATCCAAAAGCTTGACTTGTATACAATGCAAACAATACAGAGCGCGAATAATTGCTGCCCGCTATGAGCGGTTATATGAATGTCTAATTGACTTGTGTACTATTGTGCAAAATTGCGCTCATGGCATCCCTACGTACGTGCAATTCTGCGCTCATGGCACACGAAGAGTTAATGTTATCAAAAGTTCGGTTGATTATGTATAAAGAGGGACTAATGATATAATGATCTTTTTGGGCAGCTATCTATGTCAAAATAATGAAATACATACACATGTGCATGTACATAGTTTTGTTCCATGATAAAGTTAAGAAGCACTGATAAAATGACTTTCAACCTAGCCTTGTTGAATAGTTTATGATTTTGATGGTACGTGTAACACTGCAAATATCCGATAGGTCACCAAAAGTATATGTAAAAATGATAAAATATCATGTTAACCGAAAAAGCGCAGTTATAGATAGGATTTGAAAAAAAGGGGTGCCTGACCCCATGAGTAGTGCGCCGCCAGTTTCCAAATTTTAACATGTACAGTCAATTAGTATTAGTATTATAGTGGGGGCGTGTCCCTGTGCCCCTGCCTGGATCCGCCACTGAAGCATGAGAAGTATTTGAAGGAATTCAAAAGTAATTGCCAGATTGATTTTTTACCAAACATTCGTAGGAACTACATTATGCTGATTATGTTCTGGTAACAAATGTTTTAAGATTATTTTGAATACTAGCAGTCAGGATTTAATTGTGGCTATTAGTTTATTTTTGGTAGTCTATTCCGTGTAACATAAAAGAGGTAAGATCACCGAGTGTAACTCTTAGTACACAGTATACATAAATATGTTTATGTTCATGATGTTACAGGGCTCAGAATTAAATTTAGATAGCATTTCCTCATAAAAGCCTTCAATTTTGTCGAGCATTTTCATTTTCACAAATGGTGCGGTTAAGTTCCCCAACATTTCTCTTCCATGACAATAAACCTTTACTGTGATGCTAGATACGTAATTTGGTGACCCGACATTTGCTCCTGGACAATTGCTCCGGGCTTTATTTCGTCTAAGATATAGGGTTAGGTTAGGGTTGTAATAGGGATTTTATAGGTTTTAGGGTTAGGTTTGGGTAGGGTATAGTGTAAGTCCTTGGTTGAAGTTAGTCATTCGATTAGTGTATGGAATTTATAGCGGAGCAATTGTCGCCGGAGCATATGTCATGGATTCCGTAATTTGCCTTCAAATATACATCTACATGTAGATTGTGGCCCGAAATGCCACCCTTGCCCTGCCTTATTCTTTATTTTTTGTCAACAAAATTGTGAGGTGAAGGGCTCTGCTAAGGCCCCAAAAAAAATTGTTTGGTTGTCCAATGAATGCCTTTTTTCAAAAAGCGGGTCGGTCGGTCGGTTTTTTTTTTTTTTTTTTTTTTTTTTTTTTTTTTTTTCCTCCAATTAAAAACAAGAAAAACAAAGAAACGAATGACTTCCATTTTTGAGATCACTTTTACGTTTTATTGAGTTATGTAAAATGGGACTGCATGGAAAAATAAACATGTTATATATATGTTTTATGAAAAAATATAAATAATATGAGCTGTGTATTTCGGCGTTTGGGTGAAAAAAAAAAAAAAAAAGAGGTGGTCGGTCGGGCCGTTTTCAGAGGGTCGTCGGTCGAGGACACCAAAATTTTTTTTTTTTGGCTATCATCAACACACTGAACAAGGAAATGAATGATAATGTTCAACTTAAGCCAGGAGCCCATGAGTCATGTATGACATTAGTGGTATGCTTTACAAACATAATCCCTTCTACAAACTTTTGAGGGGAAGTTAGCAAATTATCTACCCCGGTATTATTTTTTCATTATATTATAGGGACCCTATTATGAAATTGCTCCAAAATATTTGAAAACTACCCTAATTAAAAAACAGTTTTGGGAAATGCGAAGAGACCATTATTTTCAATGATTTTCAGAATTTCCCCTGAACTGGTACCCTAAACTACATGTGCACCCCTTTTCCCGAGAAATCACAGGAACGACCGCCTGAGAGGGGTGGGGCGCTTTCTCCTTGGAACAGGAGCTCCATCTAATGGATATTCACCTAAAACTTTTAGTTGTTAAAATGACTGTAAGACATTGCCAGAGATAAGATTGAATATTTCCATGGATGTTTTTATTTCTTGGCAAGGATGCACTATAATGAGCCAGCTATTGTGCCTAATTTAAAGCATTTTCATTAAGATCTTCTCATGATATTGTGGTGTCCTTACTTTAAAAAATTTATCTACAACGTTAAACATTGATTTATCTTGGTCGCTACCAAGACTTCTACACCATTAATGCAAGTGTGGTTGCAATTACCTAGTTGTACTAAAGTCTATAGTTATCGCTAAAAAAGGTAACAAAAGTAATATCTTATAATTTGTAGAGGATATTGCCCTTTGATCCTAAACATGCTCAAGGTCATAAATTTACCTATCAATATGCATACTAAAACAGTTTGGTTCACACTCCTCAAGTGGATCTCAAGTTAGGGTTATATGTACAAACGTTATTGTAATAAAAAATTACTTATCTCTGACCTTTGACCTTCAAAATAAGTTGTCACTACTGCAAAGTTCATTTGTCTCTCAATATACACAATGCAACAAACCTAGATTTTTCATCATATTTACAGGATTTTTGACATCTACTGACTCTGACCTGTAATGACTCTCACCTCATGTGCTCCTATATGTTAATTTGCCTCAGTATCAATATAATATAATTCCCCAAGTTTAGTCAGCATTCCTCATTAAAACAAACAATTTCTCATCTTTTCACAGGTTTCTTGACATCTACTGACCTCTGACCTTTGACCTTAATATGGTTGTCACAAAACCATATAAATTCATGCCTGAGTATCGATAGAGGCTAAATTTTGGCTGATAGTTCTCTATAGTTGATCTCGAGCTGGCCATAGGATAAAAGAAATTTCTCACCATTTTCACAGGATTTTGGATATCCATTGACCTCTGACCTTTAACCTTCAATATTTTACTAACAAATTAAACTAAGTTTGGTTTACATACCTGTACTGGTTTTTAATTTATGCCTAGGAAAGGGAAATTTCTCAATCATTTTCACACGTTTTAGACATTTATTGACCTCTGACTTGACCTTCATACGGTTACTACCAAAACCTGCTCATCTTATTTGCATATTGTATACATAATTGACCACAGTTTTGTTAAGTATGCTTTACTAATTTTCAAGTTATAAGTGAAAACAAACATGAAATTACATTATTTGACATGATTTTAGGCCAAAGGTGACCTTTATTGACCTTTGACCATTTGACCCTTTCCACACTCGAAATCCTAGGACTTTTGATATGTTGTAGAGGAGATTTACTGATTAAGATACATGTTTCATATTTTGTGAGGTTCAACATATTGACTGTATATATAGTTGTATGTTAAGCTATGCCTAGGTAAGGGAAATTTCTCATCATTTTCACATGTTTTAGACATTTATTGACCTCTGACTTTGACCTTCAAATGGTTACTACCAAATGTGTTCATTTAATACATACATAATTGACCCAAGTTTTGAAAAGAACGGATTTGCTAATTTTCAAGTTATATGTTGAAATAACATGACATTACATCATTTTTACATGATATAAGGCCAAAAAATGACCTTTATTGACTTTTGACCTTTTGACCCTTTCCAAAACTGAAATCCTTAGGACTTTTGATATGTTGTAGAGGAGATTTTACTGATCAAGAATACATGTTTCAGATTTTCTGTTGCAATTAGTGTGAGGTTGAACCATATATTGACTGTACTAATAAGGAGGCAGGTACGTAACAGGAGGTTGTAATGATGACCCCCCCCCCCCCGGCGAGATCAAGGTGGCCGGCAGGCCTGGACCCCCCCCCCTAAAAAAAAATTAGGCTCCCAATATTTATTTTTCCTAGCTCGCTATTCGCGCTCGCATATCAACATTCATAAAGAAATGATAAAGCACACACACACACACACACAAACACTCACAAACAAGTAAATAAAATACATGGTCTTCATAGAATTTTTTACATCGTAAACATCTTTGCTTGATTAGGTCTATAATTTATTTTCCTCTTCTTCTTTTTCACAAACCTCTGTCAACGTGGGGGAGGGGGAGGAGGGGGGGGGTAATAAAAAACTTCCCGAAATAGTTGGTACAAAAATTGAGCCCCCCCCCCCCGAGCAAATCTTCCAAAGCCTATGGATTTTTCGAACCTGCCGTTGGTCACCTGCCTCCTTAGTTCTTTGATTTCATTATATCGAGCTGTTGCCCTTCCACCCATTTTTTATTTACTTTTTTCTCTCGACTTCTCGGCCCTTGCCATGTCTCTCTCTCCCTCTTCCACCCCTTTCTTGCCTTTTAGACGTCCTTTTTCTGACTCGTGGGTATACTTCATGTAATGTCGGTCTCGTGGGCTGTTTTGCTCTACCGTCGGTGTCGTGGGCCTTCATTGCGAATTTTCTCTCTCGTGGGTCATATCTTTGTAGTGTCGGTCTCGTGAGCCTGTTTGATCTAGTGTCGGTCTAGTGGGCTGTCGGTCTCGTGGGCCTAAATTGTTTATAGTCGATCTCGTTGGCCTATTTACTTTACTGTTGGACTCGTGGGTTGTCGGGCTCGTGGGCCATAGGTCTCGTGGGTGTCGGTCTTGTGGGCTGTACCCCATTGAGCGGTAGTGAGCAGAATTATGCACAACTAGAAAAAGAAGCTTTGGCCTTGATCTTTGGAGTGAAAAAGTTTCACCCTTACATCTATGGACGTCAGTTTACGCTAATGACTGACCACAAGCCACTAGTCTCGATACTAGGCCCGAAGACTGGAGTTCCAACAATAGCAGCAGCAAAGATGCAGCGCTGGGCTATAGTCTTGTCTGCATACTTCTATGATATCAAGTACATAGCTGGTGCACAGCACATGAATGCAGATGGACTGTCACGACTTCCCATGCATGTTGATCATACTATAGATGAGGAAGAGAGAATGTTTCATTACACTTACATAGATGAGTTACCTGTGACGTCGTATGACATTGTTACTGAGACAACTAAGGATCCTATACTACAATGTATGCCAAGCATTACAGTACACAAAGAGGATGGCCCAGTTCAGTGAATGATGAATGTCTCAAACCATATTTCAATCGCCGACATGAATTATCAGTGGATCAAGATGTTCTGATATGGGGACTGAGAGTCATCATACCAGCATGTCTACAGGCTAAGATGCTGACACAATTACATGATGGGCACATCGGTATGTGCCGTATGAAGAGCCTTGCGAGGAGTTACTTCTGGTGGCCTAATTTGGACAAAGACATTGAATCTCTAGCAAGAAACTGCCATACCTGTCTGAATATGAGGAATCAACCTACTGAAGCTCCACTTCAATCATGGAAATGGCCTTCACGCGCCTGGGAGCGAGTTCATGCAGATTTTGCGGAGTTAGATGGCCAGCATTACTTCTTACTAGTCGATGTCTACTCAAAATGGATGGAAGTCTACCCAATGAATTCTACCACAACGAGTTCCATGATTGATGTCTTGCGGCACATTTTCGCCACCCATGGTCTTCCTGAACATTTTGTTTCCGATAATGGACCACAGTTCATTTCTGCACAACTCACTGAGTTTTTCAAGAAGAATGGGGTGAATCACATTCAAGTTCCACCTTATCATCCTTCTTCTAATGGAGCTGCCGAACGTTGCGTGCAAACCTTGAAGCAGAATCTGAAGGCATACAAGCAGAGTGGTTTATCTACCCAACACAAGATTGTTAATTTTCTCTTCATCTATCGCAACACCCTGCATTCCCTAACTGGACGCACACCGGCTGAATTGCTGTTGAAGAGATAACCACGTACCCTAATGAGTCTCATCAAACCTTCTTTGGCAGAAAGAGTGGAAAGGAAGCAGACAGCTGCCAAGAAAACACATGACAGAGGGCGTACCCACATTCGTCAGTTTACGCCTGGTCAGAATGTTATGGTTTGTTCGTTTAGAGGGATCAACAAGTGGGACCATGGCATTATTCTACAAGCTTTGGGACCAGTAAGATATATCGTTCAAGTTGGTGACAAACAAAGACATGTTCATCTTGATCACATCATACTTGGACCCACAATTGACCCAATTACCACGGTGGATGATGATGATGAAGATCTACCATTTTCACTAGCTTCTCACGATCAGTCTGAGGGACAAGCATCAACCGTTCAGGATCAATCTACATCTGTGATGACTGCACCAAGTTTTCCTGTCCGTGAGCGTTGTCCACCAGACAGGTTGTATTACAATTAGCTAGAGTGGTGAAAAATGCGTGCATAACATAAAAAGAACTAAGATGCATGCATTAATTGTTTTATTTGGATCTCCAAGGAGGAGCACTATGTTTATTAAGTTGCAACAAGGAGCAAAATCTAAATGATTTATCAACTTGCTACAAGGAGAAACTTATCTTTGTGCAAAAAGGATAGCACTAGAAATACTCAGGAGAGGAATAGTTTTTTTTATTAATTTTGGATTGATCATACATCTTGAACATTACCATGATGATTATCAATTGATGATGGGAGGAGTGTTATATATAGAAAAGGCCAGCTGAAAGGCATGCCTGATTTGTAAAGATGTCATTACCAGCATTGGAACAATAGAACAATAGAACCCTAAATGCATCACTGCACCACATTGGATTGCATGCATTAAACTTCACTTCACATCCAGCAAGCAACTAGGACACACCCTAATATCAGACTAAGGTAATTCACACTTGCATATATACAACACATATGTATCCATTATCTCCAACTTTTTAGTTTTAATTCTTTTCATGGATCAAGTTTTGTAACAAAGCAAAATTAAATAACTCCAGAAAATGTGAATAAATCACTTTTTGGACCACTCTTAAAAAATAAAATTATCTATTCACCTTGTACACAAACTTCCACACTGACATAAATGTACAAATGTCCCATACATGTGTACGTAACAATAGTTTTTTTGATTAAATTAAAAAGTAAATTAAATTTTCAAAACGTATCATTCTGAGTAAATTAAAACTTCCCAGAGTTGCAACAATTCAAGTGAATTTCTGGGAAATAACTTTTAAAATGTTCTCAAATTGTTACATACATACACATGTATGGGACATTTCATCCTTGGACGCAAGCTAATTTGCATATTTCATTAGATAACACCAATTTTTTGTTACAAAAGAAAAAGTGGATGTTGGGGGGGAGGGGGATTTTATGTCCCACATATGATTAAATGTCATTACTTGTGCAAAGTAGGTTCCCAAATGTTGCTAGCACATGTTGCTGTACAATGTCAGTATTGGGATTTATAACCTTCATGACTTATTTGTTATACAAGGGGTGGTACACACTATTCCTCTAAGGTTTTAGAGGGCTCTTTACCCTCAATTAAAACTTCTCTCATTATTACTATTACAAATGGCCCTTGGATAGAAAGACCTGTGTTATTTGATCCTCAGGGGTTGGCGAAGAGCAGGATACATGTTGTTAACACTAAATGAAGACTCCGAAACATATTAGGTTAACATCAAGGATGTCCTCTAATTTGGCAAAATATACCTATTCATTTTAATATTGTATACATATACTTAATTATTCATAAAGCTAGGATAATTCATACATATTAACTTTCTTTTTATTTTTTTAATCATTCGTACAATTATCAAAGCTTGAAAGAGGAGAATAGGGGAGAGAGGGGTTAGTTGAAACGGGGTCATCCCACAAGACCGACACCCACTAGACTGACCGCCCTTTAGTCCGACACTAGACAAAAAAGGCCTATTAGACCGACGCTAGCAAATAAAAACCCATAAGACCGACACTAGAACGAACAGGCTCACGAGACCGACACCACAATAATATGACCCACGAGACAGAAAATTCACAAATAAGGCCCACGACACCGCCGGTAGAGCAAAACAGCCCACGAGACCGACGTTATATGAAGTATACCAATGAGTCAGACGTTTCTTCAATTTAGGCCCATGAAAACGAATATCCAGGGGTATCATCGGGGCACGAGGCCATGCCTACCCCCCCCCCCTTTAATCGGGTAGGCAAAGGGACATCTAAAAGGCAAACAAAAAGGGGGAGAAAAAGGGAGGGAGAGAAAATTACAAGGGGAAGTAAACAAAAAAAGGGTGGGGAAGGGCAAACAGAGACTAGAAGCAAAGAACCATAGGAGGCAGGTACGTAACAGGAGGTTTGTAATGATGACCCCACCCCCCCCCCCCCGGTTGCGGATCAAGGTGGCCCGGCAGGCCTGGACCCCCCCCCTAAAAAAAAAATTAGGTCCCATATAATTTATTTTCCTAGCTCGCTATTCGCCGCTCGCATATCAGTCATTCATAAAAAAAATTATAAAGCAGCACACACACACACACACCAAATAAGTAAATAAAATACAAGGTCTTCGTAGAATTTTTTACATCGTAAACATCTAGCTTGATTAGGTCTACAATTTATTTTCCTCTTCTTAATTCTTTTTCACAAACCTCTGTCAACGTGGGGGAGGGAAAGAGGAGGGGGGGGGGGTAATAAAAAAACTTCCCGAAATAGTTGGTACAAAAATTGAGCCCCCCCCCCCTCCTGAAAATCTTCCAAAGCCTATGGATTTTTCGAACCTGCCGTTGGTCACCTGCCTCCTTAGTTTTTTATTTCATTATCTCGAGCTGTTGCCCTTCCACCCATTTTTTATTTACTTTTTTTTCTCGACTTCTCTGCCCTTGCCATGTCTCTCTCTCCCTCTTCCACCCCTTTCTTGCCTTTTAGACGTCCTTTTTCTGACTCGTGGGTATACTTCATGTAATGTCGGTCTCGTGGGCTGTTTTGCTCTACCGTCGGTGTCGTGGGCCTTCATTGCGAATTTTCTGTCTCGTGGGTCATATCGTTGTAGTGTCGGTCTCGTGGGCCTGTTTGATCTAGTGTCGGTCTAGTGGGCTGTCGGTCTCGTGGGCCTAAATTGTTTATAGTCGATCTCGTTGACCTATTTACTTCACTGTCGGACTCGTGGGTCGTGGGTCTCGAGGGCCGTCGGTCTCGTGGGTGTCGGTCTTGTGGGCTGTACCCAGTTGGAACATGGGGTTAGTTGAAACATTGTAATTTTCTTTAATGGCTATAAATATATTTGTGTAAATCTACCCTCAGGTTGTTGCTATTAGCAACTGCCATCCACCACAATTTATACAGCACACATGCTTCAAGCCTCGTGAAGTCAGAAAGCAATGTTTGTTTTTTCACCTTCTGAGTAAATTTTGTCACTTTTACAAATGTTTTATTATCTCAGAGAAGATCATAAATTAAGTTGGCCAGTTTTTTATTATAACAAACAGTTATACCAAGCTACAAAACAAGGTTAAATAAATGGCATGTTGTTGTCCCTCTTTTGTGCTGTAATCTTACAAATGTCAAATAGGCCTCTGGGGTTAGTTGGAACATTTTTATTGGGGTTAGTTGGAATACGTACTATGTAAATAGGTTTCAGCTGAATACAAAAATAAAATTCATATAATTCAATGAAGTGTTCCGAAATATTCCTATACATGTATGATAGTGCACATTGGACAATTTTACTTTGGTTTAAACAAAATATATTGCAGAATGCTACTTCATAGGACTTCAGAATATCCATATGGGAGTAAATGCTATCAAGTGTAATAAAACATGAAGTAAAAACAAATTTTTGAACACCAATCTTTAATATTTTAATAGGAATCAATAAAGCAAGTTAGCTAAACACATGTTTTAATGTTGTAGGTAGTTTAAATATAATTCTAAAGATACCATGCACAATGTTTCAACTTACCCCATACCTTGTTCCAACTAACCCCTTGTGTGGAGATAGTTGGAACACTTGACATGGTCTTGTTGAAGATGGATTTTTTGCGGAACCATCACTAAGTTTAAGAATTTTATGGGGTACATTTGTAGCATACAGATATACACTCAAGCTGAGTGTTTATTGTTTCTTGAAATAAATCCGCTTTTGTTTTACAGCCATTTTTGTGAAAAATGTTCCATATAACCCCGCTCTCCCCTACTCATAGCACTGGTGTATTTTTTCCACAAAAAATACTGACTACTTGTAAAAGTTTAACAATATAAAAAGCCAGTGACATTGGAACATCTAATCCTTCACTAGATCAAAACCAATCATAGAATAGGAATACTGTCAACATTCCCTTATCTGTGATATCACAGTTAAGGAAAAACATTGAGTTTGAAACCTGATACATGTTTTTTTGGTATTTGTTAATTCTTGAAAAAATTTAACTGGATATCGATTGACTTTCAGCTTCAAGGGAGTCTAAACATCCTAATGTACATGTATGACTACAATGGAGATTTAGCATGAAACACATTGGTCTAGATATTTAAAAAATGAAAAATATTATTTCTAGTGTTTCGGAGGCTTTAAGTGCTAACAGAAAGATTGAATTGTCTCTTATTTTCTACCAGCTGGAAATATCTCAGCTATTTCTTGACAAGTGACTTAGGTGTCCAGATGCTACATTTAGATATATTGTTTGGATAAGTTCCCCCATTCATATTTATGCAAGCTGTCTGAATAGTTTGTTTCGGAGGCTTCAAATCAGCTAACGGAAAATTTGATCTAATCAGTAAATCATATAAAAATATTTAACATGCAATGTGATCAGAAAAGTTTGCCATTATTTGAAGGTATAGATGTCAAGTGTTATATCAAGTACAAATGAGATGATAGAAAGCACTTTTCAGACCAGAGCTTTTATCATGAAATTTGTTAACCAATGTTAAAGTCTCTGAAACGACAAATGGTAACAGCCCATTGTCAAAAATAAAGAAGCAGCCACATTCAAAAGTTATATGGCACTTCTAATTGAACATCCAACTTCACATTCTGCATAACAATAACAATTCTCACTGTTCCTGGAAAAATACAGGGCTTTACAAAAAAAGGTGTTTTGTATTTTGTGTACACAAAAAAGGTCATATTTGGGTACTTATGTGCCTGCCAAAATTGAACGAAGAAGTCCCTGGAGATATTTATGCTACCCAAGGTAGCACCCTTAGGTAACTCATATGACAAAATATCTTTGAATTCTGTTGCTTAATGAGAATACTAGAGAAGAAAATGTTCAAAATTCAGAGTTACACCCTTTACCGTGAAAATGCCCATATATGCGAAAACATTTATAAGAATAGTGGAAGGATCAATTTCGGACTTTCAACCTTAATTGTTTTCTTTTCCTTCACAATACATGGTGTCGTTCACACTTGTCACATCTACCAGTCTATTTTTTTTTTCAGCTTTGCATTTTCATATTTATCTCAAGATTAAAGAGTTAATCAACTTGAAGTCACAGGATATTTTAGCTTCTTTATTTAGTTGAGAATAATGACTGACAAAGAGATTACTACATGTTTGTAACTTGAAATTTATAAAAAAAATATGAAAATATATATATGCCATATGTCCAGTCACGTGTCACATCCGACATACTGCTCTGAAAAAAGAATACGCTGCATATCAATGGAAATAATATTCGCTGTGAATGCTCCAGTAACTTTATGTACTTGATTAGTATAGATCTAGATTTTTTAGCCTATTTAGGTGGGAAATGGAAAATGTCTGTTCACATCTGATTTTGTCACATCCACTACAAGGCTTTTCAGGCACTCATAACTTTACAGAATGCAGATCTTGTGAGCAGTAATTTATGTTCTGTAAATATCTGTTTACCAAGTGGTATTTCTATACATTTTTAGTGTAAATCTTCGAAGAAAACAAGGAATACCATGTTCCGTTCACATGAATAATGTCACATCTACCATGTCAGTTAGCAGTAATTGTGAAAAAATGGAATATATGGGATAATCGACTCCTATTGTGAGTGGAAATTATATTTTGCCAACTGTTAAAAAAATGATAATAGGCTCATATATCTGTTTATATATTTATCATTGGTCAAAATTTGAAATCTAGTTTTGTCACATCTGCCACCACCTACTTTACTTGTAATGAAATGAAATATAAATTATTTTAATTATAAATCACTTTTTATTGGGAAACTAAAATGTTTTATTTTTTTGGAAGAGTATTTGTTTTGCTACATGTACTTAGTAACATAATTATTGCACTGTCCATTTATTGTGTAGGCCTAATATATAAGTGTTACCATTATAATGGGCCTGTATTATAAGACTACACTGCTCATGATGTTGCATTATGGGTTAATCAGGGCAAAATTGAGAAGACAAGGGCTTGATGTGGTGCTTTAAAAGGCAGCTGGTTTGTATTGGCTTTAAAGTGAACGCAATAAATGTCTTGGATATTGAATGATTGATCATCGATCAGCAGTTTTAAATGCAAGGCAATCAGTGACATCGATCCATCTGCATCATTGATCAAGTTCACTGTCAAGAGGAAGTCTGTAACACCAAACATTGAATTAAAACCACATGGGATAGCATCCTGCTGTTGCTATGGTGACATGGACGTTAGGAATAGTTTGAGTATATGTTGCTTCATTTAGTTTGGGTTTTGTGTGGCTTATAACTGAGGGGTTTCATGGAATTTGTTGCCAAATATTCAGGAGATATTTTTCAAGCAAAGATCTTTACATGCATACACATCACAGGACGTTTTTATCCAGTGAATATTCTTATTTATCAGGTATGTTTAGATGATTCTCTGATATTTCATTTTTTTATTTAAGACTGGTAAATAAAGATTTTATAGCTTGTAAGTCAGTAACCACTTGGGCAATTCCACAATTGGTAACGTTACATTTCAGCAAAGTTTTAAAATTGATTTCACTATTACATCACCATCTATTTATTTCAAGTCACACTCATGGTCCAATATGTTCATAATTATACCCAAGCTCTATAATATGGAAAAGAATTAGTACGTTTGAACACATATTGGAGTTGCTATGGTAACTTAAAGGGTCAGTTGGTAACGTTACGAAAAAAGGACACGCGAAAAAAATCATGTGTCTTCAGGCAAAAAGTTTCCTAAAACATGAGATACCTCAAACAAAGTAGTTCTAAAGGTCATCAGCTCATGTAATGATTGCAGAAACAATGTTTCTTCTTTTTTCTTCTGTTTAGATGTATACAACTTCATTAGAATAATTTTAATAGGTTGACAGAACCATCCAAACATTCAATTTGAACTACATGTACTTATTAAGGACGTTGCACAGTTGAAATGAAGTCCATGTCATTTTCACCAAATTATGCACAGAGTTACTTTGATATCTATGTATGCCAAAAATGCAAAAAATAATATAGGTTCATGTGCTTGATATTTTGCTACAGGACTTTGAAGTTGCCATTTTTGGATGACATGTAAAGTACGCATAATTTAAGTGGCCTCTGTTAGACCTCGCGATTGCAACTAACGAGTTAAAATCATCATTACTTTGTCAAAACCATATCAAACTTTATCAAACCTTCCCGATTTGTTACGAAGTTTATACCAAAGATGGGGACATTGTTTAAACTGGCACATTTGTACTTATTTTTGAACCAGCAGCCCCTCATGTGGCGAAAAAATGGCAAAAACCATATCTTAAAGGCTTGGAATCTACAAGAAAATAAAAAAAGTATAGTTTGAGGTGCACTTTTTTTAATGTCCATGACAGTCTCATCAAAATTTGCAAAGTTGTAGAGGGATTCAACATAAATATGTCGAAACTTTTAAAAATGGTTTTAAAAAGGGGGTCCATGTGCTCGTTTTTGAACTATCGGCGCCCAAAGACTCGCGAGTCGGCTTGAAAAGTCACAAAAACGTGACAAAAACGTCCAAAAAGAATGAAAATCCACTCTAAATTACACTTGATTCAAAATTATGCTCCCAAACATTCAAAATCCATGTCATTTTCATAAAAATTTGCAAAGTTGTAGAGGAATTCATTCTCAATGGGTAGAAGCATTAAAAATGGGTGTCCATGTGCTCATTTTCAAACTATCGGCGCCCGATTAGTTGCGAATTGGCTTGAAAACCACAAAACGTGCTGAAAACGTCCAAAAAGTCTGAAAATCCAAACTAAATTTCCCATAACTGTGCAACGTCCTTAAGACATTAAGTTTCGCTCTCTCTCTTTTCTTTTTTTTTTTTGGGGGGGAGTAATAAGTGGAATAAAATGCATGAAATCATATTTAAGAATTCATTAATAGAGCATCACACTATTAGGCTACAAACATTATAACACGTATTACTGCTTCCCTATTTTTTGTATAGAAATTTTGTCAGAAATTCAGAAAATCACCTTCAGTGAAAATATTCTAAAGCCCTAATTATGTTGAGACCTAAAATGCTGTTGGCTGTGAAGTACAGACTATGTTGCTGTAGTGTTTTGCAACATTGTTTATCGTATCGGGATCGTGTGAATAATGAATATATGAGGCGTATTCAATGTACATGTATATGTTTATGTAGCTTGTCAGACACATGTGGACTCCAGGATTTAAGATTTTTATACATTCTACATGGGTCAATTCACATTGATAGGTGCTTTCATACATATAACCCTAAAAACCAGTGATTTCAAAACTTGACTGATCACTGATACTTTTCACCTGTACAGTCTGTGTCAAAAAAAATGGTACAGTCGGAAAAAAATTATTTAGGTGTGAAATATTTTCAAATAATGTGTTTATGTGGTACCAAAATAAAGCTAGGAGATTTTCCTTGCTGATGCTTTTTGTTCTGTATAATTTGCTTTCGTAGAACAAAAGTTATGCTAAATTTTGTGCGACGAGGAACAAATCGAAATTGAGCACTTCATGGCCATTATGGGAAACCTATACACAAAGGCATGGGACGGCGTGCGAAAAATGGATTTTTCTTGATTGTAGAAAACTAGTCATATTTCAAAAATTACAACAGCAAATGTGATGAAAAAAATTGCAGGTGAAAGTCTGACCTTTCCGCTTTATGAAAATACCAAACAATAGCAGGCTGTGATCAATCTTCATACTATAAAAAAAATGTTTTCCACTTGTACCATTTTATTTGACACAGACTGTATAATAATTACTAATATTTTGTGCAGATCTACAAATCCGAATCATCTTCTTGTAGTACAGGTATTGTGTCCTTATTGAGATATTTCAAATTGACCTGTATGACACTTGACCTTTGACCTACTTGCTCAATTATCCAATCAAATCATGTCCCTATATGGTGATCTATTTATCACCTAGTTTGAAGTTTATATCTTAAGGAATACTTGAGATATTACAATACGAAGCCATGGTTGGTAACGTTACAATCCTTAAAACTGGTTGGTAACATTACAAAGTTGGTAACGTTACAGATTTTAGCCGCTAATATTTTTTACATTGCAGAATATCTGTGATGGTTGTTCCTAAATTTCAATATAGTATTCTATAGGAAGGAGAATTTAAAATTTGACATTTGATAACCCTTGCATTTTCTCCCTAGAAAAATAAATTCATGTTTTGGTTGGTAACGTTACATGGTGTATACAGTATTTCCAATTCCAGAATTTCTTGGCTTAAGCATTTTGTGAGGTTGAATTTTGTTTGATGAATCAATGAGGGCATAGTGCTTGCTCAATTAATTCAATAGTATGGCTGGAAATAGTTATTGCTTTTTGGATAATGACTGACGTTATAACCTTTTTTCATTTTTACATAGGAATTTCATAGTAAAACAACTCCAAAGTTTATTTGTAATCTTCAATCCCTTGTAACGAAGGGAAGGGTTTGGAAAATATACTTTTTAGATATTTTGTGGTGTATAAAGTCCAATAGAAAAACAAAAACTAAGAAAATTTGGATTCTAAATCTTGGACTTGTGTCCTCCTGATCATGGAATTGCCCACTTAGTTAATCAGGCGCGGCGATACACCCCGATTATCAAGCGATATTGTTTCGCTGTTGACCTCTCATTTGCATTTTAAATAAACAACTCTTGATCTCGCAGTGCGAAAAAAAAGAAAACAATTTAATTTTATAAAAAAACAATATACTAACATATTTTTGAGTAAAACCTGTTGAAAGTAAAAAAAAAAACTTGAGACAAAATTAAGATTTATTTTCTTTCCGCAAAATTTATGGCAACCTATTTAAAGGGACGTATAATTGATAAAACATGGGGAATTCACCTTATCTCGGATGAAATGATAACATTCCAATCAGAGCCTGAGGCATGTTGCGTAATCACCAGCGACAGGATGTCTGGAGCACTGATCTCTTAATCCTTCATGGCTAGACTAACTAACCAGAAGTCCGAAGTAAATCTATCCTATGTTTTGTTTTTTAAATGGAGCATTATACAAGTCTTCTCTTTGAATTAATACGAAGAGACCCGTTGAGAGTCTATAAACTAAGAATTGGTGAGGACTGGAGAATCCGAAGCTACGGACCCTATTTACTAAATGAATTCGGTCACCTTCGTCATGTTCGTGCTGTCCGAATGTTAATCCCCAGTAGTCCGACCCTTGCGTAAGCCTCACTGTGGATTGTGTATGAGTCAATGGAGCTCAAGAAAAACGCGCATTCCCCACGATCTCCGACTTGCGAGGGCCTTTAAAGCATAATCATGCTAAAATAAATTAATTTCATCCTATAAAAGTGAAAATAATCTGATATTTGTGCATAAGATGAAAAAACTCCATTAACTCATTCACGCCTGTATCCCACATTATGTGGTTTGCTCAGTTTACAAGAAAACTAAAAAGTTTGATGACCTGTAAGTTGGCCAGGACCTGGAGAAAAAATTAGCCACTCAGAGCACCTTTTACTTAGTCTGTAGAAAAATTATTGCTGAAGTTATGAATTTTAGAAGGCCTCTGATTGGTCATTATTTATAATCTCACTCCAAATCTGTACAGGTTGTGAGATTGCTTAGCAACCAATGCCCCAATTCATTACAGCACATAGAATTCCCCATAGGCTAACATGTACATGGTTTATAATATAATACCCCAATAGACTAACATACATGTACTAAAACCAATGGGGGACTGCACCCATGTAGAAACCCTATTGATACACAAACCACTGTGTGTATGCAGTGCGCGTATTCCTTGCACTATGCAAATTATGCAGACAGGCTGATCGATTCTCTAGCAGGGGAGGGTAAGCTATCCACAATGATAATCATTAATCTACCTTTATTTTAAGACTTTTAGTCTTTAGAATGAATCAAAATGAAACATGATGTTCAGAGAATGCAAATCAATGCAAGAAAAATAAAAGTCAGCGAACATATTTTGCGCTAAACATTTTATTTTCTTTCATAAGGCTTACATCCCTTTTCCAAAATGAACTATCCATGTGGTTGCAGTTTATTGAACTTGCATCAAGCTGCAAACTGACTGGATTACTCCATTGTCAGGCAGGTATGTTGTCTATAATAAATGGCAAGCAAGTCCCCAAAAATATTCTTTTTCCCCAAATGAAATAATTTTTATACTTGAAGGAAGTCATATTTTTCACAAAAATAATTGATTCTTGTTTTGTTTCTATATTTTGTGTATACAAATCGTATTTTGTCAATGGGTCCGAGTCTTATCCCAGTCTCTGAAATCACATCTCCCTACTTGTAAATGCAGTGTCCTTCACCTAAATGTCTAGACATGCTGAAGGTTGCCAATGGCAGGAGTGGTCATCAAAATCATTTTCAGAAACTCAAAGACGCCAATGAGTTAACATTGACTTTGACTTTGTACACATGTATCGTCCGTAACAAAATTAATGTAACATCCGCCCCCCCCCCTTCAGCTCTCGGCCCGCCGATGCGCGAGCGCCGCAAAAATGTGCACAATAGTATTTTGCAATGTAATCTTCAAGACTGTATAGTTCGTTTTTCCAAAATAATGTCTTTTTAATTTATATAAATTAATTATGCTAATTTATGCATGAAATCATACTTTTTGCACTAAAATCATTAAATAAGGCTCCTAGAATGCTAATTCTTGGTTTAAATATATGTGAAAAAAATTCCAGTATCTAATTCAATTTCTTATTTTTGGTAGAATTTCTTATGTATTTCTTTGTTTTTGGACTTAAATTTATTTTATTGTTTTTTTGTATGGAATACAGAAAATACAGAAAATCTCCGGTTTTTGAGCCTGCGCTGCATTACATAATGTGCAATTTCGGAACCGTACGCTCATTTTTGTTGAAAATGGTTTTAAAAGTTGCGTAATATGTTAGAGAAAAAAGTCATAATGCGCGCAGTGCAAATTTTTTTTTCAGTGACATGACCGCACAAAATGTTGAGGGGGGGCTGATAAGGCCCCCCCCCCCACCGGCCCTTTTAGGGTTAATCAATTAATTCGATTTAATAATTTACCAAGTACTTTTTGAAAACTTTTTGTTTGTGAATGCATAGAATGAAGTAAGACCTATTTGAAAATATATGTAGGAGTTAAGAAACTTTGAAGTATGGTACTTCACAGAGTTTTAATATTGGTCATATTCAAACGTAAGTGGCACGACATTCGGACTGATAGAAGGGCGCATATTTTCGCACTTGTAGGTAATGAATGGATCATGAATACCATATGTATAATGTAGGAATGGCATATGTCATTACCAGTTGGATTTGAATTTTACAATTGGTCCTGGAAATTGTGATTAAAAAACCGTGCATGAGTGACACGACAAAAAAAAAGAAGACATGGGTTTCTGACCATTATTGGTTATGGTTGGATTTGTGTCCTAGTAGATCTCTAAGGTACCTAGGCATGATTTTTCTCCGGATCCGCCGATTTCCGCTGATTTTGAATTCTAAAAAAAATATATATATTTTCCGCTCTCACTGTGTGTAGACTTGGAACACGAGATTGATTTGACAAAGTTGCAGCCAAAGAAATCTTGAATTTTCTATACCTAAAATTGCAAAATTTTCTGCGGGAGGGGGAACCTCCCTCCCGAACCCACCCCCAGGAAGTTCGGTCGCTACGCTCCCTCACTGGTAGCAATTTTCCTCTTTTTTTGAAATTTCTCTTTCTCATGCCTGGGTACCGTACCATAAGTGCTGGTATATGTACATGAATAGTGTACCTCTCTGACATTTATTGCCCTTATCAGTCTTTCCTTCTCTGTGCCTTTACAAAAATGTCCTGTGGTAATACTATAATTACCATAGAACATTACCCGTATCAGGACATCTCCCCCGGAGGACAACTCCCCGGGGACAACTCCCGGAGGACAGCTCCCCCGGAGGACAACTCCCCCGGAGGACAACACCCCCGGAGGACAACTCCCCCGCAGGACATCTCCCCTGGAGGACAGGTCCCCCAAGGACATCTCCCCCGATGAAAACTCCCCCGGAGGACAAGTCCCACAGAGGAAATATCCCCGAGTAAAACTCCCGCGGAGAACAACTCCCCTGGAGGACAACTCCCCGGGGACAACTCCGGAGGACAGCTCCCCCGGAGGACAACTCCCCCGGAGGACAACACCCCCGGAGGACAACTCCCCCGCAGGAATCTCCCTGGAGGACAGGTCCCCCAAGGACATCTCCCCGATGAAAACTCCCCCGGAGGACAAGTCCCACAGAGGACATATCCCCCGAGTAAACTCCCGCGGAGAACAACTCCCCTGGAGGACAACTACCCCGGAGGACGACTCCCCCGGAGGACAATTCCCCCGCAGCACAACTACCCCGCAGGACAAGTCCCCCGGAGGACAACTCAACCATTCCGAGAAACAGATCCACATGCACTCGTTAATTTTTGCTCCATTTGCAAATTTTTTTTTTTTTAACCGAAATAGCCATTCATGAAATACAAAATCTTTGGCAATTTTTTTTTTTTTTTCGGCGAAGGTGTTAAAGTTTGGCAGCTGTAGAGCGTACTGCTATTGGAACCGAATTTTATCGTCAAAGAGAGAGAGAGAGATATCAACTTCAGTCTTAAATCACCATAGGAAGATGATCTGATTAGATTTGAGAGGATGTAGGTCAATGGTCAGGCCCGTAACTAGGATTTTTGCGGGGGTTCGAAATCTGAAAAAAATGAACCTTTTGAAGGGATGATTCTTGAACGCAAAGAGCCGAAATTTTTGACTAAAAATGACCCAAAGCAGTATATTTTTACTTTTAAGGTTCTATTTTTGTTGTTATTCTTTTACAAACGGTGACGATCATCTTTCTTTTAGCCAAAAAAAAAAAAGAAAAAAAAAGGATTTTCAAGGGCGAATCGTCAAGTGGAAAATTTTATATGACACGTCTTTAATTATACAAAGATACATGCACATAATTTGATACAAGGGTTTTGTTTTGGCTTGTTTCAGCAAATGTTTAAGAATTATAAGGGCCATTCCACGGCAAGTGGTCCTGAGCATCAAAAAATAAAATTGGCATATGAATGCCCAAATCTAGCTTTTTTGTTAGATAAATACCCACAAAATCATATTCCAAAACTGATTTCGCATAATTATTACCGCTACCAAAAATATGTGTTTCAGAGTATCAAGTCTGTTAAGGAGGGGAAATAATTTGAATTTCAAGAAAAATTTGATAACACCACAATATGATTAATTTGACTACAATATTGATTCTTTTAACTTTTATTCATCAACATTTAGTTATTTTAATCAAATCCATATCATATTTTACCATGACAAATGCAACTTTTCGAAAAATTTGTTAACAAAAAACCTCATCTTAAGATGTAACTTACGTAGCGCAAAAACAACAAAAAGTTTTATTACTAAAAAATTACTTGAATAGAATTTAATTATGGTACATTTCTAAAGCTAGTGTAGTATGCTAAATATCATAGTGAAAAATCATAACATTTAAGTAATGTCTTCATGGGATAGTACCACTGCAAAAGTGTGTAACTTACGTAACGTTACGTAAGTTACACATCAAATTAAGTAAGTTACATCAGTGTACTCAGTGAAAAATTGTGTTAAACTTTCTGAAACTTTACAGAAAGATAAAAGTATATCAATTCAAGTGCATTATTCAAATTTTATAGCCAAAATGAAGCTAAAAAATTATTGAAATTTACAAAATTCCCACAAAATTATGTACACTTGAATTTGATTGCTTATGATGCAAATATTTCCAAACTAAAGAAGATAAAACAATAACATTTTCAGTTTTGGTTTCCTATGATGTCATTCTACAAAATTAATCATAAATTAAGTCAAACAATTGGATAGTAGATATTTTTTTCATTGATTTTTCAGACAGCGTAACTTACGTAACGCTCAGCTGTAACTTACGTAACGGCGATGATGGGCTCATATAAAAAATATGGGTGATTGGATTGTCCTTAATTTCAACTGAAAATGTTAGCTGCATGTCTACCCTCTTGATTTCTGATAAAGTTTAGGCATGAAAGCTTAGCACTTCACAGAGTTTTCAAGTTTCCCAAAAAAGGTTGGGGATTCCATTTTCTCTGACGCAACTTACGTAACGCTCCTAAAATGCTCATTATTTTTTCTATTCAGGCCCAGTGAGCTGACTTTTGTTTCTTAAATTTGAGAGTCTATGGCAAGGATCTACCATGTTAGGATTTAAACTTCCAATGCAGTTTATTAAGAGGAGGGCAGACCTTTTAAGTCGGTATTTTTCTCTGAAGTGTAACTTACGTAACGTGGAATGGCCCATAAATGATTTCATCGGATATGTTGACGGAAATACTGAAAAATTGGTTGATATACCAAGATTTTTTAATTGTCATCTACTTCTGGAGATATTTTCATACCAGCACTAGGTGCAATAACACCCTCTTATGATAGCGATGACACGGCATGAATGCAAAGCTGTGCAAGTGCATACTTATGAACACACACCATTCAGATATAACAATTAGCTGTAAAATCTAAAACCCAATGACAATGATTGTATTACATTATTCCTTGAAAAATGACAAAACAAGTGATGATGTTGGAATTGAGTTTTGTGAATTTCTTTTTTGATAAATAAAAATTGTGTTCTCGTTTAAACTTTTGCTCCCATTCTAATTTGTTTAGGGTGTGATTAATTATTAATTAAAGCTTAATTATCGTGGCTCACCCCCCCACCCCCTTGCTGAAGACGACTGGAGATATGTAGGCCAACTCGCCCTTCGTGTTCTTTTCTACTCCTGTAGCTTCATATTTAAGTTCCCCATTTAGCATCCTTCCCTTTTTTCAACATTTCTTTTATTTCTTGCATTTTCATTAATTTTCCTTCTCTGAGGGTCACATTTCGTTTCCTCTGAATCTGCCAAACCTAACAACCTTTTGAGGGAAGGAGTAGCCATTCATAGATTGGAAGGGGTGGTTCCAATGGATGATTCCATTCCCGAAGTATCAAGAAATTTGTACAAAAAATAGATAAAGAAAGACGAAATGAGAGAAACAGACATATACATCCACACACACACACACACAAAATATATAATAGTGCGTGGTATTCATGTGGTATCAGTATGTGGTAGGGATTGTGTGGTATTCATGTGATAGGCGTAGTGATCCTGTGGAAGATGGTGTGCGGTTTTCCTGTGTGGTATTCATGTGTGGTAATCTCCTGTGGTATTGTTGTTGATTAACACATGACTCTATGGAATATTAACACATATTTCCTGTGGTATGAGATATTCCTGTTGTATTTTGTGTGGTAATTTAGGTACCACAGGAATACCACAGACACCCATTTTCATTACCACACAACTCTATGTTATATTACCACACATTTTCTGTGGTAATTTTGCCTACCATAGGAATACTACAGGTACCCATTTTCATTACCATACGACTCTATGGTATATTACCACACATATCCTGTGGTATTAGATATTCATGTGATACTTTGTGTGGTAATTTAGGTACCACAGGAATACCACAGGTACCCATTTTCATTACCACACATTTCCTGTGGTATGAGATATTCCTTTGGTATTTTGTGTGGTAATTTAGGTACCGCAGGAATACCACAGGTACCCATTTTCATTACCACACGACTCTATGGTATATTACCACACATTTCCTGTGGTATAAGATATTTCTTTGGTATTTTGTGTGGTAATTTAGGTACCACAGGAATAGCACAGGCACAAATTATCACTACCACATGACTTTATTGTATATTACCACATATTTCCTGTGGTATGAGATCTTCCTTTGGTATTTTGTGTGGTAATTTAAGTACAGAAATACCACAGGTACCCATTTTCATTACCACATGACTCTATGGTATATAAACACAAATTTCCTGTGGTATTAGATATTCATGTGGTATTTTGTGTGATACTCTGGGTACCACAGGAATACCACAGGCACTCATTTTCATTTCCCAAGGTGGTGATTTTTTTACTTTTTGACAATTTTTGTGTCGAGTGTGTCAGTGGGTTTGTAAAGGTATATACCAAGTGTGTCAGAAAAAACTTTACACGTAGAAAAATGGCAATAAAAAGAAAACCAATTTATAAACCCAAAATTCTTTTACATATTCTGAAAGAGTAACTCCTCCCGCATCTTTTGGTACCAATTTTGTGTGTTATATCTTTATGCTTGGATGAACACGGGGCATTGTTTGCGAACATGTAAATTTCGAATTGTGGGAGTAAAATCAAAACAACAAAAGCTATCAAAAAAGCAACTCCATCCTAATTAGTATAGCATAATTTTTTAACGAAAATGTCTTGCGCCAAATAACTTGGCAGGGGCGTTGTTACACATATCGACTACATTTTGTGTGAAAATGAGAAAGATATGTAGAGTCAAGCATGAGTGAGCACACGTCAAAGACAAAATAATCACTTTTCAAAAGTATTAAGAGGCCTTTTTATGTCTGTCAGTGACAGTTTACTTTTTGATGTGTACTCATTCATGGATTACTTGATGAATCAATCTAAAATTTTACACAGAATCTAGTCGATAACTGTACCAACACCCTCGCCAAGTTATTTGGTTCAAAACATTTTTGTTAAAAAGTTATGCTATTTCATTCATGATGGAGTTGCTTTTTTGTCAGCTTTTGTTTCAATTTCATCCCCACCCTTGCACAATTCGAAATTTGCATGTTCGCAAACAATGCGTCGTGTTCATCCAAGCGTAAAGACATACCACACAAAAATGGTACCTGAAGATGCGGGAGGAGTTACTCTTTTAGAATATGTAAAATAATTTGGGGTTTATCAATTGGTTTTCTTTTTATTGACATTTTTCTAGGTGTAAATAAGGTCAAAAAGTCATTTCAAGGTCATATGACATCACAAGGCTCATTCATATTTTATGGGGAAAAAAATAAAATGCATTAAATGCTATTTTCAACCATTTTAATAAAGGGTTTGTCATTGGAGTACAACCAAAACGTATTTATTTTCTGTTTCAATATTTTCTTAGCTAACTCTGGTGAAAATATCACAAACCTATAACACATAGCTTTCCATATTTTTAGACTTAAAATATTCAGGTCTCAGAAATAGTCTTACAAAAGTTACTGAGCTGATGTAAAATCATGCGTTTTTATTACTCACCCTCCCACCTTTAGAAATAAAACAAAATAAGTGTTTTTTACATTTGTGTTTTATATTATGTTTCTTTTGTTTTATCAGAGAGATTTTTTAACAAAAGATGGTGCTATGCCTTTGCTACACCAATTGTTTAATGAAAAATATTACAGGGAATAATTGTCCTGTGTGTTTGACATAGTTTTTAAAACTTGACCTTGCCAGAAAACTTGAAGTTGTATTAACGTTAAAATATGTCCTTACAATGTTTATTACATGTTTAAGAGGATAAGACTATGCAAGTTTAGATCTACTTTTAAATTCAGAGTTATATGTGAACAAAGTCAAAATTTGAAAACATCATTTTTTGTCTCGCCTGAACGAAGTTCGGCAGAGACATAGTAATTACTTTTTCCTGTTAGTCTGTTCTGCTGGTCTGTTGGTCTGAACTTCGTTTTTTGTTTGTCTGTTACGTTTTTTAGTTTTTTGTGTTACTTGCTCTCATTTATATATTTCTGCATCATTTGTGTTCACACTGGTACAAGGGATTATGGGGGTCAAAGGTCATCTAGGGGTCAAAAGGTCAAATGATATGAGGCCATCTGTTACACTATTAAAAAATGTTAAAGTTTTTTGTTTAACTTGCTCTCATTTATTCATTTCTCCATCAGTTTTGCTTACACTTGGTACAAATGATTCTTGGGTATTACCACATGTGTGTTAATGAGGATGATGAAATGAAAAGTCATATAGGGGTCAAAAGGTCACTTAAAGGTCAACTTTTCTTAAACTTGCTGTCATTTCTTTATTTCTCCAGCAATTGTGTTCACACAAGTATTTAGTACAAATGATTTTTGGGTATTACCACACGAGTGTTGATGAGGATGATGAGATAAAAGGACATATAGGGGTCAAAAGGTCACTTAAAGGTCAAATTTTCTTAAACTTGCCGTTTTCTTTATTTCTCTATCAATTGTGTTCACACTTGGTACAAAGGATTCTTGGGTATTACCACATGTGTGTTGATAAGGATGATGAGATCAAAGGTCATATAGGGGTCAAAAGGTCACTTAAAGGCCAACTTTTCTTAAACTCTTTAACTTTCACTCATTTTTTGGGCATCAGTTTTGTTTACCCCTGGTATAAATTTCCTTGGTTAATACCACTTGTGTGCTGATGAGGATGATGAGGTCAAATTTCATATAGGGCTCAAAAGGTCAATAAGTTCATCTTTTCTTAAACTTTTTGTTTAACTTTCACTCATTTTTTAATGGCAGTTTTGTTCACCCCTGGTATAAATTATCCTTGGTTAACACCACTTGTGTGCTGATGAGGATGATGAGGTCAGAGGTCATCTAGGGGTCGAAAGGTCATATTGCGTGTTTTATTGATAGCGAAATCAGGCAAGACTCGTGGTTCGCGAACCACCTTGTTTCTGGTCATGTTTGTTACCGATGAATAAATGATCATAAAATAATTATGAATTGAGTTATTACAACTATTTTTTATGTTTTTGTTCAAGATTTGTAGTACCATCAAGAATAAACCCAAGGATTGAGATTTCATTTAAGATTTTTCAAACAAGCCCTATTTTTGGCTCTGAATGTCCCGTTTGTTACCGCGCAAAATAGCTTGGACTTGCCCTTCCACGTAAATCTGTGGTATATTACCACATATTTCCTGTGGTATGAGATTTTCCTGTGGTATTTTGTGTGGTAATTTAGGTACCACAGGAAAACCACAGACACCCATTTTCATTCCCACATGACTCTATGCTATATTACCACACATTTCCTGTGGTCTGAGATATTGCTGTGGTATTTTGTGCTGTAATTTAGGTACCACAGGAATACCACATGCACCCATTTTTATTACCTCGACTCTATAGTATATTATCACACAAATTCCTGTGGTATGAGGTATTCCTGTGGTATTTTGTGTGGTAAAAACAGTTACCACATGAATTACCACAGGATATTTTTGTAAGGTTGGAAAATGGTCCACCTCTATGTGTCGTGAGTGACACGACATCCAAAACGTGAGTGACACGACTAGTGCGTTAAATGCAACAATTCAAGTAAATAACTAGATCAAAATTACCTGTGTGTATATGCCATGTTAGAGTAGTCCATGATAATTTAAGCAAAAAAAAAAACTGACAAAAGTGACTAGATATAAGAATAAGAGGCATTTAAGGCACCATAGTCCCATATGTGCAAATTCCTGTTTGATCAATTATTCAGCATAAGAAAACTGGATCACATAATATTTTAACTTAAATGATTGGTTGTATTGTAAAGAAGCCTCTGTGTTGATTTCAGATCTTAATTTGCGTTTTCAAAGGCACAGCTCGCCACATTGAAATTTCAGCTAAATGTCCACTTTAAATTGAATATGACAGTATATGTTCAATTAATAAAAATCAATCTAGTTATTTACTTGAATTGTTGCATTTAAGGCACCGGTCGTGTCACTCACTTTTTGTGTAACGTCCATAACAATGAAAATGTAACATCTGTATAAACTTAATTAATTAAATTAAACAATTTACCAAGTACTTTTTAAAAACTTTTTGTTTGTGAATGCTTGTAGAATGAAATAAGACATATTTGAAAATAGGAGTTAAGAAACTTTGAGGTATAAACTTCACAGGGTTTTACCATTATGTTCAATTAATAAAAAGCCATGTCCTTTTGTGTTAACGTCCATAATGCTTGCTTCCAACAATTGTTGTTAAGTATCTAATTAAGCTTAATCATTGTACTAATTAAGTAGAAAACCTTTTCCATTTTTTTTTCCAGCTAAGCTATCCGCAGCCTATGCCGATGAAAGGAATATCACACCCCCTCCCCCACCTCCTTGCGCCTCTCCAGACCTTGAGAAGCTCATTAATGGAGGCTTAGATGAGGAAGACTGTTTGGAGCAAGATCATTCACAAGTCAAAGGTTATGAAGAGCAAACCAATGATGTCAAAGAGGTGTATATAAAACAGGTATATTTTTTAATTAATATTAAAAATAATATCTGTTTTTATATCGCTTTTGCAGTTTCAAGTAATTGCTTAAAGCCTTTGCCCTGGTTATTGTCCCCGCCGAACGAGTTCAAGCAGGGGACTATGAAACGGGCTCCGTACATGTGTATGTGTGTGTGTGTGTGTGTCCGTCCATCCATCCGTCCGTCCGTCTGTGCGTCCGTATGTGATCAAAATCTTCAATTTGCTACTCCCTCACCATTTTTCATCCGATTTCGATTCCGTTAGCTTTATATGATAGCACTAGGTGATGGCTTCAAAACTTCTTCACAGAATTTTGACCTTTGACCTTTGACCCTGATTTTTGACCTATATTGTACATTGGTTACAAAATGCTACTTCTTCGCCATTTCCCACCCGATTTCGATTTTGTTTGCTTTATGATATAGCACTAGGTGAGGACTACAAAACTTCCTCATGGAATTTTGACTTTTGACCCCTTTGACCTTTGCGGCTTGATTTTTGACCTATATTGTACATTGGTTACAAAATGCTACTCCTTCGCTATTTTTCATCCGATTTCAATTTGTGTTGCTTTATGATATAGCACTAGGTGAGGACTACACAAAACTTCCTCACGGAATTTTGACTATTGACCCCTTTGACCTTTGACCTTGATTTTTGACGTATATTGTACATTGGTTACAAAATGCTACTCCTTCGCTTTTTTCATCCGATTTCAATTTTGTTAGCTTTATATGACTGCACTAGGGTGATGGCTTCAAAACTTCTTCACAGAATTTTGACCTTTGACCTTTGACCCTGATTTTTGACCTATAGTTGTACATTGGTTACAAATGCTACTCCTTCGCCAATTTTCCACCCGATTTCGATTTTGTTTGCTTTATGATTAGCACTGAGGTGAGGACTACAAAACTTCCTCACGGAATTTTGACTTTTGACCCTTGTGACCTTTGACCTTGATTTTTGACCTATATTGTACATTGAGTTACAAACTGCTACTCCTTCGCTATTTTTCATCCCGATTTCAATTTTGTTTGCTTTATGATATAGCACTAGGTGAGGACTACAAAACTTCCTCACGGAATTGTGACTATTGACCCCTTTGACCTTGACCTTGATTTTTGAGCCCTATATTGTACATTGGTTACAAAATGCTACTCCTTCGCTATTTTTCATCCGATTTCAATTTTGTTTGCTTTAGATATAGCCCTAGGTGAGGACTACAACTTCCCACAAGAATTTTGACTTTTGACCCCTTTTGACCTTTGACCTTGATTTTTGACCTATATTGTACATTGGTTCAAATGCTACTCCTTCGCTATTTTTCATCCAATTTCAATTTTGTTTGCTTTATGATATAGCCCTAGGTGAGGACTACAAAACTTCCTCACGGAATTTTGACTTTTGACCCCTTTGACCTTTGACCTTGATTTTTGACCTATATTGTACATTGGTTACAAAATGCTACTCCTTCGCTATTTTTCATCCGATATTCATTTTGTTAGCTTTATATGATAGCACTAGGTGATGGCTTCAAAACTTCTTCACAGAATTTTGACCTTTGAGACCTTTGACCCTGATTTTTGACCTATATTGTACATTGGTTACAAAATGCTACTCCTGTCGCCATTTTTCATGACTCGATTTCGATTTTGTTTGCTTTATGATATAGCACTAGGTGAGGACTACAAAACTTCCTCACGGAATTTTGACTTTTGACCCCTTTGACCTTTGACCTTGATTTTTGACCTATATTGTACATTGCTTACAAAATGCTACTCCTTCAACCTTCTCTAGTAATTTTCCTTATTATCATTTATTACATAATTTCACATAGCTTGTAAGAAGCATTCTTTTTTTAATATTATTTGGAACATTTTCCTGTAGCTTTTACATATTTTGGTTGTATAATTGTACAGGAATACAGAGAATTGACTTTTCGTTTTTTATCTTTGATGCGATATAATGGGAATTTTATATTATTGGCGTGGGGGGGGACATATATTCCGGCATCGCGTAATATACTAATCCACTTGTTGGATTAATTTTGGGACGTTACTCACACACTCTACTCTGTGTAGCAGGGGCTGCGGAGCCGGGGGGGGGGCTGTGGGGGTTTCAGCCCCCCCCCCCCCACTTTTTTTTCAACAATGCATGTACAAAAACGCAAAAATGACCATACATGTGTGATTTTCAGCGGCCTTCAGCCCCCCTCCCCCCCCCCCCCACTTTTGACGCAGCCTGCACACTGCTTATAAATTAATGCTACAAATAACAGCTGTCCTTTGCTGGTTAGCCATTTACACTGGCTTTGGATACTATGTAGTATAAAATACCTGCTGCAAGAGCGGGGACCAAAACCCAAAACCTTTGTTATGCCATGGTCAAGAGTTCAGACCACATGACTACGACACTTCTACAAATTTCTTTTACTCTTTTGAATCAATGAAATTTGCCAGTTTTATATTTAAGGTGGATGTTAAGTATATACCTAAAATGTGGAATTTTTTTTATTTTTTATCAATGACTAGCCTAAAGTATATTTTTCATGATTTAAAGAGAAAATGTCAAAATTCTTATTGAAATTCACTTATACATTTAAGCACTTTTGATGAGCCATGCAATTGTTGTATCATTATTTCAGATACTTTACAGGCAAGTTAAAGTACTTTTTTGTGATGATCTTAGATGATCTAAGATTTGAACAGTCCTCCTGTATTCAGTTCATCACCTTTATTAATGAAAAGTTGGCAGCATGTATTGTAGTAATAATACATTAGAGCATGGGATGACGTTTTAGGTTTGGTAAAAATTTCTAAGTAAGTATACTTATTAGTCACCTTGGCTTGCATACATAATTAGGTTAAATTTTCTATGAGATCATGGTTTTCTTTTCTTTAACAAGCAAAACTATTCTTATTTGAAATTTGAAGACTGTAGTCCCTTTGCATATGTAAATAACTTCAAAATGATGTGTCACTTAACCTGGTAGCCCTAATATTTTTCATGAGAGCTTCATGCAAAAAACGCTAATTTATGCGTCATTTATTAATTGATGCCTGATTAATTATGCACATGAATTAATTAATTGTAAAATGAATTTATTTATAGCAGTATCCAAAACGCCAAATACCCATATGCTAATTTCATCATTTTACCATTTTAAAATTATGGTACTTACCAAGCATCCACCTTAAGCTTTCACTGGCTGGATCTGCCATGTTGTTGAATTTCTTCATTATTGACTTGAATAGAGATGTGTTTTCTAATCCATTTACTGCAGTGCCAGCTATGAGTCAGTAGCATTGATAAAGACCAAAACATTGATAAAGACTGATAGGAAGAGCCTTGTGACATACATGTATAAGCTTAATAATTTGCATGAAATCCAATTTTGAATATCACTTTTTGTTAAACAAGGTTCATCTAATTTTCGGAATATAGTTTTTGAATATTGATGTTGCATTATACGGAATATAGTTTTTGAATATTGATGTTGTATTATACTGTAAATATTTTTTAGTAGATTTTCTAACTATATGATTATTAAAATGTACAGTGGTGGCCACAATTATTAAAACGCCCGAAGCTACACAAAGTCTATAGGATTCTCAATGCCCTAGTACATTTGCCGAAATAAGATTAAAGATATCTTTTATGTGCCATGAGCTTGCATGACTTTTTAGCATAGGGTGTTACGTATATTTTTATTCCAAATTTATATAAATTTAGACCATCAGGTAATGCACAGCTTTAAAACTTGTGCTATGCGCTTTCAGTTTCCCCATAGACCGTGTATTAAACATGTAGTCCAAAATGTAGAAACTTAAAATTCCAATTATATATGCCTATGGCTCAAAAAGTATTTGAGATAGAAGTATAAAACTTTGCCGGTTTATTCAATCTGATATGCCCCAAATACATGCCAAGTTTCAGAAAATTTGGTCCTATGGGAATGAGTGTGGATTGGGCTCCCTCCCTTGGTGGTAAGATCACCCAAATAACCTTGTCCGTTTAAGGTTAAGATTATATTTTATGAAATGAAGAAATTCATTATTAATGCACATTTGTTTAAAGGAAATTTTATGAGCAATTCAAATATGTTGAAACATTAAGGGTCAGAGGATAGAAAGACTTGAATAGGGGCTCCAAAAAAAAAAATTGGGGCCCCTCACAAATAATTAAAAAATCCCCACATAAGGTGTTACTACTTCCCCTTACCTTATCGTGAATGCCATTTTTGACATTCTCATAAAATGTCCTTTCCGAAAATGTATACTTTTTTAGAAAGAGACTTTTTTAAATTTTACAATCGGTAGCGTAACACAAAAAAAAAGGCGATTTGGGGGCGAGTTCCAAGCGCATGTCTATGATATCTAAACACAAAACAAAAAGAAAGTTCCCCCTATTTCAGATATCAATAATTTTTTTAACCAGGAGGAATTTTAAAAATCTAATTATATGTCCATATAGGGAATTTAATTAGCTACCATAGGACCGAATTTTAAGAAAAATCATCAAGTCATGCTTCAGTGATTAATGGTTGAATGCAATAATGTCAGTTTTTGAAGTTCACAAGCCTAAAATCACAACTTTGATTCAATGATATTGGACCCTTTTTCAGATTTTAAACAATTTACACGTCAGAGTGTATGCAAAACGTGCTTCCCAACATACGGAAACGAAATTTGTGTCAAATTTCACGGTTGAGTGAGCATGCAGCAAAAATTGCCCAAACTGCGATTTTTACTTCTTTGCCATGGTATAATCGATCAAATATGAGGGAATTCCTGTTTTGGAAGTGTATGCAACCAATATCCATCCATTTACGGTTGAATGAACCCGTCAATCAACCCCAAAATAGGCCATTTTAGAATTACGAAGAGTCATTGTAGTAATTTTATGCACTAAAGCATCTCAATAACATTTTTTGGGTTTTATTTATATTCTTTGGGCACGTGTCAATGATCCTATGGCATTTATTCAAAAATTCATGCTTCAGTGAGCATGTGAGACTGGAAAAGCCCTTTTCTCACGTACGGACTAAAATTCAAATTCTTACTTTGATTGAATATAACGATTCTTTTTGGGGAGTACTTTTGATTTTATTTTCACAAAAATCCCGATGTTTCACGCCTCAGTGGGCACAAGATACAAGAAAATCATGAGAATGAGAAGAAAGTTTCGGGCTTCGTCATGGTTCAGTGACTTTTCGAATACGTAATTTGAGTAACGATCATGTTAGTTAGAGACCAGTTGAAGCTATGTGCAAAGTTTCATACAATAATTCACAGTCAAATGGACAAAAACTGACAATTAAAATATGCCAAATTTCACTTTTGTTAAACTTTTGTTAAACCTCTGTACATAAAGTCAATGGAGGAGGAAATCAATACCTGACAAACGTGAAATTCAGCCAATTTCATTGATGATTATTGTTAATTCTACCGTGAGTTATGTTACGAAACTTGGCAAACCGCTTCAACTGATCTCCATCTAACATGATCTTGATTCAAATTAGGTATTCGAAAAGTCCCAAACTTTCTTCTCATTTTCATGATTTTCTTGTATCTTGTGCCCACTGAGGCGTGAAACATCGGGATTTTTGTGAAAATAAAATCAAACATACTCCCCAACAAGAATTGTTATATTCAGTCCAAGTAAGAATTTGAATTTTAGTCCGTACGTGAGGAAAGGGCTTTTCCAGTCTCACGTGCTCACTGAAGCATGAATTTTCAAATGAATGCCATAGGATCATTGACACGTGCCCAAAGAATATAAATAAAACCCCAAAAATGTTATTGAGATGCTTTCTAGTGCATAAAATTACTACAATGACTCTTCGTAATTCTAAAATGGCCTATTTTTGGGTTGATTGATGGGTTCATTCAACCGTGAATGGATGGATATTGGTTGCATACACTTCCAAAACAGGAATTCCCTCACATTTGATTGATTATACCATGGCAAAGAAGTAAGAATCGCAGTTTGTGCAATTTCTGCTGCATGCTCACTCAACCGTGAAATTTGACGCAAATTTCGTTTCCGTATGTTAGGAAGCACGTTTTGCATACACTCTGACGTGTAAATTGTTAAAAATCTGAAATTTGGGTCCGATTCCATTGAATCAAATTTGTGATTTTAGGCTTGTGAACTTCAAAGAAAATGACATTTTTTGCATTCAACCATTAATCACTGAAGCATGACTTAATGATTTTTCCTAAAATTCGGTCCTATGGTAGCTAATTAAATTTCCTACATGGACATATAATTAGATTTTTAAAATTCCTCCTGGTTAAAAAATTATTGATATCTGAAATAGGGGGAACTTTCTTTTTGTGTTGTGTTTAGTTTTTAAAGTATAATAATGACTTTCGTAGACATTCCAAGCATTTTAAAGGTATTTAAATGGTCAACTGAATGAAAACAACTAAAATCATTTAAATTTACGTGGTGTTCTAATAATTTTGGCCAACACTGTATATTGTTTTTTACTGTACATATTGTAGTTCAACATGTTCATCTTGTTTTACAACGTGCCTCAGAATAGCTTAAATCGACAGATGGCCCTATATACTCGGCCCTCCAAAAGTTTGGGTACACCTGATACCAGCTATGTTTTGGATCATTTTAAAGTGTTATATCCAGTATTTCAGTCCAAATGTGTTGAAGTACTAAAAATACATTGTGCAACGAATATACTTCACAATGTATCAGGACATCTCCCCCGGAGGACAACTCCCCCGGGGACAACTCCCGGAGGACAGCTCCCCCGGAGGACAACTCCCCCCGGAGGACATCATCCCCGAGAAAAATCTCCTTCCGATGAAACTCCTCCGATTGAAATCCCCGTGGGACAAAGTCTCCACAGTAAGACATGATCCCCCGAGTACAACTCCCCCGGAGGACAACTCCCCCGGAGGACAACTCTCCTGGAGGACAACTCTCCCTGAGGACGACTCCCCCGCAGCACCACTACCCCGCAGGACAAGTCTTCCGGAGGACAACTCAACCATTCCGAATAACAGATCCACATGCACTCGTTAATTTTTGCTCCATTCGCGATTTTTGTTTTGTTTTGTTTTTTTAAACCAAAATAGCCATTCATGGAAATACAAAATCTTTGGCAATTTTTTATTTTTCCGGCGAAGGGTGTTAAAGTTTGGCAGCTATAGAGGCGTACTGCTATTGGAACCGAATTTTATCGTCAAAAGAGAGAGAGAGATATCAACTTTAAAGGGGAATCATCCCCCTCAGATTTTAGAGTATGTAGGTCAATGGTCAGGCCCGTAACTAGGATTTTTGCGGGTGTTCGAAATCGGGAAAAAATGAACCTTTTGAAGGGATGATTCTTGAGCGCAAAGAGCGAGCCGAAATTTTTGACTAAAAATTACCCGAAGCAGTATATTTTAACTTTTATGGTTCTATTTTTGTTGTTGTTATTCTTTTACAAACGGTGACGATTATCTTTCTTTTAGCCAAAAAAAAAAGAAAGAAAGAAAAAAAAGGATTTTCAAGCGCGAATCGTCAAGTGGAAAATTTTATATCACACCTCTTCAATTATACAAAAATACATGTGCATAATTTGATACAAGGGTTTTGTTTCGTTTTGTTTTGGCTTGTTTCAGCAAATGTTTTAGAATTATAAATGTTTTCATCGGATATGTTAACGGAAATACTGAAAAATTGGTTGATATACCGAGATGTTTAAATTTTCATCTTCTTCTGGAGATATTTTCATACCAACACTAGTTGCAATAACACCCTCTTATGATAGCGATGACACGGCATGAATGCAAAGCTGTGCAAGTG
>CALNVZ010000649.1:32002684-32013843 GCA_940671915.1 Paracentrotus lividus | reverse complement strand
AATATAGAGAAGAAAGAGTAAGATTTGACGCGTTCATGCAATGCAGTACAGATACAATCGAAATGTGTAGGGTCTTGATGCGGACTATACAGCCAAACAACACGTGAGACGGTACTTAGACATTTTCGGGCAGTGGCCGTTCTCCGTTTTGTTTTACTTCGGCTTCGCACAATTTTGTCTGTCTATTTCATCGTGAAAAGATGGCGAAATTGCATCCAAACGGTCCTATTATTTATGACCCTGAATGTCACGATGCACTGCTTTTAGTTGTTAAGTGATTTGTTCAGACAAAGTGTTGAAAAAAAAACAACGATGGCGACAACCATTCGTTACAAACCTCGATACCCCGAAGAATATAGAGGGGAAAGAGTTAGATTCACCGCGTTCATGCAGTACAGATACGATGGAAGCTGTGTAGGGTCTGTGCGCCATACCCGCACAACACGACTGAGAAACGGGTAACTACCCATTTTCGGGCCCACGTGGCCAGCTCTCGCCGTTTTATCACCAAATTGCATTAATCGGCCTTAGCTCTCATTTATTCTTTTTTGTAAGCTTATTTTCACATTGACTCGTTCTCTTTTTCTTTTCTCTGCTTTTTTGTGAAAATAGAGAGCGCGACCGAGGTCAGCTATACTTAAAGCCAAACATGGAGTGAGCCCCCATAGGTGTGCTGTGACCGCGCCCAAAGTCTACCAACCCACGCCCTCATTCATCCTTCGTCAACTCAAACCCACCTAAGGTCAGATAATTATAGAATATTGGTGAGCTGGAGGTTGATACAAGAATATTGGACTAGCTTTGAAAAGCGAGTTCAATGTATCCTTGTTTGACCGAAAATAGGACCATTCTAATATTATCATTATTATCTATACAGAGGATTTTACGAAATAGGCCCCCCCCCCCTTTTTTTTATGACGATTTTCTTTTTTCCGGGTTACGATTCTACTTTGCAATCAGAAAATTATGTAAAAAAAAAAAAAAAAATGGCTCCCCCCCCAAGAAAAATCGCCCCCCCCCAAAAAAAAAAAAACTGCCCCAAATTTGTTTTTTGTTTTTTTTGTTTTTTGTTTTTTTGTGAATTCTGGAAAGGAAAACAAGGAATAAAAACAAAAAATTGGGCCCACAAAAAAAAAAAAAAATGTGCCCCAATTTTTTTTTTTTTTAAGTTTTATCATTTTTTTTTTGTGATTTTGGAGAAAAAAGAAAAAAAAATTGGGCCCCCCAACAAAAAAAAAAAAAAAATTAAGCCCCCCCCCCAAAAATGGGCCCCCACAAAAAAAAAAATACCCCCCCCCAAAAAAAAATTTGCCCCCCCAAAAAATTGATTGCCCCCCAAAAATGCCCCAAATTTTCTTTGAATTATCAAAAAAATGCCCAAAAAAATCCGCCCCGACCAAAAAAATGCCCTCAATTTGTTTGATTCTGGAGAAAAAAAAAGAATTGCCCCCAATAGATTTTTTTTTATGCCCCAGCCCCAACAAAAAAAAGCTCCCAACCCCCTGAAGAAAATTTTTTGTTCTCCCTCAAAAAACAAAACACAAATATTAATCTCTGGTTATCTCACTTTCAACTTTGGGGATTCCCCTTCTTGCTGCCCAATATTATCGATATTGGGCAGCGAGGCCACAATATTGGCCGAGTTCAACGAACTTTGTAAAGTAGGTCAAGTTTATGAAGTGCATCAACAAAATAACACTGTCTTGTATTTGGCCTCTAAAACCCTCTGTATGGATAATAATAAGAGAATATTGGATGACCTTGAGTGGGATACGTAGAAATATTTTTCTTCAGCGAGTAAAAATATTTCTTGTATCCCACGAAAATGTATCATCGAATATTATAATTATTATTTAGATTCTCCACAAACATATAAACCTTAATCCTTTTGTAGCAGTCTTAGTGCAACACAGGCATGGCAGTTAATTGGGGTTGTAATAAATTTTAAGTTTTTAATAAGCAGTGCAATTTAATTATGTCACAAATCTGCATACGCATAATAAAGGCGCAATAAATTATACACACTGCAGTTTCCCAAGTCAGCTGCATGCACATGCTCGTTTTATTTGCCATTGCTAATTTTGTGTGCAGGGCAAATATTAATGAATCCAATATTTAAAATATTGGGACTGTTTTCATAGACATAAAATATAAAAATGAGATTTGATATTTTAGCTCTCTGAAACGACCTCAAATAACGTCAACAAATATCTGCGCCTCTGAAACTCTACATCTACATAATAATATATCATTGCTGGGCTGTTACAGGAACAAGCAAGTCTAAACTCATGGGGATAGCGGAACTGTACAGAACTTGCAAAAGGCTCAATAACATGTCTTACATCCAGTCATCATAAGAACTTGTTGGATTAATTGTAATAAATGTTTGGCAGCACAAAGCTGATTGACTCGGTACTTTGGGTTCTCGCATTTCTCATGTCTGTAGTCTTTGATGTTAGGCTCATAAAAGGTCTCATCATATCTTTGAAGAAAATCCTCAAAACACAAAAACACATGTCTAGTTTACTTCTGGTTGGTTGGTCAAAGCTTTGAGATAATCAAGTTCTTGCACACGCTTAACCCCTAAACACTCTGTCTTAGCGGATCATGTAACATTCCTCATTCATTTTTTTTTTCACATTTCAACTGTTACTGCAACATATGAAAATGGCAATGAAGACTGTTTGTTTTTATGTCAGATGGTCCTGCAGTCAACTGTGACTGCCCAATTATTGAGTTGGACATGATATTGTTTCATCCAATGTCGCAGTGACTTTCTCCATGATCTGTCAGTTACTGGACAGTTTACAACATTTTATTTCAAAATATTCATGAAAGAAATAAAAAGAGCAGGTCAATGCACTATAACCTATGGGAATGCCTATACTTTGAAATGTTATGGTAGCTTCATGTTTGGGACAAGAGAGCTGGAATTTGGATAAAACATCTCCAGACTGATTACCTAGGGATTGCTTTTAAAAAAAAAAAAAAAAATTTCACCAAAAATTGTTTTAACAGTCAAGTAATGATATGATCATGTCATATATCCAACATCACTTGCATGTACATTTGTAATGTAGAATTGTATCAAATAGCCCAAGAGAGGAAAACTTGGAGATGTTTTGTCCATGGGGTCACCAGAGGTTGAAGACAACTTGATAGCACCTAACATCATTTGTATAACATGATGATTAAAAAAAAAAAATCATTAGTAGGAGAATAATTACAAATTAAAACAAAAATAAGAGGCTGACAAGTTTGTAATGTCGAACATTTTAATCAATATTACAGCATTCTACTGGAATGCAGACATAAAACATTTGGCAGTTACATTTCTTTCCATTTTATTTTACATACTGCATTTTCTGAAACAAAATACCATTTACTTTTTAAATATATGTATATTCATATTATAACCAGTCTGAAGACTAACATGTACTCTTGTAAAAAAAAATTGTTTGACAGAAATTGATGAGAAGAAACTCTTCCCCTTCTGGCCAGACTCATAGTAATTCAAACAAGGCACTTGTTCCTATAGTTAAGAAAAGGTAAGTATGTTATGCTTCTTTTCCTTTATATCTGAATACAATCTTTAGCTCTGGAAATAGAATCACATTAAGTTTTCACGAGTTATTGTATCATACATTACTTTGTAGATTCATCTGCATGTAGAAACCATGTCATTACACATACATTTTAATTGATATAGACTTCTCTTCCTAATTTCTCAGCTATTTAAATTTTTTAAAAAGCAAAAAAGAAGCATATAAATATAGCACAAAAATATATGCTACGACTGATGAAAATGTCAATTTTTGCTCACAATTTGCGTATACTTCAAATAGAGACAATGCAGATGACTGATCAATGATTTTATAAACTCTAGTTTCATTAATTTTCAGTGCTTTATGCTATTTTAAATTTTTATGCCTCCGCCCACCGAAGATGGTGCCGGAGGCATCATGTTTTCGGGTTGTCCGTCCATCCGTCTGTCCGTCCGTACGTCCGTCCGTCCCGTTTGTTCGTTATCGCGATATCTCAAGAACCACTTGAGATATCAACTTCAAAGTTTGGGATAGTATGTATCACCATAGGAAGAGAATCTGATTAGACTTTGGAGTATATAGGTCAAAGGTCAAGGGTCACAGAGGTCAAATAGTGAAATTCCATGTGTTGAGTTCGTTATCGCGATATCTCGAGAGCCAATTGACATATCACCTTCAAGCATAGGGTTAGTATGTATCACCATATAAAGATGGTCTGATGAGATTATGGTTTATGTAGGTCAAAGGTCAAGGGTCATAGAGGTCAAAATGTGAAATTCCATGTATTGAGTTCATTATCGAGATATCTTAAGAGCCAATTGAGATATAAGCTTCAATCTTAAGGGTAGTAGATTACAAAGTACCTAGGTCAAAGGTCAAGGGTCACAGAGGTTTGGGGTTGCAAGGTCAATGTCAAGGTCAAAGATGTCTTTACATAAAGGAAAATAGATAGATGAATATATCATATATTTCTGATCTGGCAATGGCGGAGGCATATATTTCGACCGCGCGCGGTCGAGGATTCATCTTGTTTTTGTTTTTTTTGTGTACATTTCCAATGCGCTGTTCAGTCAATTATTTTTAGAAAAACCTTTTGTGATCATACATACTACTTAATTGAATTGATTCACAGATAATTTTACAATCATGATTGATTCTTGACCTATATCTCTAGCAAAGCTGAAATCCAGAGAAATAGAGAAGCAGTCAGAGCATTGAAAGATGGCTCACTCAAGAAAACTAAGACATATGGGAAGCAAAGTAAGCATACTCTGTATCAATAAAAATGATGTTAGTGGGGGAAAATAATTTAGGTATGAAATCTTTTTAACGACATGTGTATATAAGTTGAAACCTATGATAGATAATCTGCTTTTTCTTCAACAAAAATATGTTTGAAACCATCTTTCATTGCCAAAAACTTCAAGATCTTCAACACTAAGCAAGATATTTTTCTTGCGTGTAGGAAATACCAAACACTACCAGGATGTGATTTATCTTTATTTTAGAAGACAAATGTTTCCCCCAACACCATTTTTATTGTTACTGATACAGACTGTATATGTTCATTATGAGTTAGGGTGCTATGGTCAACACAAGCTTTCAAGCATAAGGTTGTGGTTCTATTTGTGGTCACTTTACTAACATCCTTTGGCCAAACAATCTACATTTACCACACTCAACCCAGGTTTACTAAGTGTGTATTGGGTAGGATATCCTCCTTAACATGCATACATGTTAGATAGTGATAATGATTATTCATAGTATTCTTGTTGTACTAAATTTGTGTTTAAAAAATTGAAATTGAAAGTGAAAGCTCCTGCAATTAGGTTAATTACATGTAGTACTCATATGGAATAAATGAGTTTTGAAGCATCATTTGAAAGGAGGAACATAAGGAGATCAAAAGGCAAGGAACTGTAGATTAAACAGCATGTTTATAAGAACTTGTCCATTGAGACTAGTACTAAACTCTTTCCTGTATGATTATTTTTCAGTTGTTGGGGTAGAGGATAAGCCCTCTGTAGGTAGAGCCCTTAAGAAGTATAATGATGGTGATAAAGGATCAGACAGTGACAGTATTGATGAGGTTTGTTGAAACAAAATACAGTTCTACACCAAGGAAAAGCTAACAGAACATATGATACAGATATTAATAAATAATTGCATGTTGTCATTTTACAAAATAAACCCCTCCCAAAAAGTTCCGCAAATCGACTTAGGCCATGATAACTTTTGAGTTGCGCTTTAGTTATTCCTGATATTCATACCATTGAAAAGATAATTTATTCACCTTTTTATTGATATCCTATTTGTAATGATTGTGTCATGCTTTAATGCACAGAATATCAGAATCTGGAGAAAAGTAAAAAGTCAAATGTTGCAAAATGCACGTTAATTAACCACATTCAAGTTTCGCAACTCGACTTTAGACCCTAATAACTTTTGGGGTAATTTATAATTTTTTATTGAATTTGGACCATTGTCAAGTTCAGTTATTCCTCTTCGTATTGACATCTAATCTGTCATGGTGATGTCATGCCCGGGTCCACAGAACCCCTGAATACCCCCTGAATGCAAGGCAAGGCGAAAGATAATGTACAGTTTGAATGTTCTGTAACACAACTTTGAACCTTGATACATTTTAATGTGGGTTTTTTATCACTTCCAATTTTTATAGCATTAAAAGTTCATTTATTCTTCTTTTTATTGATACCCTTTTTGCAATGGTAACATCATGTTTGAATGCCAATAATTCATGAATGTATAGCAAAGTAAAAAGTGAAAAGTTGCAAAATGCATTGTTATTGCTTAAATTCATTAACTCGCAAAGGACAATAACACTCGCAATAGGCATTCAATTTGCAACATTTGACTTCTGACTTGTCCTAAGATTCAGGTGATCTGTGCTTACAAGAACAACTATATTGTTACAATTAGGGTGTCATCGAAAAGTGGAACAAATGAGCTTGAAAATGGTATAAAATTCAATAAAAATGAGAAAATACCCCAAAAGTTACCTGGGCCTAAAGTCGGGATTCAGAATTAAATTTGATCAATAAAAATGCATTTTGTGACTTTTTACTTCTCTCCATATTTTGATATTTTTTTGCATTTAAGCATGACACAATCATTACAAATAGGATATCAATAAAAAGGGGAATAAATTATCTTTCCAATAGTATGAATATCAGGAATAACTAAAGCATACCTGAAAAGTTATCATTGCCCAAAGTCGAGTTGCGAAAAATTTTGTTAGGGATTTAGAATAAAAACTCAACTTTTGCACCAGGCTCTCTATAGAACATCACTGCTAGGGCTCAAACGTCCTTATCTACATTTCCCTCTCTCCAGTATGTGTTTTAATTTGGAAGTGAAAAGGATGCAAAGGTCACTGTGGTTTGAACAGCATCGTGTGCACTAAAAGTGATGCCTTTGCTCGAATATGCTCCACATGGAGGAATGTATTTATGAGTGTATGTGGGAAGGTCTGATTATACTCCACATGGAGGAATGTATTTATGAGTGTATGTGGAAGGTCTGATTATGCTCCCATGGAGGAATGTATTTATGAGTGTATGTGGGAAGGTCTGATTATCTCACATGAGGAATGTATTTATGAGTGTATGTGTGGGAAGGTCTGATTATGCTCCACATGGAGGAATGTATTTATGAGTGTATGTGGAAGGTCTGATTATACTCACCATGGAGGAATGTATTTATGAGTGTATGGTGGGAAGGTCTGATTATGCTCCACATGGAGGAAATGTATTATATGGTATGTGGGAAGGTCTGATTATGCTCACATGGAGGAATGTATTTATGAGTGTATGGGGAAGGTCTGATTATGCTCCACGTGGAGGAATGTATTTATGAGTGTATGTGGAAGGTCTGATTATACTCCACGTGGAGGAAATGTATTTATGAGTGTATGTGGGAAGGTCTGATTATGCTCCACATGGAGGAATGTATTTATGAGTGTACTGTGGGAAGGTCTGATTAGATGATCAGGGTGATAATATACCTGGGGGGTTGTTTCATAAAAAAGTTAAATGCATGACTTACAAAAGAGCTCAAAATTTTATTGTCTAAAACAATGGTCAAATGGAAATTCATTTTGCCCAATTGATCATGGGCCAGCAGCAACTGAGCAGCCACACATCAATGTTGCTCTATTCCTTTTCTTGTTGAACGTCAAAAATGTAGCAGAAAACTCCCATCTTTTAAACGTCTTTTGGTATGACATGGCAAGACCTCATGAGTCGGATTGCACTTAATTACAAGCACTTTATGTATTCAAAACTGAAAGACTTCTCAATAGCGCAAATCCCTTGGACATGATCTAACCAATGAGTTGATGCATAATATATCACAACAACAACCAGGAATTGAAGTTTAATTTCACATGCGTAACTCTTCACTTCCCTCTAGCTGTGTATTATTAATAAAATTATTATTATTTTTACAGTACCCACAGAGCATGAAGAGAAGAAGAGATATTTAATCTTCATCGACCTGACTAGAAGTGGAGTCAAGATTTCCTAATAAACACTGAAAAGGTAAATGACATACATATTTCTGCTGATGCATAATTACAATACTACTATATAACCATACACAATCAATGAAGGGAGATATTGACCTCCCCCCTCTTCAATAAAAAAGAGAAATGAAAAAAGAAAGAATTAGAAAAGAAAGAAGACTGGATAGTACCTTCATGGCAAAAATATACATGTATAGTATTACAAAATAGAATACAATTAGATTACAATGAGACCCCATTGTAAATAAGCTCTAGGGCTTTCATGTGTCATCCCGTCAAGCTAATGTGATTGTTTTTTTTACTTGACAAAATAAATCAAATCAAATCAATTCAAACATTACTTGGACTGAGCTTCATGTATCTCATGTTATTTTTCTGTAAATATCCTTTTTAAATTATCCATGTTTAATTTCCATGGAGAAATAAGTGTAACTTACAAATGAATGTAAGTAGATTTGCAACCTGCTTTAGGCATATGAAGAATTAACTCTTAGAATAGGCATATGAAGAATTAACGATTGGATTAGCATATGAGAATTAACATTGGATTATATGAGTGCAGACCAAAAAAAACAAAATAAAATAAAAGGTATTTATAAATAAGTTGCCAAATAGGATAATGAATGTCAAAGAGATTGATTTTAGTTATTGAACTGGGTATGAATAAAAAGGAAAAAAAAAGAGTACATTTTTGGGGTAAATACTGCGATGGGTTAAGATTGTTACTGATCTGTGGGATTGAGCTTACAGTGTGAGTTCACGCGAAGGACGAGTGAGTGGTTAAAAAATAACTTGAAGTCCAATAATATTCATTCTTTTGGTATCATCATTTTGTCTGAAAGAAGAACCTATGAGAGGGGATAACAGTTGTGAACATGTGAGGAGTCATACCATGATGATACATTAAGGACATATAGGTTACTTATAGCCAAATATAACTTGAACAAAGTTATGTTCTACATGAATCATTAGAATAAGGAATAAAAACATATTTCTAATATATTTTTGTACATGTCCTGTGGGATAGTTGCATACACACATGAACATCACACACAATGACCATGTTTTACAATGTATTGTACATGTACATCATTAGGAGAAACTGTCAAATTCATTATTTACCAGGTATACAATTTTTATCAAACTATCACCTAATCATAATGGTTTCTATTTCCTTGCAGTTTAATTTGATATTAGGATTTTGTTCCCCGAAAATACATTTTCCTTTTTTATGCCTCCGCCACCGAAGGTGGTGACGGAGGCATCATGTTTTCGGGTTGTCCGTCCGTCCGTCCGTCCCGTTTGCTCGTTATCGCGATATCTCAAGAACCGCTTGAGATAATTATGAACTTCAAACTGAGGGATAGTATGTATCATCATAGGAAGACGATCTGATTAGATTATGGAGTATGTAGGTCAAAGGTCAAGGGTCACAGAGGTCAAATAGTGAAATTCTATGTATTGAGTTCGTTATCGCGATATCTCAAGAGCCAGTTGAGATATGAGCTTCAAACTTAAGGGTAGGATGTATCATCATAGGAAGACGATCTGATTAGATTATGGAGTATGTAGGTCAAAGGTCAAGGGTCACAGAGGTCAAATTGTGAAATTCCATGTAAATTAGTTATCGCGATATCTCAAGAACCAGTTGTGATATGAGCTTCAAACTTAGTGGTAGTATGCATCATCATTGGAAGACGATCTCTTTTGATTTTGGAGTATGTAGGTCAAAGGTCAAGGGTCACAGAGGTCAAATTGTGAAATTCCATGCGGACATATATTTTCTGATTTCGTGTATCAAGGGAGAAACTATTATTATAGACTGTTGCCAAACATTAAACATGACTTGCAAACGAAACTACATACGTGGCCCCATAAATTGCTAAGCCGATTTGGAAAAAACTCTTTTAGACTTTTGTTTAATTTTTACACACTTCCCCGGAGACTCAGGAGACATCTCCACGACTCCCAGAGACTCGAATCGCGAAATAATCTACACTCATAATTTTGACAGTTTCACAGAGAATCGCAGAAATTATATGGGCTTTCTAGATTTATTGAATAATAAAAACTTAATGTTGGTAATTATTCTTTGACGAATTAGAAAAGGACACCTTTTTTTGGGGGGGGGGGGTGGGGGACCACGCTGTATTGCAAAGTATTCTAATGATGCATAAGAAATTGAAACTATGAGACCTTAGCAATCAACATATGACTTTCATTATATATTTGTACTACTCAATGCGTTCTCAGCTATCCGATATCTTTTGATAAGTTTCCCCCAGCCAAAGATTCCGGTTTACTTAGTAAACTGGTTTGGAAGAAAAGAAGCAATAGACAGGGTTACATAAATGGCCCCACACATATAGGTGTAACATCAAGGTTTTCAAGCATATTGAATTATTCACTAAAAAAATAGTAAAATAAATAACTTTAGAAAAAATTGGAAAAAAGCCAATTTAGGAAACTACTGTTTTGTTTGGAATAATTCAAGTTCGTCATTTGACAATCGTCCATATGTAGTGGCTGACAACTTGCTCATTTGTCAAGCACACAAAATGGTGTACAATTGTAACTTGAGGCCGAGTAAGAGATTTGGAACCGATTAATGATTATCTTGAGTTTCTGCAGTACTGCATGGACATTTAATGTTGTTAAACTCGTTACAACAAGAGTTGTTGTAATACTCACTTTTAAGAGATACATTGCTAGTAACTGCATCAAATACATGGTTGATATTCTTCTCATTCGGAGCTACAGACCCCTGAAAGAGAGGAGAGAGAAAAAAAAAGATGTATCCTCGAACCACGCGCGGTCGAAAATATATGCCTCCGCATTGCCAGATCAGAAATTATACGGCACATTTGGATTAGGGCACAAGTCTGTACATGGAATTCCAGATTTTGACCTCTATGGACCCTTGACCTTTGACCTACATACTCAAAATGCTAAACAGATCATCTTCCTATCGTGATACATACAACCTATAAGTTTGAAGCTCATTTCCGATATCTGAGAACCAGTTGAGACTGGTTCTCAAGATATCGTGAAAATGAACTCAATCATGGAAT
>CALNVZ010000649.1:31962648-31984241 GCA_940671915.1 Paracentrotus lividus | reverse complement strand
GTGTGTGTGTGTGTGGTGTGTGTGTGTGTGTGGTGGGTGTCACAGTGCCCCCTGCCCCACCCCCCCCGGTTCCATCGCCTCTGTTGCGAAAAGGGCTACCATGTAGACATCAAAGAGAAATGAATGAATATATATAGATAAATCCTAATATTGCCCTCAAAAGTGAAACTTGCGATTGAGTTTTCTCATAGCTTTGCTATGCCATTGCATGTCAGGTAACAATGTTTAAAAAAAAAAAAAATATTGCCACATATTACCCCCCGACACCGTAGAGAGACACAATGAGTCACAAATCTTTCACCGACATCCGAAAAAATTCAATATACACTTTTAGCAAGGGCGTCAATCGAAGGATACGTGCAACGGGATCGCCCGCGCTTTTCTAATGCTACATCACACAGACACTAATGCACAGTCACACAGACACTTACTGTTTAGTTACGTGGTAGCGTCCAAAAATCATTTTCCTTTTCTTCGGATCCCCACGGATGCTTAAACCGTCATAGTTAGCAGTAGAAATATTGATAATTCGTTCATACAGTAAAACAATGAAAAGATAAGATGATAGAATAGAAGATGAAATAAGATACAACAACACAAACGTATCTATACGTAAGTGTCTGTGTGACTGTAGCATACGTTAGTTACGTCCGGGTTGCGTCAAAAATTATTTCTTTTCTGCGCATCCCCACGGATGCTTCCCGTCACAGTCTGCAGTGGAAATAAGTGATAAATTCGTTCATTCAATAAAACAAAGAAAAATATAAGAAATGAATAGAAAGTAAGATGAAATAAGGATAAAACAACAAAAACGTAACTATACGTAAGTGTCTGTGTGACTGTAGCATTACAAATATACATTCCCATAACTTGCGTCAATCAGTGTTTGGGAGAAAGGTGGTCCTCAATTTTTTTTTTTTTTTAATGATGTGAAGTGCTTGAGCAAATTTATTTGAGGGGCGCTAATAATAATATGTTATTAGTATTATTACAAAAACAAATTGAGAAAAGAAAAACGACATTTCTTTTTTGCTAGAAAAAACGTTCTCCAAGACATGCAGACCTGATTCTTTCCCCCCCTTTTTTGTATAAACAAACAGGACAATTAATGCGAATGCGTCTTCACCCTCATACCAATAAATTTCAAAAGTTGACCTTTCTGATTCATTGAACTTCACGTACATTCTCCAATTTCTCGTCAAGATCGTCTTCCTCAAGATCATAATGATGATACATACAGTCCAAAAGTTTTCAAGTTTACATGTCTATCTCAAGTTGTTCTTGAGATATCGCGATAAACAATCTCATTACAATAAAATTTCATATGTTATTCTTTGTCACTCTTGACTTTGGCCTACAACATCAAAAAGTCTAATAACTTAAAATCATCTTCTTACGATGTTCTAACCCCAGTTTAAAGTTGATATCTCAAGATGAAGTGTAATTAAAGCTGAATAAATTAGATTTAATAAGTTGAGCTTCGTGACCAATGATTGACTTAGATACATCAAAAAGTAATCAGACATCTCCTCTATATGCCAGTATGTGCTACATTACTATATCATTTAATTTGAAGTTTAAGTCTCACTGTTTGTTTTTTGAGACATTGTAATAACGAGCTCAATAAATGAATTTCTCAAGCTGACCCTTGACAAAGTGACCTTTAAACTTGATTCGTAAAGTATTCAAAATCAATCTAAAGCATTATAAAAAAAGAATATTTTTGCGCCCTATATCCCAGTGAAAGCCCATTTAAATGTAAGAAAATTTTTTAACCACTCACTTGGATCAAGTATTGCAACATAATTAGCTGAAATTCGTGCATTTTAAATGTTATATGCAAGCACATGTATTTTATAGACTGATGTCACGGCTACAGTATCGGCTATTTTTTGGGTAAATTTATTTAAATATGAAATTTGGTAGGTGAGGCCTTATGTAAGTGAAAATTCCAGCACCAAACTTTTAAAAATAAAACATCAAATAATTTAAATTCGAATTGTTTTTTTATTTAAGTTTGCATATATCAATTCTAGTTGTAAACTTAAGAGGAAGAGGCGCTATCAACTCTACGCAAATCAAACGCTGCCATAGACATTTTGTATTTGCACAGTTTTTTCACTTTGTTTTCTTGATATGGCGAGCAACTACCTTTTCAAAGAAATGGATCAACTTGAATAGTACGTGCAAGAGTATTTTTTTTTTTCAAAAATAGGAATAATACTGCAAAGGGGAAAAAAAGTCCTGTCACTTGTGTCAATTCGAAATCAATCAGATCAATTCCTGTACAATATGGCCAATTTTGCTCTCAAAATACTCATACGCCACAATAATTATATTCCTGGATAACGCATAATTAATTACAGATTAATGATCAAGCCGTTTTTAAAAGCTTAATTCTCACCTTTCCAGAGATGGTAAATTCATTTCGATTGGTTAAGAAAAAGTCCTGTCACTTTGAACATTATTACAATAGAATCTTTATGCGATGGTCGATATTTTCCGCATATCAACATGCATATCGCATGTGGACGGCGTCTTCGCAAGAGGTGACAAGATCACTACTTATATCAATAATCGTTGGAACATTAATCTATGTGAAATAAAGATTCTGAGATACAACTTCATCACAAATAATGTTATAAGCTTGCCCAAATTGTATTCCTCCATCTGTCTGGAGAATCTATTAACTAACAACATGAAAAAAGTTCATAATTTCTTCATCTCCATGTACGAGTAGATTGCTGAACCGAACGGAATAATACCATTCCAGTGCAGGGATCTCTTAAGCGAGTTTTGTGAGCTAATTTATTATTGCAGCCAAGCTGTATAGATTTCTACGGCTGTCAGTCGTATTTCCACGTCGCTTTCGTTGCGGTCTGCCTCTTAGATAATGGACGCGCCTTGTTAATTACGATATAATGCCGCACATTGGTATAACGTTAACTTTACATTTACGTAGAATAGAATTGATATGGCACACATATCAGGACAGATTCTAGCGAATTTGAATAATACAGGGCAATCTCAGGAATTTTCAGGAATATTTCGGGTTTAAGCCAATGCATTTCTTATACAATATATATATATTAATATATATATATATAATAATAATATATATATATATATTAACTGAGGCTACTTTCACGTGTATACGATTACATAACAATTGTATCCAAATAACGATCATGGAAACGCAGTACCAAATGGAACCCCGCTTTGCCCCAGATCGCCCCTATCAGATGAAACTAAAAACAATCGGTAAAATAATAATTATCTGCTCTTTTGGGTATGACATTATATATGCTATTACTGTACACAACACAGGCTCGTATCTCGATCTTTCCCTCTCATTGTTACTCTGCCACTTTTTTTCTTTCTCTCTCCTCTCTCTCCTCTCCCTCTCTACCCTCCCCGCCCCTCCTCTCTCTCCTCCTCTCTTCCTCTCCTCTCCCTCTCCATATAGTTTAACAGTGAATGTATCACATATTATATATTAATACCTCATCATTTAAGTCTTGAACAGATTATATAAAAACAAATATCGTTAAATTTGTTCTATATAACAAGATTTTGCCTGTCAACCACTCAGTCTTGTCAAATTTTGTTTCGTCTTATTTGTAGCCTGACGAAGGCCAGTGTCGGCCGATAAGCTTGTGAAATAAAGGAATTTGAGAGCTACGTTTCGAGTCATCTGTCTCATTCATTTCGCCTATACTAAATAAGATGGTTCCACTGATAGCACGTTATTTCAAGACGGGGCCCGTTTTCACTATATATATAATATATATGCGTATTTATTAGTTATTTAATGCAGTAGACTATTCTGGGAACCACTTACACATGTATTTAATGTAATCATTCTGACAGGGTGTTTTCCGCCAAAGAATAATGAAAATAGCTAAAGTGAATCCCAATATATTAAAAGGTTGAAAATGTTTACCCCTGGCAATATCGACCTATTTCGATATTCCAATTATAAAGTAAAGTATTGAAAAATATGAATGCTCGCTTGATGAGTTTCTGAAATACAAACAAAATTCTTCGCGGAACATCAATATGGTTTCAGAAATGGTTATAGTACATAACTCTCGCTGATAAATTGATAACCGAATTAACAGCATTTCACTGACGAGGGGTAGAATAACTGTTGGAATTTTATAGACTTTGCCAAGCATGATACAATCGATTCATACAGTGCTGCAAAATAAGCTGAATCATTGGCATACGAGGACTTCCATTAAACTGGTTAAAAATTACCTGGATAACAGATATCAGTATGTTGTTAATGAGTATGGAATCTCAGAGAAAAGAAATTACATGTGGGTCCACAGGGGTCAGTCTTAGGAACCAACTCTCTTTTACTATAATAAAGTATTTTATCAAATCCTCTCATATTCAAATTTCGTTTATTTGCTGATGATCGACGCCCTGTTTCACACCATTGACAAAGGAGAAAATAGATAACAGACTAGGAGAAGTAAATAAACACCTAAGGTCAGATGTTGTCACTTGGTGTGAAGCTAATAAACTTATATAAATGTATCCAAAACAATTAATATGCTTTTTAAGAAGAATAGTAAAAAATATTAACTTCAGAGCATGTTGGAAATAAAAGGTAAAGTTTTGAACTTAGTTTGATTACAATGTGTCATTTATTAGGTCTTTAATATTAAAATGAGAACTTAACTCTGGGAGAAAACATAATTTAATAATGTATGTAATGTTGTCAGCAAAGCAGGTATTTCTGTACAGAATCAGACATTATGTATCGAAAAAGATAATTGGTTATGTTATACAATGTGCATTATTTTAAAAAAAATTATATAACCCCCGCAAAACATTACTTATTGGATAGAAGTCTGGGAGCTGCAAACAAAAAACATTCCTAGTCGAAAATTTTTGGTCATACAAAGAGGGATTACTCGTTGGTTATAATAATTCAAACTCCAATCATCATTCACTCAGCTCCTCCTTTGTTTCCTTCTCTGAGGTTAATCGATTCTAGATATTTTAAAATGAGCAAATTATCGTCCACAGGATTGCAAAAAAACTTTTTCATCCACCCTAAAAGTGCCCCTTTTCATGAATAAAAAGTTTCCAACTCGCAGTTCGCGATCGCGGATATAAATAGGATTATAATAATGCCCAATTAAATCCGATTTTGAGCTCAAAGTTTTCGGCTCGCGCTTCGCGCTCGCAGATACTAAATAGGTTATATAATGCACAATTAACTCAAATTTTTTTTAATCACAAATTTAAGGCAGATTTTCTGCGCATCCCTACTGATCTGAATACTTTTCTGTTTAAGCCTCTGATCTCAAGTGCCCCTTTTTCAGAAAAAGTGCCCCTTTTCCATCGTGACCCCCACTTTCAAATTTCAAATTCGTTCCGCCGCCTCTGCTTTCGAATTATAACGAAAACTGCTCTTCCAAATGGCCCGGTTTATACTGTTAAAAATATGTAAAACATGTATTTTTATTTTAAAAAAAAAAACTTATATGCTAACAACAAACAACTGCTTCGAAACAAAAAGCTAACTCGGACCCTATTCATATATTGTTGTTAGATATTATGATATGTTTCTCTTTCGTTCAGTAGGCATACACATTGCTCTCCTCCCCATATCTTCGTTATGCTTAAAGAGAAAGCCTAGTCTGAAACGAAGCTGAAATTTGACGTCCTTTATTGTTTGCATGTTGTTGTTGCTTTTTGTGACATGACTTGTGAGTTGCTGTCCCATAAATATAAATTATAATATATTTCAGTTTACTCTAATCAATAGTTATGTTATAGATCAACGGGTACAGCTCATTATTCCGACGAGCCGTTGGTCCGAAAATGAAGTAGCGTTCATAAGTCCGAAAATTCTTTTTTGGACTATGAACCTTCGGACAAACTTTCCTTCAACAGTTCAAATAAAGAATCTTACTTCATTTTCGGAACAACGATCGGATTAATTACATCAAAATGTTCGGACGAATAACGTACAATGTTTTATTTTGGATCAACGACTCGTTGGAATAATGAGCTTTACCAGTCATGCCAGTTGATCTAAAACAATTGCTTCTGTAAATTCATCATGCTTTTTTAAATTTTTTTTTGTTATCATTCTTTATATAATTATTTTTGATTGGCTTCTAAAGAATAACTTGAAATTACAAGGATATTTGACTCTTATGATCATGGCCAGAAGACGAAATTATGGTTATAGGCCTAAAAGATTTGAATGGGGAGCATAACCTGTTTAACCTTATTGTTTACATTATATAACTCCTCACTTTTACAGTTCAAATATGTTACACAGTCCTGATCCTTTAGATAATATAGCAATATAGCAATTATACGTCTAATTAAGTTTTTTTGTACATTTTACAAATTTAGCATTTATAAATATATAGATAATGAATATCATACAAATTTATATTTGTTTATTAATTCACCTCTTGTATTTATTTTATTTAATGAGCAAATATTTCAACGGCTGAAAATGTTCGCACCAGTTAACTGATATTTAACAATAGCTCAGTATATGGATATGCCCGTCACACTGTGATTGCATGATGAATCACATGCCATTATTGTTGTAAAAATTTGTTATCGTTTCGGGTAATACTTCCGTCAGTTCCGTGATAATAATTATGCAGTAGGCCTAGCCGAGTCTTCGTGTATTACACAACGCTGGAATTCCCCACTGCATGTCATGATTAGACGAAAGGGAATCAATTAGATTTCAATCGGGGAATTCCCCACCATCTCAACACATGCACGTACATACAAACACACACATCTCACCCCCACACACTTTCTCTCTCTCTCTCTCTCACACACACACACACACACACACACAAACACACACACAAGAGCATCCTGCACAACATTGTACTATTTTTCGATTTTTTTTTTTTTTTTTTTTTTTTTTTTTTTTTTTTTTTTTTTTTTTTTTTTTTTTTTTTTTTTTTACAACCCGGGTTTGAATAGTACATATCAATGAAATAAGATTTCCAAAATTTTATTCTTTTTTATTTATTTATTCATTTATATATTCACCAGGGTAAGCCCATTCACAAAAGTTGGTTTTAATGGTACCTCTCTAAAAACATCAAAAATATATTAAATCAAAAGATAAACAAAACTGACATAGCAGTGTGAATACATGAATTATAGCATGTATAGTATTACATATTAAAGATAATTATGACATATACAAAAATCGAACAATTTCAATCAGTGGCAGTTATGATAAATGTAGAATAAATCAAAAATAGCTTTTAAAAAAAATAACAGACAAAGAAATAAAGTTCTAGCTAATAGCATATACGTGATGAAGTAAAAGGAAGAGGGAGGGGGGGAGGGAGAAGAGAGAGAGAAGAGAGAGAGAGAGAGAGAAGGGAGAGAGGGGGGGGGAGAGAGATAATGAGTCGGACATGAGACGGAAAAAAAAATCTTCTTTAAATAAAAATATTCTGAACCAACCATACCAATAGCAAGGTGGAAAAATGTTTCTTAAGTTTGAAGGTGTTTACATTACTTATCGAGCAGATTGCCGTGTGTTAAAATTATGTAAATTAGATATTTCTTTACATAAAATAAAAAAAAAAAAAACTTCATGAAAGTCTGGAGATAAATTATTTAGACATTTAAAACAAATATACATATCAAGTATCTGACCCATTTTATGCATCAAGTAAATAATTCCTTTGATAGTGTTTGAATATTTGACTTTAATCATTCTTACAGCTCTCTTTTGTAGTTTGGTTATCTTATCTACATGACTTAAAAGCTGTTACCCCCACAATTCACAAAAGTTATTTGTGATTGTATGAGACACGAATAAAATAATTTCAACGAAATGTCGTCTAGGTATATATTCTAAGCATTTCAAGACCAGCCAAAACCTTTCTACATAAATAATTTATAAGATCAGACCATAATACATTTTCATCGATCATAATACCCAGACATTTGAAAACCCGAAATTATTCTATACTTTATTCTCATATTATATTAAGGTAATACTGATATTTTTAAAACGATTCAGTCTTTGCATGCTTACATCCGATAATCATTAATTTAGTCTTATCAACATTCAATAAAGTTTATAACATTTAATCCATGTACGTATGATATCGTTAAAATCTCCCTGCAATTTTACTTGTATATAGGCCTACATCGGAAATGATGGGTCAGAGTGTCGTATCGTCCGCATGCATAACAATTTTTACATTCTTTAAAACATCTGACATATCAATATGAATTTTAAAAAGGAGCGGGCTGAAATAGGCCCCTGTGGTGCTCAAACATAAATATAACGATCGGTGGGTTTAGAATCTTGTACAGCAGCAAGATATTGCTTTCCATAGTTTAAATTAAGAAGAAAACCATGTCAGTTACAAATTTCTCGAATCAATTTCTTTTATGCAATGGCCACAACTGGGAAACAGCGGTTTCTGTGAGCGGGGGCATGCTCCCCCCCCCCCCCCCCCCCCATGTTGAAAAAAAAGGTCAATTTTGGTTTTTATTAACATTAAAAAAAAATTTATAACAAAAGTCCAAGACTAAGAATGGCATATTCACAAGTAAATCAGACATATAAATACACATGATATGTTACAATTATACAGTTCAATCATAAAAAATATATAAATTACAAAGATACAATGACTATGGTAGAAAATGATAAGTTAAAAAAAATATAAACAATAGAGATGTAGATCATCTTTAATCCAAAAGCAAATTAGCCTTTTGAAAGAATATAAAAACGTTTAAGTTTTGATTAGTAAACTACATGTAAAAAAGTGTGTAACCAGGCGCGGATCCAGGGGGGGGGGCCCGACGGGCCCGGGCCCCCCCCCCCCCAAAAAAAAAAAAAAAAAAAAAAAAAAAAAAAAAAAAAAAAGGAGGAGAAAAAGGGAGAAAGAAGGGAAAAGAGAGAGAAAAGAAGAAAAAGAAAGAAAGAAAAGGGAACAAACCCCGATGTTTGTAAAATATTCGCAAAACTTTATTCAATAAGAAGCGCGAAATAGGGTAGATGTAGGGAATACCGGCCACTTAAGCTCATTTGCTTAATTAGCACATAAAACAATAACATCACAGAAGAAAAAGATTCTCATTGCTTAGCTACATCATTCAACTTTATTTTCCAAAAAAATTGAGGTAATCAAATATTTGTTGAGGCAGTTATATGCAAATAATGACGTCATCGTAAATTGTCCGGCATTCCCTACAGTGTAGGAAATACCGGACAGTATGTTTTTACCCTTTTTTTTTGTATAAAGATCTGTCTGGAAGCACTGATTTGAATGTAAACCATCAACTTAACATGTTTGTATTGATTTTTTACAACATTATTCATTTTTAGAAGATTATATGCATTTTACTACAAAATTTCAAAAGACTCAGAATAACTTTATATCTCATGTAGATCATGACATATCACAATAATAATAAAGAGAAATAGACATTTCAAAATTGTCAAACAATTTAATAAATAAATATAATACATTATATATGCAACTTACTATTTGATCTATGTGCTTAGCAACTCAACCCGGAAGTAAAACAAACAACCGTCCATGTGGTGTCCGGTATTCCTTACACAAAAAAATGACTGACTAGCACTTTTCAATACACAGGCTTTGTACAGTGCAAACACTCCATACACGTTTGGCCCACCTCCACACATGTCCATAATGCATGAAATAGAGGTCATGCCCCAATTCTATTTTTATACCATCACATTCTCTAAAATGTCAATTTTTACATCAGGCCATTTTTCAGGCTGCAAATTTTCTTACCTTGACAGATTGTGGTAGTTTTCTCGGAGATTTCTCACTTGTTGTTGTCGAATACAGCATTCAACCTTCCCAGACAGACCACCTGACCAATAGATGCCAGTATTTCAACTCAGTTGATCTTATGTTGGCAGCTAGGGCTGGACATGTGGTGACCGTCCGATATTCCCTACTGTCCGGTATTCCCTACATCTACCCTAGGCCTAATTGGGTTCTAAACGACCATAACTAAGGCCTTAAATGTGGGATAGGGTCCACGAGGCCGATTTTTCTCATTTTTTAAGAAACAGAAATACATTACTAAAGAAAAGTAAAAATGAGGAAAAAATATTTAAAACTAAAATTTCTAAATTTCACCAAAAAAAAGAGGCCTCGTGGACCCTCGGCCTAGTGGGCCCTCGGCCTCGATGGAAAATAGTCGGCCTTGTGGGAATACTAGAAAGTGCCCCTTTATTTATTCCATATATCTTTTAAAACTCAACTTTTCGGCTCGCGCTTCGCGCTAGCGGATACTAAATCATAATGCACAAATAACTCAAATTTTTCGGCTCGCGCTTCGCGCTCGCACATAGGCCTACCATTTTAGCAGGGTATATAATGCGCAATATTAACTCAAAATTTTCAGCTAACGCTTCGCGCTCGCGGATACTAAATTGGGTCTATAACACACAATTATCTAAAAAAAAATTAATACTAGAAAGTACCCCTTTATTTATTGCATATATCTTTAAAAACCCAAAATTTTCGACTCGCGCTTTGCGCTCGCGAATACTAAATAGAGTCTTCAACACACAATTATCTACAATTATTTATGCTAAAAAGTGTCCCTTTATTCATTCTATATATCTCTTAAAACTCAAAATTTTCGGCTCGCGCTTCGCGCTCGCAGATACCAATCTAGTAGGGTATATAATATAATACACAATTAACTCAAAATTTTAAGCTCGCGCTCCGCGCTCGCGGATACGAAATAGGGTCTATATTACACAATTATCTACGATTTTTAATACTAGAAAGTGCCCCTTTATTTTTTTCATATATGTTTTAAAGCCCGAAATTTTCGGTTCGCGCTTCGCGCTCGCGGATACTAAATAGAGTCTTTAACACACAATTATCTACAATTATTTATGCTAAAAAGTGTCCCTTTATTCATTCTATATATCTCTTAAAACTCAAAATTTTCGGCTCACGCTTCGCGCTCGCAGATACCAATCTAGTAGGGTATATAATATAATACACAATTAACTCAAAATTTTAAGCTCGCGCTCTGCGCTCGCGGATACGAAATAGGGTCTATATTACACAATTATCTACGATTTTTAATACTAGAAAGTGCCCCTTTATTTTTTTCATATATGTTTTAAAGCCCGAAATTTTCGGCTCGCGCTTCGCGCTCGCGGATACTAAATAGGGTCTATAATACACAATTATCTACAATTATTTATGCCAGAAAGTGCCCCTTTATTTATTCTATATATCTTTTAAAACCCCAAATTTTCGGCTCGCGCTTCGCGCTCGCAGATACCAATCTAGTAGGGTATATAATATAATGCACAATTAACTCAAAATTTTCAGCTCACGCTTCGCGCTCGCGGATACTAAATAGGGTCTATAAAACACAATTATCTACGATTTTTAATCCTACAAAGTGCCCCTTTACTTATTCCACATATCTTTTAAAACGCAAAATGTCCGATACTAAATCATAATGCACAAATAACGCCAATTTTTAACCTCAAAATTTTCAGCTCGCGCTTCGCGCTCGCGGATTCTAAATAAGGTCTTTAATACACAATTATCTAAAAAAGTTTAATAGTAGAAATTGCCCTTTGATCTATTCCATATATCTTTAAAAACCCCAAATTTTCGGCTCGCGCTTCGCGCTCGCGGATACTACATCATAATGCACAAATAACTCAAATTTTGAGCTCAAAATTTTCATCTCATGGTGGCAATTTAAAATACATATTCAAACCACTTAAGTTTTGTTGAAAATATACCGATTTATTTATTTATTTTATTTTATATTTTGCTAGTATTTATTTTGTTTCCATAGGAATAAAATTAAAATTGTTTAAATTCCTCGTTTTATGTCAGTATAGGCCCAAATATCGGGGAATGTTAACTCGCACTTCGCGCTCGCTTGCTCGCTCCGCTCGCAAGATTTTTTTTCAAAGTTGGGCCCCCCCCCCCCCCTCTGGAAAATCCTGGATCCGCGCCTGGTAACTGTAAGTACTCGGAAAAGTAAAGTATAGCAAATCGAACGGTTGAGTTGTGTTGGAAAATCCATTATTAATGTACAACTGTTATTCAAATTATTGATCAGAATATAATGACAATTGAAAACAATTTTGGGTACAGGGCTGAACTCTCTCGCCCGGACGTTTTTGTGGGTCCAGGGCAAGGGATCATGTGCCCAGTTATCTTTGGTTTTACTCTTCACATAATGGAACGACAAACCGTGAGTCCTTTCTATTTGGTTTAGTTGATTTTTCATTATGATTTTAATTATCAATATAATATTAACTCTCTAAATGTAATCCAAATGTAATCCAAAAATAATAATTCAATTCAATTAAATTAAATTAATTTTTTTTTTCATTTCCAAAATAGAATACAAATTCATCAAAATATCATTGGAATAAACAATTGAAATAGCAAAACATGCAATACAAAATATAGATATAACAGAATTGTAGATTCAAACTTGAATATTACGTTGGAAATAGAGAGGTCCAACGAGAAGTAATGCTTGTTAATTGTGGACCACTTAAAAGATAGTATTCAATAGTAGTAAGTTACATGACTCGAATAAAGATATTAGCCAGCAGAAAAGACAATAGAGAGAAGAAAAAACAACAAGCATAATCCATGATATGAACAAAGTAGGAAAATATCAAGGGGAGGGTGAGAAGAGAGGAAAGACAATGAAGAGAAAATAACTGCATCGTGGACAGAAGAAAGATATCAGATAACGAACATATTGAATATAGCAATATCGATTAACAAGAAAAGGGAAACAGTTGAGAGGATATGCCTGGTTGACGAGTGCTGACAACCTTATGATGCCAATAATAGTGGTCATGGTAACAATAAATACAAGCAATGTGCTAGGTCATGTACGGGGCCAATCAATAGATAATTTCTACACTGTTCGTCATAAAGGTGGAATATTTTTTTTTTTGTGGCTGAAGGGACATTATGTTGCTCCGTTATTAATTTCTTGAATGTATTTGTCACCATCACTTTCTGGGATCTTGGGTATATCTTGGACGTTCCCTCAGCCCTTCCCGGGGATTTTTTCTTCAAAAAGGTTTATCACCCCCAGAAGATGGCCATTTTCGTCATTTTTTCTTATTTTTGGGGCCCTTTTTTGTTCACGCGACCCTCCAAGGCCCCCTCATTCCTACCCCAAGGAAACATGTCTGAGGTGGAGATTTGTTATTGTTCTTGAAATCAAATCTAGATTTATGGTTACAGGCTCGACTCTTTTGTCTAGGGGAGGGGTCAAAATTTATTTTGATTGGGGTTCAACATTCATTTTATTCATTTTTACATCATGGAAATTTCCATGTTCCCTAAAGGACCATTCTTAGTCACGTGTGTGACCGAAATTATGCAAAATCTTGACTTTAATTGGCTATAACTCTAACAATTTAAAAAAAATATACTGATCTTATGTTTATATCATGCTAATATATTTTGTTGGCTATCATTTGTACATATTTTTTTATATTTACAATATGTTTAAGGTCAGAGGTCAAAAGAAGTGGGTCACGTGTGTGAGTTCACAGAACGGCATGATTTTGAAATTCCTGTGAGTTTTAAAATGATGAAATGTATAGTGCTGTGAGATAGGCATTATGGACCTGTTAACCAAAAAATACCACTGGATAGGAGTCATCTCCGAAATTTCTTTTTTTTTTATCTATTATTTTATATCGTGATGTCGGGTCACGTGTGTGACATTTTAGTGGGTTACGTGTGTGACCTATGGCAAATTGTACAGAAAAATGAATATATTATGTATTATGCAATAAATGTACATTTTGAGCAATTACTATATCCGCTGTGGTAAATTTTTTTTATGAACTCAACCCTAGTCAGTTAACATGTTTAATGGGGTGTTTTGTTAGCTGTCAAGACTGGGGGAGGGGCGGGTAGGGAGGGGGGGGGCATGATGCCCCCTATAAGATCTTGACTGTTGATCGCGCGAGCGCGCCGAAAATTTGCACGATGGTAGTGTGTGATGTAACTACATGCAAGAAAGCACTGTTAATTTTCCCATAATAATAATAATTTATTTTATGTAAATTAATTATGCTAATTTACGCATTGCATGAAGTCATAATTTTTGTTCTAATTGACAAACTACAGCTTCTAGAATGCTAATTTGGTGTTTGCATAATCTTTATAGGATTCCTAACAATTGTACTTGGAAAAAATTTGATATCGAACTAAATTCCTCGTGTATTTCATTGTTTTATGAATTTCTTATGTATTTCCTTGGGTTTTTTTTTTCGACCTTTTGTTTTGTTTGTTTGTTTGTTCTTTTTGTTGTTGTTGTTTTTTTTTTTTTTCCAAAAATTATTGCAGAACCCATTTTGGGCATAATAATTGCTCAAAATAAATTAATTTAGCCAATGAAAGTGAAAATAATCAGAATTTATGACCCGCCCCCACCGCAGCGGTCACGTGTGGTGACCAATTTGTTTGCTAATTAATAATCAAATTAAAACTTGTCATGTGATCATATTTAGGTGAGGATGCAAGGTACAATAATAATCTAGCTTGAAAAATAATTATAATAATACCAGAGCCTAGGTTTAAGACGGGGCATAAACTTTTTGTGTTTTCTGGTTACTTGTGTGGTGACATCTTTGAGGGCCAATTAATTTCCAGGGTCGATTATCTTAATAACAATCAACATTTTAACAAACATTAATTTTTGGGGTTAGATTAAAAGGAATCGAGGTAATAAATTAAATAATGACAGTAATCCAAGTAAGGAATCAGCATATCCATTCCGATCGATCTGATGTCATACAGGTCATGTCTGACCCCTTTGTGACCCGTGTGATGCGAATGCTTTCCAAATAGCTCTGTCTTGTGCCAGGCGATGAGCTGCAACTAGGGAGAGGCCTGTTAAGTGTTAATGCCATCTGTCCCATCTCAGGTTTCTGCTGCCTCTCGACACGTTCAAATGCAGCCTTGCATAATTTACTTTTTTCAATGTTATACGTCATCCTGTCGTCATCGCATATATTGACCAAAATATTTGCAACAATTTGCTACGAATCTATCTATTTAACCACCGTAAGTTTTTCCACATTTCTGGTAATACGTACTACAATTGTCTTATGCTCCGGCCAGGATATTCTCAGCATCCTCCGCCAACACCAACATCTCAAACGCATATATTTTCCGCCTATCAGCCATTCCCACCGACCATTCGTCCACATCCATCACATGCAAGTGGAAAACAAGCGTTTGCACTAATGTGTATTTTAGTTTCTTTCGATATCCCTCTGTCCTTCCATATATCGCTTAAGGTTAATACAATGATGATCTCGCCATTGCTAGTTCTTCTCTTGATTTCCTGAGAACTTCCTCCTTTTTTTGCTTATATATGAGCCAAGGAAGTTAAAAAGATTCAACTTCTTCCACATTTTTCCATCCACCGTCACCACCTTGTTTGTGATCTCCTCCGCAGATCATTAGACTTTGGTTTCTCTTACGTTGAGACGAAAGTCCTAACTCCTCGCTGCGTAACTTGACTCTGTCATGAGATTCTGGATTTCTTCTGCGATTCTCGCAATGAGTTTTGTCATCATGCCATATCTGAGATTGTTATCTTTCTTCCACCAATAGATACCACTACCTGCAGCTCCATCAAGTTGCACTTCTCCATTTCCCATTCCATTATCCATTCAGTCAGGGTTTTAAAAATGATATTTTATTACCGTTTTTCCAATATAAGTTATCATTTATGTATATATTTATGCAAATATAACTTGAACAATTGCATAAATTCACGAAAACAACAGTTCGTTCATGAAACTTCAGACATTGCTCTATTTGAATATGCAGCTTAAAATCAAAAAGCAAAAATTTATTTGTCCCAAAAGGTTCACTTTTCACAAGAATGGCTGAATAGCCTGGTCCCTTTTTTTAAAGACATGATCATAGTTGGTCACACACGTGACCATGGGTCACGTGTGTGACCAATTTCAAAGTTAATTAATAACAAATTAAAAAAGCTATCATGGCTTCATATTTGGTGAGATGCAAGGCACATTATATCTAGCTTTGAGAAAAATTGTAATAATAATAGAACAATGGTTTTCGGGGGGCGTTAACTTTCGTGTTTTGGGGCACGTGTGTGACATTTGATGGCAATTAATTTCTTTAGTTAATTATCTTAAAACGATCAATTCAACACCATTATTTTTCATTAAATTAAAGGAATGAATTTTAAAAAGGGTATAATGACAATAATCAAGTAAGGAGACCAGCATATACAATCAAGTCAGGTCAAACAAATGATATTTACGTACCATTTTTCTAATCAAATTTTTTGCATTAATTTATGCAAATGAGCATGAAAAATTGTAAAATTAAGATAAAAAATGCATTCCATGAATAGAACTTCAGGGGGGAAAAAACATGGCCTCTTTCTAATTTTAATTTTTGAATGTTGCAGCTCTTAAAACAAATATAGGACAAACTTTATTTTTTCAAAAAAGGTTGCCACTTTTCAAAGAATCGCCCTAAATTGTATTGTAAAATCTCAACCAAACATAAATCAAAATAAAATATTATCAATAATGACTATTTACAAGGTTTACAAGGTTAAACGAAATGTAAGGGGAAAATGATGATATTTAAGGGTTAAAGGTGGTTTTTCATTTCTTTTGTTTTTCAGCATAACTTGAGATGGAATAAAATATTCCGAATATTCACCAATCTCGTTTTTTTTACTTCAAACCCTCCCCTAGACAAGTGACCTAAACCTGTCCCCAGAAATACAGATTTAACTTAAAGAACAATATAAAACAGTACACCTCAGTCGCGTTTCCTGGGGGTAGGACTGAGGGGGGGGGTTGATCGGCCGGGAAAACAAAAAGGGGCCCCAAAATCAGAAAAAATGACCAAAATGGGCATCACGGGGGTTGACAAAACTTTTTTGGAAAAAGTTCCACGTGAAGGGTCGGGAGAATTTCCGAGATATAGCCAGGGTCCCAAAAAGTAAAAGCAGGGACAAACATATTCAAGAAATTAAAGTCAGAGCAAAATCATGTCGCTATAGCGGCAAAAAAAAAAAAAAAAATCCACCTTTATAACGGACAGTGTATTTCAAAATTTAGGGCCTTAGCAATATTGATCAACAAGAAAATGGAAACAATTGAGAGGACATGCCCGGTTGACAAGTGGTGACGACATCTTTAGATGACAATGACTATAATGCCAATAACAGTGGTCATGGTAACAATAAAAACAACCAATGTGTTAGCTCCCAGGTCGAAATTTCCATAGAAACCAATTAAGAAAACCAGTAGAAATTCCCACTAGTTTCTACCGTTTTCAATATGGATAATGCAACACTGCATGGTTTCTGTTGGTTTCTACTGGTTTCAATATGAATAATGAAACACTGGTTTCTGTTGGTTTCTACTGGTTTCAATATGGATAATGAAACACTGGTTGCTATTGGTTTCTGCTGGTTTCAATATGGATAATGAAACACTGGTTTCTGTTGGTTTCTACTGGTTTCAATATGGATAATGAAACACTGGTTTCTGTTGGTTTCTACTGGTTTCAATATGGATAATGAAACACTGGTTGCTATTGGTTTCTGCTGGTTTCAATATGGATAATGAAACACTGGTTGCTATTGGTTTCTGGGTTTCAAATATGGATAATGAAAACATCATGGTTGCTTGGTTTCTACTGGTTTCAATATGGATAATGAAACACTGGTTGCTATTGGTTTCTGCTGGTTTTCAATATGGATAATGAAACACTGGTTGCTATTTGTTCTACTGGTTTCAATATGGATAATGAAACACTGGTTGCTATGTGTTTCTGCTGGTTTCAATATGGATAATGAAACACTGGTTTCTGTTGGGTTTCTGCTGGTTTCAATATGAATAATGAAACACTGGTTTCTGTTGGTTTCTACTGGTTTCAATATGGATAATGAAACACTGGTTGCTATGGTTTCTGCTCGGTTTCATATGGATAATGAAAACACTGGTTGCTATTGGTTTCTGCTGGTTTCAATATGATAATGAAACACTGGTTTGTTGGTTCTACTGGTTTCAATATGATAATGAAACACTGGTTGCTATTGGTTTCTGCTGGTTTCAATAAGTGATAATGAAACACTGGTTTCTGTTGGTTTATACTGGTTTTCATATTGGATAATGAAACACTGGTTTCTTCACTGCTGGTTTCAGTATGGATAATGAAACACTGGTTTCTGTTGGTTTCTATTGGTTTCAATATGGATAAAAATGAAACATTGGTTCTGTTGGTTTCTGCTGGTTTTCAGTATGGATAATGAAACACTGGTTTACTATTGGTTTTCTACTTGGTTTCAATATGGATAATGAAAACTGGATTCTATTGGTAATGAAACACCGGTTAATAATAATAATAATAGTTACATTTATATAGCGCATTAATACATTATCCACCTGGTGTTTCTAAGCGCTTATAGTGTTTAACCTAATTATTAACCCGGCTTAGCTTGGCTACCCCGAAAGGTGCTCACAGCATTCAAGGAATTGCTTCCTACCGTACCCATCACCTCACTTGGGTCAAGTACGGCAAATTTGCTGGTTGAACACCTTGCCGAAGGATGCTAATGGTTGGACGGGATTCGAACCGCGTCCTTGTGATCGTAAGTCCGTGACTTATTCACTCGACCACACCACTTCGATTGGTCCTACTGGTTTCAATATGGACAATTAAACAATGAACCAGTACAAACCATTATGCTTCATTTTACTAGTTTTCTATTGTTTTTAACTTGTCAAAAGCTTGTAAAAAATATCTTTATATTTTTTTTAAAGATTGAAATGAAGGATATGCATCCGTCATGAGCAAGAAAATGAGCATTACAGATAATACGAATGACTTTCTTTTGTGAACAAAACCCTTTTTCGACAATGTCGATGGTGTTGCCCAAAGCAAAAGTCCATAATATAAAGTATGGTAAAATAAGGGACGAATAAAGCATAAGTAAAGATCGTTGTGGAAGGTGTGATTTAAGTCTGCTTAAATGATACCAACCACGGGCGTAAATCCCGGGGGGATGGGGGGATACATCCCCCCCCCCCAGATTTTGAGGAGGGGGGGGATGCCTTGTACAAACATCCCCCCCAGTTTTCAAAGAAAGAAATGGAAAACAAAAATACAATAGATAATTGTGTTATTGGTTATAATAGCGCTTTTAATAACCCAAAATGCCTGTTTTTACTCCAAAACCTCCAAAATTTTCCTGGCTGCGGTCGCTATGCGACCTCGCCAAAAAGTATCAAACAGTAACCTAGGTATAAAAAAGGTTAGATACAATGCCCTCGTCTGGGGACAAACCTAGGACAGGGCACTGCTGGCAAAGGGTGTTGTTGACAATCAAAAACCATTAGAGTAGTTGTGTGCGGGCTAGGTTGTTTGACGGCTTGGGGCCTGCGCCCACAAAAATTTTCATAGCAAAATTGTGATTTTGTTTTCTATCGCTGTTATTTAACAAGCATGTAAAATTTATCTTCTAAATGGATAAAAAATTTTCGGCTCGCACTTCGCTCTCGCTGATACTAAATACGATCTATACTGTCCAAAATAATATCTCTCAAGTTCTATCGCTTTAAAATTCTGGCTCGCGCTTCGCGCTCACATTACTTTTTACATTACTATAATGAACAGGAATCAAGGCAGCCTTAAAGTATACATCAAGGACAAATCGTTCGACTCTCCTCCCGTCCGAGTACATTTCTCTTTAGTCTAGGCCTCGATCTAAAGTGGCCCTTTTCAGAAAGGTGCATTTTTCCATCTGAGACCCCCCCCCCCCCATTCAAATCCTTTCCGCCGCCTCTACTATATCTTTTGTTTTGTTTTGTTTTCTTTTTGTCGCGCTCACGGTTACTATATAGGACTTTAATGCACACATTATACAGCTCAAAATTTTCAGCTCGCGCTTCGCGCTCGCTGATACTGAATAGGAGCTGTAATGCACAAATATCTCAAACTTTTACCAAAATTTTCGGCTCGCGCTTCGCGCTCGCATTAGTTCCATACTAAAATGAACAGTAATCAAGGCAGCCTTTATGATAAAAGCAACATCAAAGACAAAAATCCTCGGCGTACCCCTCCGTCTCCGAATACATTTACTTTAGATGATGCCCTGATCTGAAGTGTACCCTTTTCAGAACGGTGCCCTTTTTGTAACAAGACCCGTGACTTTCCAATCCGTTCCGCACCTCTGCTACCATAATAGCCCTATATTATTATTTTCCGCGTCCTCTATCATAAGGACACTAACTGCACAAACATATCCAAATTTCAGCTAATTTTGCGCTGCGTTCGCGCTCTGCATACTAAATAAGCATATTGCACAAATCACTCCAATTTTAGCTTAAAATTTCGGCTCGCCTTCGCGCGCGCATTAGTTTTTCCATTACTAAAATGAAACAGTAATCAAGGCAGCCATAAGTTAAAAGCATACATTCAAAGACAAATCTTTCGGTAACGCCCTCCCCTCTCAATTCCACCACCGCCTTGTGCCATTAAAACTTGTGTCGCGAGTGCTGTGTCAAACAAGATCGCGACAATGGCAATTTTCGCTCATCCCCCCCCCCACTCCTCGACACGGATTTACGCCGTTGATACCAACGTTGCGAGAGATAGTTTACAAATATTTTCGGTATGCAGTCTCCTGAAAAGTTCTTAATGAACCAATAATATTGAAACACCTACAAATTTTGTATGAGAAACTTTCTCAAGAGGGGTGGTGTAAAAAAAAACAATTTCAATGTGGTAGTTAAGTTAAGGTGTTATCAAAACATGAAATTTGTCTTCAAAAATTCAATGATAGTTATTAGCTCTTATCCAAATTTAATATGTTTCGCAAACCTTCTCGTTAATCTCGTTAATAAACGAGAAAATTTGGATCACTATGTGAAAAAAAATTATTGTTGTAATCTGCAAAATATATTGAATAATAGGGAATTGAACGATGTATGAAATCATCTTTATAAAAATAAACAATAATGGGCTTAACTGGCTCCCTTGTGGACACCACAAGTATAATCTTCAAAATCAGATGCTTGCTCAGAAACAAATTGCATTCTGTTAGAAAGTACTCGTAGGTGTTAAAAAATTTCGAAAATCGGCAGTCAAGAAGGTCTCCATACCTTACCTATAGGGGTAGGGCTAGCCACTCGCATCAGCCCCGAAGAAAATAATTGACAAGCAAAACAACAACAAAAAAAACAAAAAAAGAAGAAAGAAAAAAAAGTTATTCAGATCTTACAGGGGCACTCACAAACATAAAAAGGTCTGTGTACAAAAGGCATGCATTTTTTTATATTATTCTTCCAATCATTACGGGCACCCTGCACCCCCCCCCCTGGATGCGCGGTTGTTTTCATTAATTTCTAACTGAATGTACAGGTCCTGTGTTCGTTGTTTCTTTTTTTCATATTGGTGTGGGGTTCCTATTCTACAGATGACGTACTCAGATAATTATTGTAACTGAACTTCCATAGGAGACTGCATATAGGATCTCTCTCTTCC
>CALNVZ010000649.1:31908663-31956043 GCA_940671915.1 Paracentrotus lividus | reverse complement strand
TGGGTCAAGTAGTTCTTTCTCCATACCTCTTGATCGATCCTGGCTCGGTTAACAGCTTTCCTCTTAAGTAATAAGAATGATAAAAAGAAAGTATATATTATATATGAAGTATATATAGATCTAGTAAAAAGAATATATATTGTGTTAGGAAACAAATAATAGTAATGATAGGTGATGGTACATGCAAATTCTCACTGAGATTGGCGAGTCAACATTCAACAACCCACAGAATCTCATAAGATATGAAATGAGTGACTGCAATGCGCCTGCAGTCCCCGCCCCCCCCAGCAGACGCATGGGCCTAACTAGGCTTACAAATGTCCATATTCCATAATAAATTTACATGTTTGCGTAATTATCTTTCTTATTGTACTCATCTTACCAAGAAGTCTAACTTGAGTATATATAGCTTGCCCCTGATAGGGAGTTCTGCTCACAATAACGGATCCTCAAAAATATGCGGTAGAATGTGTTCATTGCAGTTGCATGTTTGAATCGCCATAACTCCATAACGAATGGTCGGATTTCCAAAATTTTTTTTGCTTTGAATTTCTCTTATCAATACCTTCAATTTGAGGTATCATTTGTTTAATATATTTATTGTTTTAATTTTGGGGTAATATAGCTACTATGTCTATGTCTATGACGATACTCAGCAGGATCCATAAGTAAGGATATAACGCTGAGGAATCAACTTAGGTGCATAGAATTAGCACTGTTGTTTTGGTACATTTTTAGTCTTAGTTTTTTTGTTTTTTTTTTTGCTTTCATGTTCTATATTTGAATGAGACGCCCCTTGAAGCCTCAAGGAAGTGATCAAGGGTGATTTTCGGAACGCATTCCAACAGTCTCTGTCGGGGAAAAAAGAGTTCTGTAGGTTGTGTACGGCAAAGGCGATACAACAATTCTTGGGGGTAGTCTTGTTTGCTGGAATTTCATGTGGGTGTGTGTGTATGGTTATTGCATCGCTAGTCCATAATCATGCTGGGACTTTTATACATTAGGTTATGGCTTGCAGTTTTTCTCTTCTCAACAGCTCCCATTTTAATTTCTATTGCAAGAAGCTGTCATCTAGATAGTGTATTATCTCTGGGTGTGGAATCTTTGCTGCCGTTCGCTTTGTACTGTCCCCAATATGATTCAAGATATGCCTTGTTCGTGTGAGGGTTCCAGATCGAGCTGCGACTATTTCAGATGAGGTCTAAACAAGAGCGAGTACTTGCTGCAGAATCTTTTGATGATGTTTAACGAAGGTTCCTTCTGAACAAGTAAAAAAGCATCTGATTAGCCCGAGATGTTATGTTATTAATGTGTCCATGCCAGGAGAAATTAGATGAGAACGTCAGACCAAGATATCTGAGATTGGTCACTTTTGCTAGGTGAGTGTCCCCCAGCGTATATAATGTGTTGAATGACTTCCGACGTGGAGAGAAAGTAATGTGATAACATTTGTCTGTGTTGAATTTCATCTGCCATTGTGCTGCCCATGTATACAGTTGACCGAGGTCCTGTTGCAGAGCAATTCCGTCGGTGACATCAGAGATCTGACGGTACAGAAGACAATCATCGGCAAAGAGTCGGATATTGGAAGAGATACCATTTACTATGTCATTGATGAATGATATGAACAGAAGTGGCCCGAGAACCGTACCCTGTGGCACTCCAGAGGTGACTGGTACCCATTCAGATGACTCGCCATCGACAACAATACACTGTAATCTTTCAGTAAGAAAGACCCTAATCCATCTAAGTAGGTTTCCACGGAGGAGGAAGAGCCTAAAAAAAAGTTAGAGTTAAGTTAGACCTTCTGTCTGCGCACCTAAATTTTGACCTAAATTTCAAAACAAATTAAAATATCATTTTACGATTCATTAATGTTTTTCCATTCTTTATAACAGATTTTTCTAATGATCAATTAAAATTAAAACAAAAAAATTCACAAAACTATTTAAAACAGGTTAAATAACAGTTAGATTCTAACTTTAGAATAGATTTTAGCCTTTTTTAGGCCTAACGTTAGTCTAACTGTTAGATTTTTTAAAAGTTCTTTATTTTTAACGTAAGAACTAACTTAACGTTAAGTCAGACGGGCTTGTCATTTTGCAAAACTGGAAAGTGCAAGTGCCCATGTCTGCGCAGTTCAAGCATAGGCCTAACAACAAGTTAGAACTAGCCCCGGGACGCTGCCACGAAGTGGCAGCTTCCTGAAAGAAACCCTTCAAAATTTTTAAAGTGCGATTTGGAATGGTTAAAAATACCACTAAGAATCGCTAAAATATAGCAAAAATATAATTCATAATCATATATTATAGGCCTAATTAAAGTTAGATCTAACAGTTAGACCTAATGTCACTCCCCTAAACAGACTAGATTCTAGATCTAGATGCAAATCAGATATTCCTAAAAAATCTTGTGCACTTGAAGAAATCTTGTATTTTCCAGTCCATTTCAGAGTCTCCTCCGATCTCTGTCAAACTACTAGCGTGTAGAGTATAGATCTATAGCTACTGCCGATGTCGCGCATGCGTGTTGCTAACTATAGACAGCGCTGTAGAAGGGATTTGTTCATTTACGTTGAATATTGATGGGTGACCTTTTTGAAGGGTCGACCTGGAAGTAGAAAAAATCGCTGTGCTTTTGAACAGCAGCGCATACGGCCCGCTAGAGCCGCCTGCTCTAGCCGCCTAGCTAGCTTGCTAGCAGACGGCGCTCGCGACCGGGGGTCTATATCGCCATGTACCGTACCTGCGATATGAACACAAGTTACGTGTTTGGAACTGATTTTTGCCTTCAAATATCAATCACTCATTGTTACGACAGCATAAATATGTGGAAGAACTTATCTGCTCTTGTATTCTTGGAAGTTACATAAATTCAATGTGAGTATCATTTTTTTTTAAATATATTACTTGTGAGAGATTCGGGGTATACCAGCCCCACAACTAATCATCCGCCAGTTCCCGTCGCTTCGCGACGGGGACTGGTCAGTTTAGCGTGTTGCAAACTAATCTGATATCACCGCGAATGTCTCAGTCATTGAACTACACTGTAACAGCAATTATGATGACATTTTTTTGCTTTATTATCATCATAAGAAATGAGGATAGACATCCGGCTAGTATTGTAAATACATAAACTAATAGGCCTAAATGAAATAAGTTTGTCCATCTTTTATTCCATAATTTGGACATTCTTGTCTGGAAAAGGGAAGGCACCTCATGTTTTGATGCTAATAACTCGCAGCCCGTACACTTCGTGTACGGGCTGCCGCAGTAAGCCTAGAACTAACAACACGTGAGAAGTTAACTTAGGTTTTGAACTTTTTGACGATGCTTAAAATTTTCAGGGTTACAAATAAAACTTGTTGAAAATCATTGTTGATTAATAATTTTCACAGTTTTGTGAAGTCGGAATGGATTGTTGAATTGAGGTTAAGTCTTTGCTGTTATGTTAGCTTGATGTTTATGAATATGATAAGGACATTGTCACTGAACAGACTTAGCATGCTTAGGCACTCTTAGTCTTAGTCTTAACTATTAAAGAGATAGCCTAGCCCTAGGAGTAGGACGATGTCAATACTTACCTTTTATGAGTGGCAGGTTTTGCATCTTGGTCCATTGCTTTTTCTACTTTTTGCTATAGATATTGACCCCAAAATTGAAGCCCTCCTATATTTTTATGTAGAGTTGCTGATCCCTCCACTATTTTGGAGATTCTTTGTGACTTACTGAGAGAATTTTGCTTACCCAACAAAGAAAACATGTAACAACAAAAATAACCAGCAAGTGTGTCACTATCATTGTCACTTTGCACTAAAAAAAGAAAAAAATTGTATTTCTGTGTGTATCTGTGTAGTCCACTGAACGATTATAGTATAAAATGAATAGAAGAGTAAGACATAATTTGATTCCCAAACAACCAACATGTCTGGATCTGTCTGTATGGTAAGGTGTCCCAAGTCTGCGCAGTGCCTATGTCTGCACACCCACGTAAATGCGCCATTTTCATAGAACAAAACATCAAACTGACACCAATTTTCGATCTTAACCTCAACAATCCATTTTGAAACCAAAAAATGTGAAAATAATTGATTAAAAATGAGTTTCAGCAAGTTTCATTTGCTACCCTGAAAATTTCAATCATTGTCAAAAAAGAAAAGTCCGAAGCTTCACTGCGCTTGAATTGCGTGCAAAATGAATGAGTGCACAGACATGGGCACTATTCAGTTTTGCTACACAAAATGACAAGCCCGTCTGAAAATCGTAAAAAACATTGTTCTTGTGAATGATTTCTTAAATTTGTTTTGTGTCATTGATCATTAGAATATGAAGAACGAAATAACATTGATGATTCTCAAAATCATATTTTACTTTGTAATAAAATCGAGATCGAATTTTAGGTGCGCAGACTTGGGCACCGCCATCATACTGCCTAAAAGGACCCAACAAGTGAAACTTGAAGGGCGTTAAGAGCAGCATCATAGCAAGCTTGTCTTCAGGTGTGCTTCAGGGCACTGTCCTTGGACCCTTGCTCTTTGTCTTCACTGTCATCATCCATATGTACCTGATGATGCTCTCTTCTACCAAGCCATCAAGTCCCTTGAAAACACTGAAGCCCTCCATCAAGATTCCAGTGTCCAGGAATAGGAGCGTATGAGTGGCCGTGTCTTTCAATGCTGACAAGTGTGAGATGCTGAAGATCTCCAAAAGCATAGCAACATCATTGCTTCCACTTCTATTTATTCCATTCATGGTACAGCACTTTGCACTGTGAGGCAAAGTACTGACAAGTCACTAAATGAATAAAAACAAGTAACCTGAAGGAAATATGATTTTCCATATTGCCAGAGTCAAAGTAAATTCTTGGAGATATGCAGAAATGATTTACTTTTTTAAAAAATCTATTTAAATGCAGGGCGCTACAAACCCACTTGCTCGCTTGCCCGGGGCAAGTGAAAACTACTGGCGGGCAAGTAAAGATCAAATTCACTTGCCCGATCCGGCAAGCCATAATTTGAGAGCAAGATGTACATGTATGTACGACATTTCACCTCAAAAACACAATGAAATATGTTTTTATGAATACGAATCAGACAAAATATCACACACACAAAAAATGCCTAAATATTCTTGTATGCAATCTCCCTATACGCTCGTCGTTTATGGACTCTAATAGGTCTCAGATGGTAGTTGCTATTAAGAACAAAATCATGATTAGGGTCTAAACAAGGAAAATGAAAACAAAATGTGGGTAAGTGTCTTTTTCATGTGGGCAAGCAAAACCAAATTTCACTTGCCCGACAGGGCAAGCGAAAAACAAATTTTTTGTAGAGGCCTGAAATGGACCTTTTCCTTTTTTCTTTCCAGGAACTTCTTTGCAACAGACATTCTTAAATGGGAGGGGTTGAGGTTAACTATACCAATGATAACAGGAAACTCCCAGCAGTGGTTCTGGAGAGCCAGTGTCCTCTCTGCAAGTTTACCTTCCGTGAACCATTTTCAGCCAGCTGCAGACATCCTTCCTGCAAGAGTTGCTTGGCAGTCCTTTTCACTAGGTATGTATGTGGTAATAACAATGGGCCTACAAATGTATGAGTTATGGTCCTTGTCCTCGCACAGCTGCAACGTGACAATCTGTCAAAAAAATGTATGCCCAGCACTTGATGAACACTGGCAATGGTCTGTACCTGATTGGAAGAAGATGAAAAAGAAAATGTATCCTAGCTGATGAAGGTCACGCTGTAAATACACCCAGGAACCTGCTTTTTGTCATACCTTTTGTCATACCTTTTGATTGTCAACATCGATGCTTTAGTACATTTAAGGAAAGCAATTGGGACTGTTTTTTCCCCCGAAACAAATCTTAGATATCTTGTGAGATATGTTTCTGTCAAAAATACTGTTTAGTGCCCAACATACTATACATTAATGAATCAAAGGATAAAATTTCTTACTCTTTAACATTTATTTATTAGTGCTAAAAAATAATACATTTACATCGGATAATTCCTCTCTCCCCTTTCATGTTATGTACAACTCCTTGGTAAGAGTAAAAAAAAGAGTGAATTTCTGTTATATGGATGCAATTTTGTAGCTTTCGGAGATGCTGTTGATAAAACGCAGCTATTACTCTGGAATAGGAAGCAACTTTGCTCCATTCAGAGAGCACTGTGGAATTCAAGAAAAAATATAGGCCTATACAAATGAGAGTTAAATCATAGTAAACTTGGAGCTTGAGGTAAGTACTTTAACTCTAAAAAAAAGTTTGGATATTATGCTTCCCTTGGAAAAAAGACTAATAAATGCAGTTAGACTAATTAAATAAAAAGATGAAGTCTTTATATTCCGCGAAATGTCATCAACTCCAGCCAGATATATAAACCAATTATTCAAAAGAGTATTTATCAAAGAAAACAAACAATTCATGGGAAAAGGGGCAGAATTTAAACTCCACATTCCTGTAAACACCATTGTCTTATGAAATACAAGGAGAGAGCCAACTAGAGTGCAGATATTACAAAATCAACAGAGTGGAAGACAAAGTGAAAAAGCACATTCAACTGTTTGCTTCAGTTGATCAAACAGAAGAAAATTCATGCTCCATTGGCATAGAGCCAAACACAATCATATACTTTTTGTTGGGCTTTGGCAAAGAGCCAAATGACACTTGCACTGCAAGTATAGAAAGAAGTACTACTATACTTTGAAATAAAGTAAAAGTAAATCCTTTTCAAGAAAATAAACTTACAAAAATTATACAAACACATACAAAACTTGTCTACCTTTATTTTTAATGTTCTCTTCACTTTTTTAGGGATGAACCAGACATTGACAAAGTACTGTGTCCAACATGCAAGTCTCCACTCAAGCTTACTGAGGTACTTAACTAACCATCATTTGATGTACAACCCACCACCTCTTCCCCGCCCCCCCCCCAAAAAAATTAAATTAAATTAAAAAAAATAATAATAATAATATTCATTAAAAAAATTGTTTTTAAGTAAAATAGATAAATAATAAATTCATTAATGAATAAAATGTGGTTATGAAATAAAAATTAATAAAATAAATACATAATTAAAAAAATAAAGGAAAAGAAAAGAAAAAAAAAAACAGGAAAAAGGGAAAGAGCAGCTTTGAGTGAAGAAAAAAAAAGCCAATTCTTGGAGATTGAAACAAGAGTGTAATTGATTATCAAAGTATAGAAGTTCTACAAGGACAACATTTAAAACATTGCAACAGAACTTGATTAAATCTCAATTTTAGCAGTTAATGTAAGTCTCAAAGAAAGATGTGTCATGTTGGATAAAAATGAACACCTGTCATATTGGAATGTGTTTTCATACAGTAAATGTATGATGCTCATTCTTAGATGTACTAAAAATAAAAAAAATGAAAGCAATTACGAGTTTGTTGTACATTATTCCAAAAATGATTTTGTTTTTCCGTTCTGTTTTTTATTTCAATCAAAATTCTTCCCCAAATGAGAATTACAAGACTTTGAAATCCGTCCTTTTTGTAATTTGTTTAAAGGAATTAATTTTTTTTTTAAAGACGAATAAAAAGAGATAACCACAAATGAACCCCAAATTTATTCATGAAAGAAACTCATGCATCGCCTTAGTTGCATGCCACTTCATTAGTCATTAAAAAATTAATTTGACTGCCCATTGAAAAAAAAATTGTTTCTTTCTCCTTGTCTACATTAACAATTATCCCTTATTTAGTTGAAACCTGACCAGGCGGCCCAAAGAAAACTTCAAAAGATTAAAGCTTGCAAGTGTAAAAATTGTAGCTGGAAAGGATCATATAATGACTATATTCAGGTAAGATAATCCACTTGTTTTTTTGTTTGTTTTTTTTAAAAACTAAATATACAACAAAAATATTGAGACAGGAAATTTATTCATTTGTCTCAAACGGTAGATACACACACAACTGCTGTATGTTACATAGCTGTCTGACAACAATTTATCACACAGCAGTTGCATATGTTTCTACCGTTGGAGACAAATGAATACATTACTTGTCTTTATAACATCCCACAGCGTAAATTCCTTTACCTTTAATAAAAATATCAATAGAAAACAAAGGCCCATATTCTGCTATGAAGACTGAGTTTGTACATGTATGCGTCGCAAGCTCATGCAATTAAGCTATTGTGCGATCCACACCAGACAAAAGGCACGCACTGGTCGCACATTAGCTCTGTACAAACTTGTGACGCATACAAACTCGTTCTTCATGGCAGAATATGGGCCGTAGAGTTTAACGTAGGATAGAGGCATACAACATGTAGAAAGCGCACAGGGCATCTATGGCCTACATGTACATGTATAAACACTGCATAATACCGGTAATGCTAATTCATGTAGTCTCATCGCATACATTGCTTGCCCTAAGAGGTTTCTATAAATGACACCTCTACCGGATATTTCCTTGATCGATATCTCATACTTTTACTATATTAATGTAAAGTACCAAGACTATATAGCATTCTCCATCATAAACCACAGATATTGTCCTTGTAAAGTAACTAACTTAAACCTTACCGGTCATTCACTGTCAGCTTCCCGCCATTTCGATTGAGTGGGTGTATTTAGCATAGGTCGTACAAGGTACAAATGATCACATGTGATATTTTGAACCATTCTGATTGGATGGTGGATGTTTGCTACCCTTTGTCCTCTTCCCCTGTCAATTCTGTTTGCGCGCGCGGGAAAACTCTATTGTTTGTACATCATACAGAAACATGTGCATGTCTTTGTGTGATATTGTCATGCAGAGTTGAGCAATAAAGGAAGTTTCATGTACATGAATGCCATAGTGGGGGTTACTTGCGGTATAAAGGAAATATAATTTTGATAGATTAATAGATAGCGATTGATGATATTATAGTAAATATAGGGTAAAGTATTGTATGTAATACAGCCCTATAGCTCATTGCATAGACTGAGCAGTGTGGGTCTCTATAGGAATCTACAAAATCATATTGGTAATGTTTAGAACTCAAGAATCAAGAGATACCTTTCGTTATATCTCCTATTTGATATTATCCTAGTTTTCTTTCTTGCATAATATGTAGTATTTTTTGTATGGTTACAGGTATAACATCGATCACCATATTTTTCCCAACAGATATTTTACAGTCATGAAATTCCTATGAAAAATTCCATGAATGATAATTCATTCTTTCCAGGATGGAAGGGATTTTTCTTTCTGTAGAAAAGACCCACCATAATTGTTATGCAATTATGATCAAGAATGACCGCCCTACACTTTTACTAGGGATTAAGATTTCACTGGATATTTTTTGCAGAAATGATAGGAAATTAGAGTGGCTAATCAATTTAAATGGTGGATTCACGAGGTAGAAAACAATGTTCTTGTTCGATAATGACCTATTTTTCAAAATGTCGCTAGGGTATGTTGTCAACGTACTACGTGTACTACCGGTACAACTACATATATACGGAGCTCGTACATGAAATCAATATTGTACTTAAAAACTGTCATTTTTAATATGCCACATAACGAAAGGCTACCTACCTTCATCTACATTAACGGTAGATTGAATCCTCATATTCAAGAGCTAAAAAACACATTAGACTTTGAACAAAGAACAACCTTCAATGGTATTCCAAAGAGTTTCCGTTACACCTTGCGCGCCATTTTAGTCATGTGTGCAATCGATGAACGATTCATGACCTTAAATTGATCATGCCTAATAAAAGCAATCTGATTGGATAGTACAGTCCTTTTATTTGAGGGATTTCCCGGAGTGGAAAACATGACCTCATTGATCATGCCTAATAAAGCAATCTGATTGGATAGTACAGTCCTTTTATTTGAGGGATTTCCCGGAGTGGAAAACACTATGTGTTATTCAGAATAACATGGGCATCACCAGCTTTTTGAAGGAGGGTGCAAAATAAAATTTAGAAGGTCATTATTTATCGGCCATAGGGGTAGGGTTCAGTCTGTCAAAGGTAACAGCCTTCCATCATTTCCCCACCCCCTTTTTTTATGTCTGAAGGGAGGTGATCGCATATTCCGCACCCCCCTTGTGACGCCCATGAATAATGTGCGATAATAATCAAGGTTACATTGTACATGGAGGTAGTTTAAAAAGTTCTACTTTTGCATCATTTACATCTCATTGTCTTTTTCTCTTTTATAAACATGTGCATTATACAATACATACTGTGTATTATATTATTATTATACAGTGGATATAAAATTCCTATGATGCTTTTCAACATTAACATATTATATATGTTGATGTTGAACATATTATATGTTAATGTTGAAAAGCATTTTTTTTTTCCTGGTTGATTCTGTTTTCCCTTCTTGATATTGACATCAATGCATACTTTCTAAAAAAATTTGCGCAGCTGGGGGAAAAAAAGGTATTAGAACCTTTCATGAAAATTCTTTTTGTGTTGCCAGCTTTCTTCTTTCTTTTTTTTCTCAACACCTTCAAAAATTGATGCACTTTGCCCCCCCCCCCATCTCCCCATCCCTAAGAATTAAAAAAAAAAAGCCTTGGCTCTTGTAGAGTTAAACTTTAAAGTCTGCAGTCCATGTCTGATGTTGAAAATGTTACAAGTTTCACCTTTAAAACTTCTTTTTTTTGTCTTCTGACATATTTGAAATTATTTAAAGATGTCTGTGTAGATTAGAATAAGTGTTGAATAGCAGCCAAATTATTACACAGCAATTTAACAGATTGATATTTTAAACAATATTTGTAATATTTCCTGTTTAATTTTAATATTTGAATGTTAGACTCATGAAAAGTCATGTGGAGGCGGTAATCGTATCCAGTGTAAGGTGCTGGGATGCGGAAAATGGCTGCCGGAGAAGAGAGCCCTTGATGTTCACCGGACGGACGACTGGTGTCCCATGATCCTCATTATGAAATCAAGACTCAACCATGCAGAGATTGTGCACCTCAGTATGCGGGTAAGAGCTTTATAGGTGTAGGTATAATATCACTAAGAAAATACAAATACAGCAGTCCCCCCCCCCCTAACTCCAAATTCTAAATCCTCTATAGTTTGGATGTTTAATCAGTTGTCCTAAATTTATGCATTAGAAAGTAAGATATTGAACCACTGCATGAAAAAAAAGGTAGGATGAAGCACTGCACTACCGGGTATATCTCAGGAAATCCTGTCGAATAAGGGCCCCTCCCTTAAAAAAAAATTAAATAAAAATTAAAAAAGAATAAAAAATCATTGTAAAATTTATATTAGATTTAGATTAAGCACAATCAGGAGCGAAATAATATCTTGTCTGTACATGCATTGTTCTACAATGTACATGTTTGAGAATATTTAGGCCGACATGATATGGGTTGTTCTGTTATGACTTAGTTTAAGAAGAGAAATGTCAATGTAAAAGTTAAATCTACTTTAAAATGATAGGAACAGAAACATATGAAGACTAGAATCGGGTGGAGAAAATTTTGTGTATTTCTGAGCTTGTGATACATGCACACATATATGTACCAACTCCATGTAATTTAGTAAAGTATGAATGAGTCTCTGCTGCGCCCTATTCGAAAATACATACAGTGTATGTACACTGTTACATGTACATACAATGTGCATGTACATGTACTTACATGTACTTGTACTTGAACAGGAAATGTAATATAAACTACAGGATGTGCTGGTATAAGGGAAAAAGCAGGGGAAGACAATTATCCAGGGATGAGACGTGAAATGATATATCAGTTTCACTTACCACGTGATAACATAATATCATGTTTCCTAAACGTGCATGACCATGTCATGAGTATCCATAGCATCCAATATAGCCATGACATTCAGATGGAAGTCAAGAAATCAAAACAGCCACATGAAGTTCCCACACTCAAAATTAAGAATGGCTTCTGGATGTCTAAATCTTGAACATCTGTAAAAATGAGGAGTTGGGTTTCAAATGCATGGCCCCAGGGTCCATCCAGCAAAACGATAACACGATGTATTAATCATAAAACCAACATTACGCATTATTATCCATACAGAGGGTTTTAGAGGCCCAATATAAGTGTTATTTTGTTGATGCACTTCATAAACTTGACCTACTTTACAAAAGTCGTTGAACTCGCCCAATATCGTGGCCTCACTGCCCAATATCGAAAAATATTGGGCAGCAAGAGGGGGAATCCCCAAAGTTGAAAGTGAGATTAACCAGAGAGATTAATATTTTTGTTTTGTTTTTGGGGGGAGGCCAAATAATTTTTTTTTAGGGGATTGGGATGGTTTTTTTTTTTTTTTTTTTTTTTTTTTGGGGGGGGGGCAATTTTTATTTGGGGGGTTAATTTTTTTTTTTGGTGGGGGGGCATTTTTTTTCTTTCCAGAATCCTAAAATATTCTTCTTTTTTTTTGGGGGGGCAATTTTTTTTCCAGAATCAAACCAAATGGGGGCATTTTTTGGGGGGCCGAATTTTTATTTAATTTTTTTTTCCAGAATCAAACAAAATTAAGGGGCATTTTTTTTGAGGGGGGCAATTTTTTTTTGGGGGGGGCAATTTTTTTTGGGGGCCATTTTTTCCAGAAAATCAAAAAAAAAAAAAAAAAAAAAAAAGGGGCGGCAAATTTTTTTTGTTGGGGGGGGGGCCATTTCTTTTCCTTTTTTTTTTTCATTTTCAAATTGCAAATATAGAATCGTAACCCAGAAAAAAATGTGGGGGTGGGTTTAGAATCCTAAATGAGTAAAAAAAAATTATGATAAAAAATGGGGGGGGGGGCTATTCGTAAAATCCTCTGTATGGATAATAATGATAATATTAGATGTCCTTATTTTCGGTCAATACAAGGATATATTGAACTCGCTTTTCAAAATATGGACTCCTAGTCTTCGACTCGTCCAATATTTGTGCAAAGCTCGTCCAATATTCCTTGTATCAACCTCAAGGCCATCCAATATTCTATAAATAGTACTCCCAGAAATATTTCCTTTGTGTGCTTGTCAAGCAGGTGTGCTAGATGGAATTACACTGAGAGCCATCCATCTGGCTGAACTATGCTTTGGTCGTTTAGATCTTTCACCTTTCTACTTCTCACCATTTCTCTTTCCATCACAAATTCACTTTCCCATGCTGAGATTCCATCTACATGTATGTGCTTGCAGAACGATAGTGTGTACATATTTATATGTATAGTGTTGTGAGCGTTGATGAGAAAAAACAGGATTTTCCAGGCAGTGGACTACCATCTGGCTTGTGTTGAATATTGTCATATTCAAAGTTGACCTTTTGGGCATTCCCCTTTCTAGTACGACAAAAAAGTGACAATTAACGTATGCATGCTGAACAAATTAAACAATTTGTGTATGGCCAGAAAGCTGTGATAAGACACCTTCAGTGGACATGTAGACAAACATATCATTAGACAAATGGGGTAAGGGTATTTTTGGTATCCAGTCTAGTATCTAGGGCAGATCTGATCTCGGGTATGTCCCTTTCCTTTGTTGATTCAGTATATATATTCTTAAACCTACTCCAACATGTTTCTTGTAGAATATTTCCATTTTGGGCTCCTGGTATAAAGGTCAAAGTTCAAACTGGTCTACAGTTGTAGATTAATCATGCAGAAATTTGGCAACATGTGAATGAACAATACACATGGTGTATTGCGCAATCCATTGATAAATATCCTGTTTGGTTTTCGGAGAGCTGTCATGAATGCTAAAATTATTGTAATAAATCCACAATCTCTTTTTTTTTGTAACAAGTTTAAGTATTCCTCCATGTATACTTGGCATGACATGATTAATTTTTGAGTGAGTACAATCAACTCTCAGAATTTGTAGAGGATTAATATCTACAGTATATAACATGTACAGTTTCTCACAAGTCAAACGCATCACATATGAAATGAGATGATCAAAAAAGGGGATGTATGTATCTCACTGAGTTGCGGACTCAGGCGAACAAAGTGAATTTGCACAGCGCCAGATTCTTGCTTACTCTGGACATTTAACTACATGTACATTGTAGGTTTCAATGTGGCACATTTTACTTTTTTAATGTGCTTTCCTAACCAAGCATTACAAAAGAAAATGTGCTATATTGATACCTACTGTTGATGGAGTTTAGACGTATAGCACTTCGCAAATTCACTTCTGTTATACCTGGCAAGGAAAGCCTGAAATTGCATGGTTTTGCTGCATTCTCTCTAAGGTCACAAGATAAAGACAGACAATACTTGGTTTTTGCCTTGTTTAGGTAATATAGTGTGGACCCCTCTTTCCCTACAAAAAAAGAAGAGTATTTGCAATCTTGTAATTCCATTTCTTGTTACATGTAGCTTAAGAATACATTTTTTAGCAAAACAAAAGTATTCTTGTTGAATTCTGATACCAACATGTATTTGAACATTTATTAGGCAAGTTTACTTGTTTCAAAATACATGCACACAAGTAAATTGTAAATCAACATTTTCATCTATACCCATTGAAAATATTTAGGGCATATACTTTAGCTGAGCACTATTCTGTAAAATAGAGTAGATATACAAAACACAGTTTCATATCTTTTTATGTAGATGGAATGTATGTATTACTGTTGTTTAATAGGTTAAAATGAATAAATACACTCTCAAGGTTATGTGACAGTGCAATAATGCAAAAAGATCTACATGTAGGTATAACAATACAGGATAGATCGTGACTTGCACCATAGTGATAAACAAACATACACAACTGTATGTATATTCAGTCACACACTGTAAGTACACCTCCCACAGACTGGATTGTTCATTATTCATAATTTGATGCAGTTGACGATAATTAACATCCATAGAAAAGTGGCTATTGTATACATGGACTTTAGACTTAACAATTATAAAACATTTTGTATTTCAGACATCTGGCACACCTCCAACATGCATCGCATGCAATGTTTACTCAAACAACCATGTACCAAGTCACACCAGAGAGACTAACACTAAATAATTACACGACTACTATAATCGTGGAAATATTCGCGGTACATTAATTTTCGCGGATTTCGCGCGAAGATCAGCAGACGCGAATTTAAAAATGCACGTATGAGCATGCTTTTTTTATGCATGTATTGGGTGCATTCAATTGTGTGCTTACTAAAATGCAGCGCGAATTCAAGAACCTGTGAAAAATTAATCGCGCGAAAATAACAGCAAATACAGTATTCTAAAAAGCCAGGATGGTAGCTTGTTTATATTGGTTCGACAGTGTGGCTGAGGAATTACAATGTAATGACAGTGATGTCACGAGAGCCTTGCACAGCCCAAAGTGGAGTGTTTCGCATACAATCCTTTTCGTGATGACCCTGTGAATTCACTTCCTCGTTTACTATTTTCTTTTTGTACATACATGTAGTGCTCTCTTGCTAAATTGCAACATACCGATACACACAATATGTAATCCTATGTACAGTGAATATTTAGGCCTTTATAGTTATTGGTTTTAGTGTACAGTGTACCTTTATTCCCCTGATGATACCAAATTATAGTCAGTTTCTTGTGATTATATTGGGAGTTACTGTCATACTTTACATATTTATAATGTAATATTTTGCTAGTCAATCACAATCTCTTATTGGACAATATCATCCTTTTCAGCAAAGGTTCCATTTTTTCTCTGGGTGTGGTGTTTTCCTTAACTGCCTTTTTCTGGATACCAATTAGACATTATTTCTTTGCGAAAAATTTAATCATGTACAAATCCTGTAAACAGTTTTGCGAGAAATGTGAATTGATTTTATATTTTATTCACTGATATCCCCCAAATCTCTATTCCGCAGTGATTAGAACTTTGTCTTTTTCTTGTTTCAGACATTTTAAGGACCTAATAGAAAATCTTAATGTTGATTAAGGTATGCATCCACCTTCATACATTGCTGCCTATTTTTGTACATGTACAGGATAGCCATACATGTATATGCACTCCAGACTTTCGTGCATCAACAACATCAAGATCAGGACATGATCTTTTAAATTTTACAAAATGTAATGGTTGATAACATTAGATTATGAACCTTGAATTAATATACAGAAAGGCTTGTACAGCTCTCCATACAACTTAAAATATTTTGCAATACTTGCAGGGGAAGTTACATGACTTGTATATCTTTTTCCATCTGAATGTGTAATGGCTGTGCTTTCAACTATCGTCACAGAGAATCTAAATCTATTGTAGCATGACAGATTCACTGTTGGCTTCCCTCTGCAACGTGTCATACATGATCATGTGTGCTTTCAATAGTTGTTGAATTGAAAATCCCATTGAAAGCTCACATATAAAGATGGATTCTGCATCAGAAAGCACCCATTGTGTAAACATGCAATGGTAAAATGGATTGAAGTGCAATGAAGCATGATATATGGTATTATGGTAGATTAGTTCTTTTAATGCTTTTCATGCAAATATTGGAACATCAAATTTGCTGACAATGTGAGTTCATGACGAAAATTCCAAGACCTTTTGATCAAAAGTGACAATAATGCAAGTACATTGAAAGACACAAATGAAAATATAACTCTATTTACATAGACATACATGTAGGTAAAGATGTGAATATAGATAAATATTGAATGGCTCAGAGTGGGATACTAGAAATATTCCACAAGTTAGGGTCAATATTGCACAAATCAAGGTACATGAATGCAATATAGGCACTAACAAGTGGAATATTCTGGTATCATATGAAATAAAGCCATCCAATATAATTATTATTATCTTTTATGATCATAATTTCGAAAACAACAGACAAACATTGGAATTATTTGGCTTTTTAGCACATAAAATCAAAGTGCGTGGACTATAAAGATACACCAATCATATATGTCACAATGAAACCATGCTCGCAATATACCCACTGCAATTAGACTGTGTATGGAATATGGCATGATATCGTGGAGAAATGATTATGTAGCCTATTTTTGTGTTTCGTTCAATACGCTCAATACACGATTGGCAAGTGATGCTGACTAAAATACATGCTTTTACTGAACCCATAAATCCCACTTATTAGATAATTTTAAGTAGTCTCTGACGAAGATTCTGCTAGGATCGAAAGCTCAGGCTCCTTTTGACTTAATTTTAAGTATTATAATGATGCTGTATAGTATGTTGGAGAGAGCACGTCTTGCATAATCATGGAGGTCTAATTATACTACTACTTGTACACAATCCACCAAAATAGTTGGGAGCAGGTATATGGTTGTTAATAGTACCACCAAGATAACCTTTAGGATTTATCATTACAATCATGCATGGGCATAGTCCATTTCATGATGTAAAATGCATAATTTACATTCATGTATAATCTTGGCTGAAAAGCAAATGAGTGGTGTGCTTATGTCAACATCAAATGAAAATTCATAAATTCTATGGCCATTATTATTAGTGCATAACATGTATATCAATCATCTGTGCAGTGCATATTATAGGGGATGTGGCAATAAGGGATGTGGCAGCTTGTGAACCATAGTGGAATATACTTGTAAAGAGTCAAAGATCGTCCTTCATCCCCATCCTTTAGAGTAACTTTCCAAAATGTAAACTGCAAAGGCACACCAGTAATTTCATGTGGTTAACTGCATTATTGCCTGTACATCAATTTATACATTCAGGAATCGGGTATGTGATTCTATTTATAGCCTAGTGTGTGGGAGGCCATTATGTATTCTCTATTCATGGGTAAAAACCCAGACTGGGTTCGTCCATTTCCGTGTACAGGGTGATATCCCATAATACTTGTGACTCAATATGAGTGTACATACTTACATGTGATGTAGGGTTGTGCTTACAATGCATCAGCTGTATAGATACTGGTGTTGAATGCCTTAGTATCGTACACACTCTATAGCAGAGATGACATACATACATTTATTTAGGGGTACAATGCAACTGTATTGCAGGGATGGTATACATACATTATGAATGCAACTGCCCACTCAGAATATTGAAATTGAAGTCTTTCTCCCCCCCCTCCCCGATACATGTATGAAATAGTTAAGCATTGTTAGTTTCAATTTTCATTCTTAGAAGTAGCTTGTTGTATATTATTGATTATTAATATAATATAATAAAGTTATTAATTTATACAGGATTTTATCATCTAGTTGAGTGGCTGAGTCATGGAGGACAGAATAGAGTGAAGTGGCAGTCACTTTCTATGCCAGATCAGCCACCAATGGTCGTACTGGAGGCATTATGTTTTTCGGTTGCCTGTCTGTCTGTACGTCCTGTTTATCCCGATATCTCAAGAACCACTCAAGACTAAAGCTTTAAACTGGCTGATAGTATGTATCACCATAGATCTTGTTAGATTTTAAATAAGTAGGTGAAAAAGATCAAGGGTCACAGAGGTCAAGAAAGCTATGTGCTGTGCTCGTTTCTGCGATATATATCGAGAACCGCTTTGCATGTGAACTTTAAATTGGGAAAGGTATATGTATCACCATAGCGAGATGATCTAAGATTTTTTGAGGATGAAGGTCAAAGGTCAAGGGTCACAGAGATCAATTTATGAATTTCATGAGCTAGTCATGTACATGTTTAGCAATATCTAAAGAACCACGTACTAGAGATATGTATTATGTAAATTATATTTGTTAAAAGTGACAAAAATTGATAATACATGTATGTATTTTTTTTTGATAATACAAGCAAAGTTTAACCCTCAAAAGACTGGGGGGGGGGTGGGCACTGATTCAGCCCACCTCAAAAAAATTTTGTGATAACTTTGCAATGCAAAGAAAAAAAAAATCGCCAAAACTGCATGACCTTTTTCTTTTAAATCTCGCACAACTTTTGAGGCTGAATTTGTGATGACTGGATACGCGAGTCCGAAATTATACAAAATTTTGTAATTGCACGTCAGACCCGAAGTTGTTCAAAAACGTACAAATTCAATGCAAATTGTGTTTCTAGCCAAAATTCATGAATTACTATTTCTTTTTCTTTTACTGATTAAAATCAATTAATTTCTTGTTGTTTATGATTGAAATAGTGTGGCCGGTGACTTTCATCAAAAACACAAAAATAAAAACAAAAAGTTGTAAAACAAAGAAATACATGTACATATGAAATTTTAAAAAGAATAGAATACATAAACTGTCCATCATAAAGGTGGAATACTTTTTTTTTGCTCCAGGAACACCTTTTCACTCCGGCTTTAAAGTTTTTTATTTGTTTGTCCCCGATTTCATTTTTATAGACCGTGGCTATTTCTTGTACTTTCCCCCAACCTTTCTCTGAGATTTTTTAAAACAAAAAGTTTATCAACACCCACAGTGCCCATTTTAACTCTGTAATTGATAACACTCTTTTGTAATCCCTCCTTTACAAATTGTATCTGTATATTGTACTTGTCCTGTCCTCTTCATACATCAACCCCCACAGCGCCCATTTTGTCATTTTTTCTAAAATTTTGGGGCCCCATTTTGTTTACCCGGCCAACCAAGGCCCCCTCAGTCCTACCCCAATGAGATGTGTCTCTGGAGTAGACTTGATAGTGTTCTTTTAGTTAATTTCAAGTTTATGGTTACAGGATTAGGTCTATTGTCTAGGGAAATGGTCAAACATTATTTTGATTGTAATGTTGTTTCAAAATTAATTTGTCTCCTTTTTACAGCATGGAAATTTGTATCTTCCCAAAAATGTATTGTAGCAAATCTGTCAAACATAAATTATAATGGAAAATGAACAACAGTAATCATTTATATCCTTCTTATGAAGGCTGAAACAAAATTGAGGGGAAAATGATAATAATCATGGATTCAGGGTTGTTTTTCTTTCTTTTGTCTTTATCATAATGGTGGAATAAAAAATTCATAATTTTCACCAATCTAACTTTTTTCTTCTACCCCTCCCCTAGACAAGAGACCTAAGCCTGTAACCATAAACCTAGATTTAACTTGAATAACAAAACCAAACTTACATCTCAGACGCGTTTCATGAGGGGGGCCTTGGTTGACCGGGTAAACAAAATGGGGCCCCAAAATTTTAGAAAAAATGACAAAATGGGCGTTGTGGGGGTTGATGTATGAAGAGGACAGGACAAGTACAATATACAGATACAATTTGTAAAGGAGGGATTACAAAAGAGTGTTATCAATTACAGAGTTCACAGCAACTGTGCGTTTAGCATGCAAGACAGACAGGAACTGGAGGGACAGAGTGTGATGGTTAGGTGTTGGCTCTGAAGTAATAGAAGGCAGGTTAGCATCAGTACCAAGGAGTATGAGGTTTGTGATGGAGTGGGCCAGATGAGCTAACGGAAAGCTCGCAATCTCTTGTTGCAGTTCTTGGGGGAGTTTGCTGATGTACTCTTCCCTTTCAGTTGCATACAGTGGACATTCTCCTAAGAGGTGTGTCATACTTTCATCCTTGGTTTTACAGAGGCATAAGCTGCTTTGCCGCTTCCCGATCTTTACCAGGTGTGTGAAGGTAGGGTAAACACCACAGAGGTGTTGGCTCTTTGTGGTCAATGGCTGGCGTATTGTGTGCAATCTGATCATGCGGGGAAGCAAGGTGCCAGTCTCATCAAGGTCCAGAGGTGTAAGCAGAGACAGTGAGGACTTGGTTGCCAGAGCTTCCTTTGAGTGGTCTTCCCTCTGCCTATGGACTGCTGATGTAATGAGTCTTTTCCTTAGAGGGTAAAGTAAGAGGGGCGTTAAGGAGGTCCTCTATAGTTGGAAGGTCAAACTTGGTGAGAAGACTTTGATTTGACGGTCTTGGACTCAGGTTGATGGCACATCATCTGTTGGAAGAGGCGATGCTCTATCCTGCTTGGTTTTAGAGATACAAGATTCCCGAGGTGCCTTAGCTGCTGAATGGCTACTTTGTCCGATACATTGGGGAGACCTTTAAGTATGAATCACTTTGTTTGCTGTTGTGCGGGGAAGCCCAAGAAGTGTCTTGAAGAGGGTACATTGTGCCTTGTCTAGACGAGTCAGGGCCGCCGTCGATAGGTGCATGGCTTCTGAGCCATATAACATCCTTGGCATGCTGTATTTCTCCCACAGCGATGCCATGACAGCAGGGGTGAGACCCATGCGGAAAGCTCCAACTCTCGTCAGTGCATACAATGTCCTGTTGCCTGTGGAGATCATCTTAGTGCTTGGGTCATAATTCTGTGCAGAGCGAGTGATGCCTAGGTGTGGATGGCTGTCTACCTGCAGGATAGTACTTGGCCCAAACTGCCATGAATTTTAACCTCGGGCCCAGCGCCGACAAAGACGACTGCACTTTTCGAGGCATTGATTGTGTAGCGCCACTTGACAGAGTATTTGTACACCAGTTGGAGCATGTTGTTAAGTTCTGTGACTGATGTTGCTACCAGCGCCACGCCAGAACTAGGATTCCTGTGTATATTGAGTGGGTGTAGGCACCAAGGTCAGCATAGCGAAGTTTCGTGATCAGGCCATCAATGAAGACTAGGTAGAGTAAAGGGGACAGGATCCCTCCTTGTCTGACCCCTTGTTGCACTTGAAATCGTTCACTAACTCTGCCCTTCCACCACACCATAGCTGAGAGGTCTTCATAGAGTCTTTTGACAATGAGCCAGAGGTGTCCACGAATGCCTGCCTTTGTAAGCTTCAGCTGAAGGCCGTTATGCCAGACCGTAGCAAATGCCTTTGCAGCGTCTAAGTATGCCACAAAAGTCTGCTTCTTACTTCGCTTCTTACCACCCGGAGTTACAAAGGAATTGACTGAAATTTAAATTGAAAAGGTTTTATTCAGATATTGAGCATGGCGACCCAAAGGCAGAATTGGGTTCAGTGTACAAGTATAACCTGTACTTATATCTCTAAGCACTTTACAATTATTATTACCACAGTCATCGGATGCTTGTAAGTCTTTCTGACACCTGTCCAATCCCAAGGGATCATTTTGAATCATGGCAGCCATTACGGCGCACTCGTTCCATTCCTACCAGTAATAATGCACTAGTCTTAGTTCATTAGTTCAGTTCAATTCAATTCATTTATTTTTCCACAATAATAAAAGTACAAATATGTATGTTACATATATAAGAAACAAATAATACAGTCTGTGTCCAAAAAAAATGGTACAGTCGAAAAAAAATTATTTAGGTGTGAAACATTTTCAAATAATGTGTGTATGTGGTACCAAAATAAAGCCAAATAATTTTCCTTGCTGATGCGCTTTGTTTTGTATAATTTGCTTTCGTAAAACAAAAGTTATGCTAAATTATGCTAAAACAAATCGAAATTGAGCACTTCATGGCCATTATGCGAAACCTATACACAAAGGCATGGGACGGCGTGCTAAAAATGGATTTTTCTTGATTGCAGAAAACTAGTCATAATTTCGAAAATTACAACACCAAATGTGATGAAAAAAATTGCAGGTGAAAGTCTGATCTTCCTGCTTTTTGAAAATACTAAACAATAGCAGGCTGTGATGAATCTTCATACTATAAAAAAATGTTTTCCACTTGTACCATTTTATTTGACATAGACTGTACAATATTATTTTAAGAACAGTTAAAACAGAATCTGATGAAATGATGTACATGTTCAATAACATTGGAAAGGGGGAAACTGAACATAAATTATACTAATAATTACAATGTGATGAAATATAACATGTATTATTACTGCGGGGGAAGCCGACCGGAAGACAGAAAAAAAGTCTTGTATTGTTGGCACCCATCATGATAAATGCATTTATTTACATTAAATAAAATAGTGAGGTGAATACTAACAAAAAAAAGAAAATAAAACAAGTGATCAGGAAATTAGTGATTAGTCAAAATAACAATAACAAGTAATTGTTTGAAGCCAAGGAGCACAGCGGAGTTGCTTTGGACAATTCTGAAGTTATTAAATGGGCTTGTTATTTTGATTAATGAGCAAACAAAAGCTGTACGTTATTTGTTTTATAAAATGAGATATATGGATCCTTGTCATTTGATAAATTAATGAATGTCTGAATAATCCAAATAAGATTGTAAGTCACATGTAAAACACCACGACATAGACCTGGATCTACCGGCACAATAATTAAGCACAAAATGAAGATGAGTTTAATTAGCCTGCGCTAATAATATTAGGCTGTGCATAGATTTAACTGAAATTGAAATATTGATTCTTCTGAATAACCCAGAAATTCAATGGAGTAAATTTTCTCTTGAAGTCTGTTCATCAAAAAAAGTTCCTGAAATTAATAATGCCGATAACATGAATACTATGAATCAAATTTAAGCATTTTACACAATGTACATGTATGTCCTCAATTAAATATCTGAACATTTGAAGGAGTCAGAATCATTGAGGCATTACAAGTTATGCTTCAATGATCACAGAAGGGTTTTAAAATGACATTAATTTGCTTGATCAACAATATCTGTCCATGCATGAATGAACATGATACCTAATGTTGACCAAATCAAAGGCTATATAGTCCTGCCTTGAATTTAATTCATTGATATGTTTATTACATTACGAAAGAAACCAATTTTTTTTTTTAGAAGAATACATACATACATGTACATCAATTTAGCACAGTTCAAACAATAGTTTACAATAGTTTACATAAACATTGCAATATACATCAGGGTTCCCAGCCCATCAGGGAAATCAGGGAAAATAATTTTTCTTCTTTCCAGTCAGAGAAAAGTCAGGGAATTTTGATTTCCCCAAAATTCAAAAGTTCTGTATTCAGTCAGACTAGTGTTTTATACTGCAATTAGTTTATGGCGACAACAAAGAAAACACGCGAAACTAGAAATGGGTTAAAAATTATCAGGGATTTTTTAGATTTCATCAGGGAAAAATCAGGGAATTTTGTTTTCTTGAAATGCTGGGAACCCTAATACATGTACATGTAGAGCTCTTAGAAGAAAGGAAAGAATTCACCAGCCAATGCCTGAGGATTACCTAAATGTTTCGAAGGTTCTCCGTTCATCATCTTGAGCAAACAAATGCAATATAAAGACAGCACTCTTACAATGAATCAATTTAAAAAATAGACAAAAATAAAGGGAAATTACAAATAAATTGTCAAAGAGAAAGGCCTTCAGGGGTCTTTGAAATACAGGAAGCAATGGCAATCTCTTGATACTCCAGTACAGACCCTACAGAAATATTGTTGGCATAACAGAGTACTAACAGTAGGCCCTATTACAACCGATAATGTCGCAGCGGCGCATAATGTCACACGAACGCATTATTTACATCTGGGATCAACCTTTGACATCACCATCCCAAAGATGTGACTAGGCATACTGTTAGGCTCTGTTAGCGCTAACAACATTTCGGTGTGGCGGGTACAGGAGGTCTGATTCTGCAGGCATGGTGCACTGTTTGTTGTACTGTGCATGTAGGATTTGTCACAAAGAAGTATTAATAGGAAACTTGCCAATGAATTACAAAAAGAAGTTTCAACCGACATAGTACTGTACCTAAAGCATTTTTGTCAAAGATGTTAAGATATAAATGGTTCCTTAAAATATAGATACTTACTACAAAAATATCTAATACAAAATACAAAAACTACCATCATGACTATAGTTTTTACCAAATTTGCCCCCCCCCCCCCGATCAGGCGCATGTTCAGGATTTTGCACCCTGGGGGGGCCCGACATGATTTTGGCACCCCCAGGTCAGCCACTATGACTGATTAACTTAGACGTAAAATGGTTCGTATGTAATTGGTTATATATAAAAGGTACCTTCAATTTTTTTAAAGTCACGCTGGCCGAGCAATAGCGGGTTGAGGGGGGGGGGAAGGTACATGTAAGTGTTAATAATTTTGGGGCCATTGGCCGTCAAAAATGTGTCGTGTGGCCTAGTGGTTAGAGCATTGGGTTCATAATTGCAAGGTTGTGAGTTCAAATCCCAGCTCGGCCATTGTCTCCACTTTAATTTTGTCTATAAGGTCAGCCACTATGACTAATTAACTTAGACGTAAAATGGTTCGTATGTAATTGGTTATATATCAGCTTGGTGTTGATTAGCTTTGAAAGCTGTTTTCCGAGTTCCTGGCTACAGGAGTTACTTTAACAGAAACAGAAACAGAAAAGGGTGATATATCAACCATAGGGATAGGGTCTAGTAGGTCAATCGGATATTTTGCTTCCTTTTTTGTTTCTTTGCTTTTTGATAATTAGTTTAAGATCAATATGGTGCCCCTAAGTTAAGGTCAATTTGGTGCCCCCTTAATTTAAGGTTGATTTGGCGCCCCCCTAATTTTAAGATCGCTTTGTTGCTCATATGTTTTAGGTCAAATTGGCGCACAACCCCCCCCCCCCCCCCAACCCCCCTGTAAGTTAAAGATCAATATGGTGCCCCTATGAAGTTAAAGGTCAATTTGGCACCCTTACTCCCTATTTTTCTCCTCTTTTTGGATGCTTGGGCCCCGTGGCCCACATAATGCGCACATGCCCCCTGTCAAATTTTACGCTGTATTAACATTCATCGCCTTTTTCCCACAGGGGATCCGGGACGTTATGGTGGTATCTCACTTGCCATGAGACGGATTTGGGAATACTTGGAGAAAGTTTTTTAAACCTGTCATCTCAGGGATGGAAAAACAAGTATTGGAGATGTCTCTATGATGGAAAAAAGTTACAGAGACGTCTCGTCTCTCTCTCTCTCTGAGTGTCGCGAGTCGCAGTGATGTCTCTGCGAAGTGAGATTTCACCATAAATGAGTCAAAATGGAGTCAGAGGGCTGCACTGTGCAGGGTGTTGTTGATGGTGCCTGAAGAGTTGTACGTCTATACGTTTATATACAGGTGCTGGTATGTGGTGCAGTTGTGTCTCTCATTACAGCATCTCCAGGGTAGGTGGCTCATCAGGAGTATCCCCTGTATATCTGAAATTTTTAAGCTCAATGGCATCACTAGCCACTGCGGACCTCTTGTATGGAGCATTGTGCTTCTGGTATTTATTGATAACATACCCAATTAAAAAAACTAGGATTATCAAGGGGATTAAAAATATTGTGTATATGGGAGACACCCTTTCTGGTATGTCTTTCGGTGCACTGCTGTTGTTGTTGGTTACAGCTGTCTGCGTGCTGCCCTCATCTGTAACCATCTCTGTTTTTAGAGTGCTGGGGTTGCTGTTCATTACGTTCGAGGAGGTTGTATGGATGTCAATATCACTGTGTCCTTTAATAACTTTAAACCAAGGTCGAAACTCGTCTGTCCCATATGTTCCATTATTCCCCCTGAGTTCTATTTTGTAGGTACCCCAGTCTTCATATTTGACATGACGTATGGATAATTCCGATCTCAATAATCTGTTGCTCAAATCAATAGTATGATCAATTTCCCATCCAATATATTTCTTAGAGTTTTTCCAGTTCAAAGAGTGACCATTGAATATGTCACTGTAACCTCTCATGAAGGCGATCTTCGTTTTGTTCTGAAATATTTCTTCCAAGATTGCGACAGGAGGCATCATTGTTAATGTTACGCTGGTTTTGTCTCCCTCCTTCACAAGTTCTTCTGCAAGGTATACCTCTGCAGCCATGCACTTTGTGGTGACATATTTCGTGCAATTATGTGCACTGGCATTAACCAGAGCAAAGATAACCTGTAGGCAGCATAGAACGCGGTAGAGAGAAATTTTACCCATCCTGGTAGTCTGTAAAATAAAAAATGAATGAAAAATAATGAGCATAATGTTAATGGATTGTATCCACAAAGTAAGATTTGTATTACCATAATAATTGTTGAAGACCTTCAGACAAGTAGAAGTGTCGTAGTATATTGGCCGTATCAGACAAGTAGAATTATTGTAGTCTAGTGGTTGTAACACTTGACTGGGAATGGAAAGGTTGTGAGTTCGATTCCCAGCACCAGCACATATGTCCTTAAGCAAGGCATTTCATCTACATTGCTTAACACTCCACCCAGGTGTAAATGGATACCCGATGTGCTTGAGCACTACATACTTGGCGGCTTAGCTATGACTGGGGTAATAATGTGTAAAACATTCTTTGTAAAGCGCCATGAGCATCAAGCATGATGGACCTGAGCACTATATAAGAAGCCACCATTATTAAAGATTGACAGTGTACCATTTTGTTACATAATTCTTTTTTTTTTAAATATGTATATACAGTGGTGGCCAAAATTATTAGAACACCTGAACCTACACAAAGTCTATGGGATTATCAATGCCCTACTTCATTTGCTGAAATTAGATTAAAGATATCTTTTGTGTGCCATGAGCTTTCATGACTTTTTAGTATAGGGTCTTACGTATATGTTGATACCAAGTTTATATAGTTTCGACCATCTGGTAATGCGCAGCATTAAAAATAGTTGCGCTATGCGCTTTTGGTTTCCTCATAGACTTGTGTATTAAACATGTAGTCCAAATGCAAAAAAAGTAAAATGCCAATTACATATGCCGATTGTTAAAAAAGTATTTGAGGTAGAAGTATGAAAATTAGCAGGCTTATTTATTCAAATATACCTCAAATACATGCTAAGTTTCAGAAAATTTGGTCAAATGGGGAGGGTGGATTCGCCCCACCATTGGTGGTGAGATGACCAAAATAACCATGCCCATTGAAGGTTAAGACTATTTTTTAATTTAATGAAGACACTCCTTGTAAATGTATATTTTTTTTAAATGAAATGTCATGAGCAATTCAAATATGTTGAAATATTAAGGGTCATTGGAACAATAGACTTACATAAGGGCACCGAATTAAAAATTTGGGGCCCTTCAAAAATAATTCAAACATCCCCACATAAGATCTAACTATTTCACCCTCTGTTGTTATGAATGCCATTTTTGACATCCTCAGGAAATTTCCTTTCAGAATATATATACTTTTGTAGGGAGAGGCTTAAAATGTTTAATGTTATACTAGCAGCAGTGCCCGTAGCAGCACAGGGGAGAGGCACATAATTTTATTTTATATGGTTTGTTACATTATAGAAATTTGATTCTGATGTTAAAAAACCAAACAAATCAACAAACAAACAAAAACAAAAACACGATTTTCACCCCACCCACGCCCATTTTTTTTTGTTTTTTTTTTTGTGAAAATATAAATAAAGAAGGAATGTTATGTTATCATAATTACAAATAAAAATATTTCGACACCATGCCAACAGTCCACCATAGATGTTATTACCTTACCCTTTCTCCCTCTATCTTTCCTCTATAATTTCCCTTAATTTGCTTTAAAAAAATAAATAATAATCGGCCTTCAGCCTCCAAGAAAAGAAGGTCACATTTCTGTCATAGGGGGTGTTTAATTATTTTTTTCTATTTTTATTTATTATGTTATATCTGCTTTTCAATCAATTTGGTGTCCCCTTCAGGTCAGTTTAGCGCCCCGCAAAGGTAAATTTGGCGCCCCCTCATGTTACTTATAGTTCTCCTTCTGTTTTTATTTTCCTTTCCGTATTTGGCCCCTATATAGTTTTGTTATCTTATATCAGTTTAATTGAAGACATTCATTTTCAGAAACGTATAATTAGATATGAATGCTTTATCAAAACATTATCCTTCAAGCATGCCCATCAACCCAAATATCAAAAACACCCCCCTCCCCCCCCAAAAAAAAAAAAACGAATCCAGTTAGACTGAGAGGTATATATTACAATGTGCATAATATCTGCATGAATTAAATTGTGTAAGTGACATGTAAGCTATTTAATTGCTTCAAATTACATTTTTACTCGCTTGTTCTGGTCCATTGGCAGAACAATTTTCCCTTTAGTTTATTTGCTTTTCCCGTATAACGTAATATATATTCAATTTGAAATATCATAATTTGAGTGGTTTGGTTTAGTCTTTTTATTTCCCGGCTGTCCTATACTCCCTCAATATTTTAATTCATTTGTCTCGCTCTCTCTCTCTCTCTCTCCATTCCTCCTCTCCACCTGCTCTATAACATGTTTTTTTGTTTTTGTTTTTGTTTTTTTTTCATTTTCAATCCAACTTCATGACATCTGAATGGGTCGATGGAGTACTTGGAGCCCTAACTGAACTGTTAGTGGTAAACAATTCTGAGAGGTTCATGTTCTTTTGGGGTCATTGGTAGAACAATTTTCCATCATTTTTTTTTTATTTTCCCTCATATAACGAATATTATATTCATTTTGAAATATTATTTGATTTTGAAATATTATTTGATTTTCGATCATTATTATGAAAATTATATCTATTCTGAAATATCATAATTTTAATATTTTGGTTTCTTTTTAAATTATATTTATTTTGAAATATCATAAGTTTAATAATTTGGTTTCTCTTTTAATTTTCCGGCTACCTTACTGTTTTAGTTTATATATCTCTCTGCGCATCCTACCCACCTCCTCCATAACATGGATTTTATTATTATTTTTATATGACGCCCCTTTCTCTCTCACACTCGTTGGGGTTTTTTTATGACGCCTTTTTTAAAATTTCATTCCGACATTAAAAAAAAATAAAAAATAAAAAAATGCCTTCAACCGACCCATTTCCAATTTTTAATTCCTGTTGTTGTTTAAAATATATAAATAAAAGAGGAATATCGTGTTATTACATGTATATTACATGGAAAAATGTTACGATACCTTGACAACCATCCACCATAGATTGTTTATTCCTTTTCCCCTTCTCGCTATCTCTCTTTTTCTCTTTTCTTTTTTCTCTCTATATTTCCCCTCCGAGAGATTTATTTCAAGTTTTGTTCTTATACATATTTTATATTATACGATTAGACTTCTTTTCCTTCTAGATTTTGATAACTTTGCATTCGGAATTAATATCAATCATAACCCCCCCCCCCCCAAAAAAAAAAAACAACAACAACAACAAAACAACAAAAACAAACAAAAAACAAACAAACAAAAACAAGAACAAAAAACAAAAACAAAACAAAACAAAAAAACATTTCAGGTTCTGCTGATCAACGAATCATTCAAATATAATATAGACCACTTACTTTTATCCTTTTCTCGTTCCATCCTCTTTCTATTCATAGTTTTATTTTCGTTTTTCTTTTCCTTTCCGTATTTGGCTACTATATATTTTACTCACCTTATATCGGTTTAATTGAAGACATTCCTTTTCAGGATGTATCTCAGGTATAACATATTTTATCAAAACAGTATTCTTGAAGCGTGCAGCTTTTCCCTTGAACGGAAATATAAAAAACAAAACCCAAGAAAATACTTAACAAATAAAAGACCCGAATCAAGTTAAACTGAGAGGTATATGAGATAATTAGTTTATGATTTACCCCGTAACTGGTAACGTTATATAGGCCTATAATCATTTTAACAAATTATAATTTTAGTGGTTTGATTTCTCTATCAATTTCCCGGGTGTGATCCCTTACTATTTTACTATATATATATCTCTCTCTCACTTCAATATAACATGTATATTTCATTATTATTATTTTTTTATGACTCCCCTTTCTGTCTCTCTGTCTCTCTTTTTTTTTCCTCTCCTTCCTCCTTTTTTTTTTTTTTTTTTTTTTTTTTTTTTTTTTTTTTTTTTTTTTTTGTTTTTTTGTTGCTGTGATTAACTTTGTTTTTGCTTTCTTAAAGACACCATAGATTATAGCGATCGATCGGCAGAATTCCGTCTATCCTATCTCATTGAAAATTGCAAGATTACATCCAAACAGTCCTGTTTCATGACTTCTGAATGTCACGATGCACTGCTTTGAGTTGTAAGTGATTTGTTGGGCAAAGTGGTAAAACTGAAAAAGCAACGATGGCGACAAACATTCGTTCCAATGCTCGATACCCAAAGAATATAGAGGGGAAAGAGTTTAAGATTTGACTTCTTCTTCTTCTCTTCTTTCGTGTCCACCATTTACACATTAAGTATAATATGAATATATGTACATGTTATATAACCCTAACAAAATTATAATTTGCCACGACTTTGCACATAGTACTGCCCTCTCATTTGCAGCCATCAGATCATCCTGGTTGCAATGTTCTCTATTTGGACATTGAAGGAGTGTCCCATAGTTTGCGGCATACCACAATCGCAATTTATGTTATCGTCTAGAGTGTAACCCACTTTCGCAAGTTAGCTTTACATCGACCTACTCCTGTGCGAAGTCGATTAAGGGACTTCCACGTCCCCCAATCTTGACGGTTGCCTAGGGGCAGCTGTTCTTTAGTAGGGAGAGGGAGCTTGCCATTATGGTGACGTATGTTGCGCTCTCTCTTCCCAAAGTCTGCATCTGGCCACGTGAGGGGGTTCAGTCAGGGTGTGACAGATTGTAGAAAAGCTCTTTCTTGACTTTAAACGTCGCTGGGTAGTTCAACATCGTGACAGGGATGTCGAGTATCCTGAGTTTGACGAAGACGTTCCATTCTGCTGGCTACAGATCGTCGGATGTCAGGTGGTGCAATGCCAGACAGGACGTGCAGACTGATACGCTCGTCGGTTTCAGGCAACCTGTAATCGCTCTGCAACAGTTCGTTGAGTGCAGGGTCCAATTTGTGTGAATGCTGACCTCTCCCAAACTGGGCAGGCGTACTCTGTTGCAGAATAACACAACGCCAGAGCGTGTGTCCGTAGAGTAGGTGCACTGGCACCCCATGACGAATTTGCAAGTTTCCTGAGGAGATTGTTCCTGGTCCTCACCTTCCCCTTTACCTTGTCTATATTGGTACTTAAATGAGAGTGTCCGATCAAGGTAACACAAGGTATACAGGTTGTTCACAAAAGTCAAGAGGAAGTACCATTCCATGTTAGGGAAAGTTTTCCTCTCAGCTTCATGGTGCGAAGATGGAATAGCTAACCTGGGTCTTGGAAGGGTTTGCTTTCAAACTGATTATCCTTGTAGTATGATGTCAAGTTTCCTAGCGCTGATGTCAGGGTGCCGATCTCATTTACATCAACGTCATTGTTCTGAGCAGCGATGCCAAGGTCATCGCATAGATGAAGCTTCTTGTACCCGGTGAGATTGGTTGGTCATTCGTGTATACGTTGAAGAGGACCGGAGCCAGAACACTTCCTTGAGGGAGACCATTTTTCTGTATCCTCCATCTGCTGCGCTTCCCATTCATCTCCACGAAGAAACGCCTGTTGCCAAGAAGTAGCTGAATAAAGTTTAGTCAGGGGATGTCACCCGTCATCTTGTATAGTTTGTTGAGGAGCAGGCGGTGATTCACAGTATCATACGCGGCAGTGAGGTCAACGAAAACATATGCCAGTGGTTGGTTCCTCTCAAAGCCATTTTCGATGTATTGAGCCAAGTTGAGTACCTGGCTTGTACACGATCTACCCGGACGAAAGCCTGGCTTGTTCTGGAATAAGATGCCCGTTCTGTGATTGGACCAAGTCTGTTTAAGATAAAGACGCTCGAAGAGCTTATAGAGGTGACACAGTAGGGAGATTGGCCTGTAGCTCTTGGCCACCTTTGGGTCCTTACCAGGTTAAGGGTGGGCGATTACTCGGGCTTTTCTCCAGACTTTGGAAGTTGAGATTGGAAAACACAGTGTCAAACAAGTTTAGAAGCCACATCTTGGCAAAACTGTCCGAAATGCTTTATTGCTCTGTCCGAACGTCATCTAGTCCGGCTGCCTTGCCATTCTTTAGGTTGTCGATAGCTACCTCGAGCTCTCTCTGGGTAAAAGTCCAAGTTGATTCTCATTAGACTCGCTCCAAGGAGGGTGTTCTCTCTGTTGAAGATTTTTTGGGTCTTGCCATTAAGCAGGAGCTGGTAGCTACCTCGTTAGCCGTGACATTTGAGTGCAATGTGCTTGTTTAGGGTCGTTGTTGATCTTTTAATGGTTGACCAAGCTTTCTTTCCTATAGTGTGAACATGTCCACACCTTCGGGTAAGTTCCTGCCAAGACTTCCTTCGTTCTTCAGCAATGGCTGCCATAAAGCATCTCTCCTGCATCTAAAGGTGTCATCAGAGAAGGTCCTGATCATAAAGCTTCAAGTACTCTTCGTAGAATGGTTGCACTATTCGCTGAGATCCAGGAATATAGTATTCCTGCAACCACGGGGTATATGCTTCTTGTATACTCTGAATAAGCTTAATGAAACTATCGTAATTGCTGGAATGGGGTCGAGATCTGCCAAGCTTTCATCAAGATCACTGGTGAAACCCTCCCAATTTGCCTTGCGAAAGTTGAAGCGTTCGTCTGAATGGTACTTCTGGGGCATCACAGCAGCATAACATCGATAAGATTGGCCTGTGTTGTGAATGAGGTATGGGTTCCAAGACATTCTGGTACATGCTTGTTCATTGCTAGCAGGACAGAAATGCGTTTCACTTGTGAAGGCAAGATCCGGGTTATAGCCCCTTCTCCAGCGGCAACTGTTAAAAGATGGAGCAGTTTCGCATCATGGATTAAGCTTGAATTGGTGCACTTCAGCCCATTCCTCTACCACGGCACCATCCTCATTGGAGTTGTGATATCCCCAGGCTGGGGCTGTGGCTATTAAAGTCTCCAATGATGACGTTAATCTGGTCGTAGTTGAATGTCTCTGGTTTATGGAATGCAAAGGTGCTCCCAGGAGGCTTATAAACGGATGTCACTTGACATTTTCCATGCTGATTGTTAATATCTCAATAATTGTCAATATCAGAAAATGAAGTTTCGTCAATTATGGTGTCTGGTTTAGTGAAAATAGCACTACCGTATTTTTCATGAGGCCTCTCTACAACTAGTTTGAAAGCCAGGGACGCTCGGACGGACATGCTGGGGACCTCTATGAGTCTCCTGGATACACAAGATATCACAGTCATAACTCCCGATTAATTGTCCTTTCACAGATGGAAAACCCTTTCAACATTAAGGACATCACTTTCACCGTTCGGCCTGGAGACGCATGCTTTCGAGATTATCAGTAGAGATCATTGTACCGTTTGCAAAGTTTATATGATAAAGCAAAAGGCCAAAAGCAAAATATATAATATAAGACGTGTAATAAGTTAAGTGTAAATGTAAAGTAAGAATCCTAAGTGTAAGTGTAAATGGAGATAGGGTGGTAGAATAATTTAGGATTAATCCTTTATCCAGCCCCGCGCAACGTGGCCGCTTCTACCATGGGGCGTAACAATTCAAAATAATTATACAATAATGAAACAAATTATGAAAAATGAAAGCAATAATGTGATACGTCTGTCGAAATGAGAGAGAAGTCGCAGATCAAAATCCGAGTAAATCGACAAACTAATAAAAAGAGTCAAAATTGAGGAAATTTTTTTTTATTTTTCTGGTTCTACCATGCCTCATCTTTGCTCTGTTAAAAAAATGAGTGAAAATGGTAACGGAAAGTGGTAAAAAAGCAGTTTTTCGGCGAGTGTTTTTTTCGGTCATAATTTTTTTTTTCCCGGACATACAAGCGGAACGTCCTACGCTCATTTCCCCTCTTCGTTTAAGCTCCGCCCTTAGCAACGCATGCTTTGTTCATGTGATGTGTGATTTCAACTGGATTTTTGTTTCGCTTTTGTGAGCGAATAGCGAACTAAACTCTCTTTAGCTGCACTCAGAAATTTTGCGTGCGATGCCACAACCTGCTGTGAATAAAGCTGTTTCAACCGGTAAGCGGAGCACGCAAAACGAATGTCAAATCTAACAATCGGGTGGGGAGAGGGGGGGGGTTATGTGGGGAAAAGCTACTTATTGCTGACTTAGCTATCTGGATCCAAATGAATTAATTCAGCATTTTATTTTAAGGGCCGCGATATCTGTTGTCTGATGGGAAATTAAAACCTCCCTATTAACAAATTTGGTTCCATCAGGGAAACATAGAGCATACAAAAAGGTGACGTGATAATACTTCTGAACAAGTATTTAGGTTAAGTCTTCTGCAGTTTATTTTACAAAGTAACGTGTTTAAGAAAGTAGCGTTTACTAAACACGACGAAACAAAATACGATTTACTCTTAAAATAATTCATTTCTAAAATTATTAATATCTTCTTATTACTGGTAACAAGTTTGATCAATTAAAAGACAGGAGATCGAGCAAATCATTTTACGTTTTTATTTTCATTGTCTTAAGCTAACCTAGCCACTCATAAAACGTGATCAGAGAAATTCTAAATACATTCGTGAGGCGCAAATATTTATTAAAACATTTTTGGAGGCTTATCTCTATCATATACTTATTTAAAGAATATAAACAAAATGCATAAGCCCCTGTACAAGAATAATTTAGTCTATAGATCATTATTATGTTCGAAATTTCCAACAGAGTTCAGATCAAAATGACTCGCTTTATAATGAGTAAGAGTATACGCGATTGACATTCATAAGAACGCACGCAAACATCGGAATAAAACCCCCCAAAAGGTTTTAAAATAGTTTTGTTTCTAACTAATTTAGCGCCAGGATTGGTAAACACTTTTCTTAAAAGAGCGGACTTTTTCTTAAACAATTAGAAAGAGCATGACGTTTTTATTTATTTGACGAAGATATAAAACAACTAACCAAATTTAGTTTTTTTTTTAGAAGATTGAATGTTATTTAGACAACATCGCTTGCTGCGTTTGCCTCGATCATGCGTGACGGACGAGTATTGTTCTCTGTATACCTGAATGCAGCCTCCTCATTGGTCAATCGTTTCACCTTTGTAACAAGTGGTTGCTAGGGCATTTCGGTGAGTAGAGCGGTGACAAAATGGTCTTATTTTTCTGGCTCGGAGTCAAACGGAAGTCAAACTTCGCAGACGTTTTTCTCTTGATTTTGATTTCCAAAACACAATTCTCCTCGCGTTCAGAGGCTAATATCTCCACTCTTATACTCTTTACAGTCGGTTTATATATCAAATTCAAGGCAATGAATCAGGGATCAATAATATCAATAAAATGGATTTCAAAAATCGCGAGTAGTCTCTCTTTCGACGTGACGCATCACATATACTGTATAAGTGGTATTTTTCGCGGTGACTTTATTTTCGCGAATTTCGCGAGTGGTCTTCACGACATTTCCACTTCAATACAAGGCTATTTATAGTAATGAAATCATCACCAAAATCGCGAAATTTTGCTCTCGCGAATTTCCCAACTAGTCCAAAATCGCGAAAATATCTGGACGCGAAAATATTGCTTCTACAGTACTTGAATATTACAGGAACAAAGAATAAACGAAATTAAAACATATTGAAGTATAATATAACTGATTAAAAGAGATTAAGATAGAAGATGATTCATGGCAACACCTTACTAAAGAAATAGAATAACAAGTAAAACAGTGCCTGATCTTACTACACCGTTCTCCAGCAATTCAAGGAGCCATAGTCCGGCTGGAACATAATTCGCGGGTGTTCTAGTAGGACAGGTGAAAACCCTACTAACTACAGCCATGAACCAATCAACTAAACTCAAGCTCAGAAATCAAAACCCCAAAAAGAATTTTGGAAAATTTTGTTTAAAAAAAAAATTTAGGGGTAAGGGGGCCTAATAATAACAAATATGTTATATTGTTACGTCACAATGAGTTACAACAGACGCAAGAGCCAAGAGGAGACTGGGATTAAAATGACGTCACAATGATGTTTAAGCATGATTACTAGAAGTATAGACAACAGTTTTGCACGCGAATGATACTCTTGTAAATTTACACGCTTGTTGTTATTTTGTGCTTTTTTTTGAATTTTTTTGTTAATTCTATATTAATAAAATTTGACGAAAAATCACACAAACATACGAAAAAAATGCACAAAATCAACGAATTATAAAAAGATAATGTGATACTTGCGGTCTATGTCCATACAGCTTTCTGCCCATATAAAAATGTCCATGAAATTCCAAAAATACACTGTAAATTTAACAAAAATATCAGAGCAAAATAAAACACGTCTTCCCCTCTTGACTCTTGACTCAAGATTTGACGCATTCAAGCAATGCAGTACAGATACAATCGAAATGTGTAGGGTCTCGATGCGAACTACCGGCACAACACGTGAGAACGGTACTACACATTTTCGGGCAGTGGCCGCTCTCCGATTTGTTTTCCTTCGGCTTTTTCACATTTTCGTCTGTCGTTTTTCATCGAAAATGGCGAGATTGCATCCAAACGGTCTTATTTTATGACGTCTGAATGTCACGTTGCACTGCTTTTAGTGTTAAGTGATTTGTTCAGCAAAGTGTTGAAACTAAAAAAAAACGATGGCGACAAACATTCGTACCAAACCTCGATACCCAAAGCATATAGAGGGGGAAAGAGTTAGATTTGACGCGTTCATGCAGTACAGATACGATGGAAGCTGTGTAGGGTCTCGCTGCGCATAACCCGCACAACACGTGAGAACGGGTACTACCCATTTTCGGGCAGTGGCAGCTCTCCATTTTATTGTCCTTCGGCTTCGGCTTTTAATATATAGATGACCCTTTGATCCTGAAAGGGGCAAGATTTCTAAATTTTTCAATTGGTGGGGTAACATAAAAAGGGCGACTTGGTGGCGAGTTCCCAACGCATGGCTTTGTTATTTAGTTTTTAAAAGCATAATGATGATATTCGGAGACATTGCAACCATTTTATAGGCATTTAAATGGTCAACTAAATGGAAATTATTAAAATCGTTTAAATATGCTTGGTGTTCTAACAATTTTGGCCACCACTGTATATATATTCAATTCTATGATTAACAAAGGCTAAATTTTCTGTAAGTTCTGTATTTCACATTTCATATATATATTTGCCATTAATCTGACATAAAGGTAGAAATTTAACAGAGTGTAAACAAACCTCGAGATTTAGGTTTCGCTTTACCCAAATTGTGCTTTAATTGATCAATACGTCTCATGCCAAGTTTCTTTTTCATTTCCTTTCAGTCAATATCCTCTAAGTTTCACTTAATATTAATTATGAATTAAGTATCTTCCACTTTAGTGCATTCCAATACAGTACCTAATATATAACTGCTACTGCAAAATCATAGAGATTTTGCCTACATGTAGGCTAACATACTACACATTGTTGGGATGCATGGCCTATATAATTTCTCAACTCCCCTTGAGTGCATGTGCACTCACTTACCTTTCCAAAAATGATTTTATTGTTGTCGTATAAAATCACTGAATGAGGCAGGTATTTGAATAAATATTTACTTAGACAACTGTAAGAGATAATTAAAGGTTTGATCAGTCCATTTATCGGTAGAGATGAGAAGTTGGTCCATTAGGAATTCACAGGTAGTCAGAGTTCTCCAAAAGTGTTTCTAGCCTCAATCCAGTCACTGTGAAATAAAATTGGAAAAAGACACTGCTTTTTATTTTTTACAAGGGCTACTCATTTACATGTATATCTCCAAGTAAAGCCAAAAGTGAGTGGTCTTTTTATAATACTCACTTTTCACTTTTTCTATTGATAACAAATGCAGATTTAGAGCCTGCTCGGTTGCTAGTCTGCAAGCACAGACTCAACTTGACACTTATACAAATTCAGTCTAGAGTGGAGGCTAGCATCAAAACTCACTGTCTATGTAGAATTCAGTTTCAGTTTCAGTTTCAGTTTATTTATTCCAACTTCAGCAAACATACATTGTACAATAAAAGTATACATAATATTGAAAAAAGTGAAACATTACAATATAACAAAAGAGTATATGTACAAAGTAAAATTCACGTCTAGCACAAAGCATATTTACCGTTGGATGGACCTATAAACAATAAGCTAGGCTTGTAAACATATAGGCCCTGTTTGTAAAATGAAATAATACCTTTAAATACTAATGAGACAGGAAACGAAAGGACATGACAAATATAGGAGAGGGGGAGAGAAAGAGAGTGACATACAAAGAGAGAGGGACAGGAAGAGGGAGACAGTAGAGGGGGGGGGGGAGTAAACAGAGCGAGCGAGAGAGAGAGAGAGAGAGAGAGAAAGATAAAGAGTGAAAGCAAATAAATGAAAGGGTGATATATGGATACAAGACGAGACACAAGAATACATAAACTGGTACACAAAGATAGATAGATTTGGACCGATGTTGGTAAAATATGTATTAAATGACTCACATATTTCTTCCTGGTTTTCGATAATTTTTCCAGACATGTCAAGTTTAGATATGTTATTACTCTTCTTTTCAGTCAAGTTATTGAGTACATTTCTGATTACTTTCCAAGTTCCCCTTATATCGTTAAATGTTGACTGGAATTGCGTAAAATAATAATCTTTCTTGGCAGTACGTAAAAGTGAAGTAAGGACATTCTTATACGTAGTATATTTTACCTTCGAAGCATTTGTTTTCTTTGATACATAGTCATGAAACAATTTGTTTTTCTTGTTAATGGATTTTAACAAGGATTTAGTAACCCAGGGCATCCTAGGGATCCGTTTAGAACTTGGACGTGTACATTTTTGCAAAGGGATATGTGTATTAAACAGATGCCCTAGTATACCCATAAATGTTTTGAATGCCATGTTCACGTTTGTTTCCTTAAAGACCTCACTCCAGTCCACAATCTCTAAATTCTCTTTTAGTTTATTAATATTATCGGAGATTAGTTTTCGTTTGTATCTATCGTGACCTAAATTACTATAGCATTCTCTTGTAAGCGGTGCTTTGAGGAACAATGGGAAGTGATCAGATATGTCAGAGATAATTACGCCACTTTCAGGAAGAGGCTGGACATTTGAAAATATGTTATCAATTAATGTTGACGAGATATCGGTTACTCTAGTCGGTTTGGTGATGAGAGGCATTAAGGAAAATGAAGCTAAAGTATCAATGAATTCATTTACAGATCCATTAACATCATATTGCAAAAGATTAATATTGAAATCGCCCATAATATAAACCAATTTGTTTGCAAATATTGGGTTTGAAAGGATATTCTGCATTTCTTGTACAAAAAGGCTAATATTACTCTGCGGTGGTCTATATACATCACCAATTATAATACTCTTTTTACCAGCAATCTGTAGCTCAATGAATACAGTTTCAAGTAAATCATTCATAACATTCAACTCTTGCTTAATTTCAAATTCGAATTTCAAGGCCACATTGAGTGCTACCCCACCACCTTTTCTAGTTAATCTACTATTCGTAACAATATTATAACCGGGGAGAGAATACATGCCCAATGGGGTTTCATCAAACCAGGTTTCAGATATACCTATTATCGATGAGTTGGAGTTAAGCTTTCCGACAAATAAATTAAGATTATCAAAATTTTTCTTCATACTACGGATATTGAAATGAAGCATAGTTAAATCTGAACCTGGTTCATTGGAATATTTATCAAAAAAATTCTCTTCTGTAAAATACATACAGTTTAGTGGTACTGATCCATCATTTCCATCTGTATTTAATAACAACTGGGGAATATTGTGTTCCAGAGGCGGCGGAACCAGGGGGGCAGGGGGGGGCACTGTGACCCCCCACTTTTCATCCACCCTAAAAGTGCCCCTTTTCATGACTAAAAAGTGCCCCTTTTCTTAGCCATTTTTATACTAAAAAGGGGCACTTTTATTATTAAAAAGGGGCACCTTTAATACAAAAAAGGTGCCCCTTGTTACTTCATTATGTCTATTAAAATCCAAATTTTCGGCTCGCGCTTCGCGCTCGCGGATACATAGGGTCTATAATGCACGATAAAATCAAATTTCAAGCTCATAATTTTCAACTCGCGCTTCGCGCTCGAGGATACATAATAGGGTCTATAAGGCACAATTAACTACAATAATATTTTGAGCTCAAATTTTTCGACTCACGCTTCGCGCTCGCAGATTCTAAATAGGGTCTATAATGTACAATAAACTCCATTTTAAGCTCATAATTTTCAACTTGAGCCTCGCGATCGCAGATATTTCATAGGGTATATGATGCACAATTAACTCTCAATTTCGAGCTCAAAATTTTCGGCTCGCGCTTCGCGCTCGCAGATTCTAAATAATTTATATAACATATCAATTCTAGTTGTAAACTTAAGAGGAAGAGGGCGCTATCACTCTACGCAAAGCGAACGCGGGAATAGACATTTTGTATTTTGCACAGTTTGTTCACTTTGTTTTCTTGATTATGGCGAGCAACTACCTTTTCAAATAGTTTTGTTTCTAACTAATTTAAGCGCCAGGATTGGTAAACACTTTTCTTAAAAGAGCGACTTTTTCTTAAACAATTAGAAAGAGCATTGACGTTTTTTATTTATTTGACGAAGATATAAAACAACTAACCAAATTTAGTTTTTTTTTTAGAAGATTGAATGTTATTTAGACAACATCGCTTGCTGCGTTTTGCCTCGAATCATGCGTGACGCACGAGTATTGTTCTCTGTATACCTGAATGCAGCTCCTCATTGGTCAATCGTTTCACCTTTGTAACAAGTGGTTGCTAGGGCATTTCGGTGAGTAGAGCGGTGACAAAATGGTCTTATTTTTCTGGCTCGGAGTCAAACGGAAGTCAAACTTCGCAGACGTTTTCTCTTGATTTGATTTCCAAGAACACAATTCTCCTCGCGTTCCAGAGGCTAATATCTTCCACTTCTATTTACTCTTACAGTCGGTTATATACAATTCAAGGCAATGAATCAGGGATCAATAATATCAAAAAATGGATTTTTCAAAAATCGCGAGTAGTCTCTCCTTTCGACGTGACGCATCACATATACTGTATAAGTGGTTATTTTCGCGGTGACTTTTATTTCGCGAATTTCGCGAATTGGTCTTCACGACAATTTCCACTTCAATACAAGGCTATTTATAGTAATGAAATCATCAACCAAAATCGCGAAATTTTGCTCTCGCGAATTTCCCCAACATAGTCCAAAATCGCGAAAAATATCTGGACGCGAAAATATTGCTTCTACAGTACTTGAATATTACAGGAACAAAGAATAAACGAAATAAAACATATTGAAGTATAATATATACTGATTAAAAAGATTAGATAGAAGATGATTCATGGCAACACCTACTAAAGAAATAGAATAACAAGTAAAACAGTGCCTGATCTTACTACACCGTTCTCCAGCAATTCAAGGAGCCATTAGTCCGGCTGGAACATAATTCGCGGGTGTTCTAGTAGGACAGGTGAAAACCCTACTAACTACAGCCCATGAACCAATCAACTAAACTCAAGCTCAGAAATCAAACAGATTTGAAAATGTAAAATAGGTAGGGCCTAATTAGATAACAAATGTTATATTGTAACGTCACAATGAGTTACAACAGACGCAAGAGCAAGAGGAGACTGGGATTAAATGACGTCACAATGATGTTTAAGCATGATTACTAGAAGTATAGACAACAGTTATTTGCCACGCGAATGATACTCTTGTAAATTTACACGCTTTGTTGTTATTTTGTGCTTTTTTTTTGAAAATTTTTTGTTAATTTCTATATTAATAAAATTTGACGAAAAATCACACAAACATACGAAAAAAATGCACAAAATCAACGAATTATAAAAGATAATGTGTATACTTGCGGTCTATGTCCATACAGCTTTCTGCCCATATAAAAATGTCCATGAAATTCCAAAAATACACTGTAAATTTAACAAAAATATCAGAGCAAAAATAAAACACGTCTTCCCCTCTTGACTCTTGACTCAATATTGACGCATTCAAGCAATTGCAGTACAGATACAATCGAAATGTGTAGGGTCTCGATGCGAACTACCGGCACAACACGTTGAGAAACGGTACTACACTTTTCGCGGCAGTGGCCGCTCTCCGATTTGTTTTCCTTCGGCTTTTTTCACATTTTCGTCTGGTTTTCATCGAAAATGGCGAGATTGCCACTCAAACGGTCTTATTTATGACGTCTGAATGTCACGTTGCACTGCTTTTAGTGTTAAGTGATTTGTTCAGCAAAGTGTTGAAACTAAAAAAAAACGATGGCGACAAACATTTTCGTACCAAACCTCGAACCCAAAGCATATAGAGAGGGGAAAGAGTTAGATTTTGACGCGTTCATGCAGTACAGATACGATGGAAGCTGTGTAGGGTCTCGCTGCGCATAACCCGCACAACACGTGAGAACGGGTACTACCCATTTTTTCGGGCAGTGGCAGCTCTCCATTTATTGTCCTTCGGCTTCGGCTTTTAATATTAGATGACCCTTTGATCCTGAAAGGGGGCAAGATTTCTAAATTTTTCAATTGGTGGGTAACATAAAAAGGGGCGACTTGGTGGCGAGTTCCCAACGCATGGCTTTGTTATTTAGTTTTTAAAAGCATAATGATGATATTCCGAACATTGCAACCATTTTATAGGCATTTAAATGGTCAACTAAATGGAAATTATTAAAATCGTTTAAATATGCTTGGTGTTTCTAAAATTTTGGCCACCACTGTATTTATATTCAATTCTATGATTAACAAAGGCTAAATTTTCTGTAAGTTCTGTATTTCACATTTTCATATATATATTGCCATTAATCTGACATAAAGAGAAAATTTAACAGAGTGTAAACAAACCTCGAGATTTAGGTTTCGCTTTACCCAAATTGTGCTTTAATTGATCAATACATCTTCATGCCAAGTTTCTTTTTTCATTTCCTTTCAGTCAATATCCTCTAAGTTTCACTTAATATTTAATTATGAATTAAGTATCTTCCACTTTAGTGCATTCCAATACAGTACCTAATATATAAACTGCTACTGCAAAATCATAGAGATTTTGCCTACATGTAGGCTAACATACTACACATTGTTGGGATGCATGGCCTATATAATTTCTCACTCCCCTTGAGTGCATGTGCACTCAACTTACCTTCCAAAAATGATTTTATGTTGTCGTATAAAATCACTGAATGAGGCAGGTATTTGAATAAATATTACTTAGACAACTGTAAGAGATAATTAAAGGTTTGATCAGTCCATTTATTCGGTAGAGATGAGAAGTTGGTCCATTAGGAATTCCACAGGTAGTCAGAGTTTCTCCAAAAGTGTTTCTAGCCTCAATCCAGTCACTGTGAAATAAAATTGAAAAAAGACACTGCTTTTTATTTTTACAAGGGCTACTCATTTACATGTATATCTCCAAGTAAAGCCAAAAGTGAGTGGTCTTTTTATAATACTCACTTTTCACTTTTTCTTTGATAACAAATGCAGATTTAGAGCCTGCTCGGTTGCTAGTCTGCAAGCACAGACTCAACTGACACTTATACAAATTCAGTCTAGAGTGGAGGCTAGCATCAAAACTCACTGTCTATGTAGAATTCAGTTTCAAGTTTCAGTTTCAGTTTATTTTTCCAACTTCAGCAAACATACATTGTACAAAAAAGTATACATAATATTGAAAAAAGTGAAACATTACAATATAACAAAAGAGTATATGTACAAAGAAAATTCACGTCTAGCACAAAGCATATTTACCGTGGATGGACCTATAAACAATAAGCTAGGCTTGTAAACATATAGGCCCTGTTTGTAAAATAAATAATACCTTTAAATACTAATGAGACAGGAAACGAAAGGACATGACAAAATTAGGAGAGGGGGGAAGAAAGAGAGTGACATACAAAGAGAGAGGGACAGGAAGAGGGAGACAGTGGGGGGGGGAGTAAACAGAGCGAGCGAGAGAGAGAAGAGAGAGAGAGAGAAAGATAAAGAGTGAAAGCAAATAAATGAAAGGGTGATATATGGATACAAGACGAGACACAAGAATACATAAACTGGTACACAAAGATAGATAGATTTGGACCGATGTTGGTAAAATATGTATTAAATGACTCACATATTTCTTCCTGGTTTCTAATTTTTCCAGACATGTCAAGTTTAGATATGTTATTACTCTTCTTTTCAGTCAAGTTATTGAGTACATTTCTGATTACTTTCCAAGTTCCCCTTATATCGTTAAATTTGACTGGAATTGCGTAAATAATAATCTTTCTTGGCAGTACGTAAAAGTGAAGTAAGGACATTCTTATACGTAGTATATTTTACCTTCGAAGCATTTGTTTTCTTTGATACATAGTCATGAAACAATTTGTTTTTCTGTTAATGGATTTTAACAAGGATTTAGTAACCCAGGGCATCCTAGGGATCCGTTTAGAACTTGGACGTGTACATTTTTGCAAAGGGATATGTGTATTAAACAGATGCCCTAGTATACCCATAAATGTTTTGAATGCCATGTTCACGTTTGTTTCCTTAAGACCTCACTCCAGTCACACATCTCTAAATTCTCTTTTAGTTTATTAATATTATCGGAGATTAGTTTTCGTTTGTATCTATCGTGACCTAAATTACTATAGCATTTCTTGTAAGCGGTGCTTTGAGGAACAATGGGAAGTGATCAGATATGTCAGAGATAATTACGCCACTTCAGGAAGAGGCTGGACATTTGAAAATATGTTATCAATTAATGTTGACGAGATATCGGTTTCTCTAGTCGGTTTGGTGATGAGAGGCATTAAGGAAAATGAAGCTAAAGTATCAATGAATTCATTTACAGATCCATTAACATCATATTGCAAAAGATTAATATTGAAATCGCCCATAAATAAACCAATTTGTTTGCAAATATTGGGTTTGAAAGGATATTCTGCATTTCTTGTACAAAAAGGCTAATATTACTCTGCGGTGGTCTATATACATCACCAATTATAATACTCTTTTTACAGCAATCTGTAGCTCAATGAATACAGTTTCAAGTAAATCATTCATAACATTCAACTCTTGCTTAATTTCAATTTCGAATTTCAAGGCCACATTGAGTGCTACCCCACCACTTTTCTAGTTAATCTACTATTCGTAACAATATTATAACCGGGAGAGAATACATGCCCAATGGGGTTTCATCAAACCAGGTTTCAGATATACCTATTATCGATGAGTTGGAGTTAAGCTTTCCGACAAATAAATTAAGATTATCAAAAATTTTCTTCATACTACGGATATTGAAATGAAGCAGTTTAAATCTGAACCTGGTTCATTGAATATTTATCAAAAAAATTCTCTTCTGTAAAATACATACAGTTTAGTGGTACTGATCCATCATTTCCATCTGTATTTAATAACAACTGGGAATATTGTGTTCCAGAGGCGGCGGAACCAGGGGGGCAGGGGGGGGCACTGTGACCCCCCACTTTTCATCCACCCTAAAAAGTGCCCCTTTTCATGACTAAAAAGTGCCCCTTTTCTTAGCCATTTTTATACTAAAAAGGGGCACTTTTATTATTAAAAAGGGGCACCTTTAATACAAAAAAAAGGTGCCCCTTGTTACTTCATTATGTCTATTTAAAATCCAAATTTTCGGCTCGCGCTTCGCGCTCGCGGATACATTAGGCGTCTATATGCACGAAAATCAAATTTCAAGCTCATAATTTTCAACTCGCGCTTCGCGCTCGAGGATACATATAATAGGGTCTATAAGGCACAATTAACTACAATAATATTTTGAGCTCAAATTTTTTCGACTCACGCTCGCGCTCGCAGATTCTAAATAGGGTCTATAATGTACAATAAAATCCATTTTTAAGCTCATAATTTTCAACTTGAGCCTCGCGATCGCAGATATTTCATAGGGTATATGATGCACAATTAACTCTCAATTTCGAGCTCAAAATTTTCGGCTCGCGCTTCGCGCTCGCAGATTCTAAATAATTTATATAACATATCAATTCTAGTTGTAAACTTAAGAGGAAGAGGGCGCTATCACTCTACGCAAAGCGAACGCGGGAATAGACATTTTGTATTTTGCACAGTTTGTTCACTTTGTTTTCTTGATTATGGCGAGCAACTACCTTTTCAAAGAAATGATCAACTTGAATAAATACGCTAAGAGTCTGATTTTTTCAAAAATAGGAATAACTTATTGCATAGGGAAAAAAAAGTCCTGTCACTTGTGTCAATTCGAAATCCTAGTCAGATCAAATTCCTGTACAATATGGCCAATTTTGCTCTCAAAATAGCTCATACGCCGCATAATCATCTTCTTGGATAACGCATAATTATATTACAGCTTACTGATCAAGCAGTTTTTAAAAGCTTGAATTCTCAGCTTTCCAAAGATGGTACATTCATTTCGATTGGTTAAGAAAAAGTCCTGTCACTTTGAACATTATCACAATAGAATCTTTACTCGATGGGTCGATATTTCCGCATATCACATGCATATCGCATGTGGACGGCGTCTTCGCAAGAGGTGACAAGATCACTATTTATATCAATAATCGTTTGGAACATCAATCTATGTGAAATTAAGATTCTGATTACAACTTCAACACAATCGTGTTATAGGCTTGCCAGAATGTCTTTTCCCCCAATCTGGTCTGAAGCATCTACCTACGAAAACATTGATAAAGTTCAATTATTTCTTTCATGTCCATGAGTAATTTGCTCAAACAGATCGACGGACAAATACCATTCAGCCACAGGGAAGTTTTCTTAGGCAGTTTTTGTACGCTAAGTAATAATTGCATGCAGTTGTCAACTGTTCGCTAACGTCGTCAGCGCGGGTTTAGTTGACATTTATGTGGAGCCGTATAATTTTCTGCGCCGCTCAGCTGTATTTC
>CALNVZ010000649.1:31841119-31908638 GCA_940671915.1 Paracentrotus lividus | reverse complement strand
AGAGAAATGATCAACTTGAATAAATACGCTAAGAGTCTGATTTTTTCAAAATAGGAATAACTTATTGCATAGGGAAAAAAAAGTCCTGTCACTTGTGTCAATTCGAAATCCTAGTCAGATCAAATTCCTGTACAATATGGCCAATTTTGCTCTCAAAATAGCTCATACGCCGCATAATCATCTCTTTGGATAACGCATAATTATATTACAGCTTACTGATCAAGCAGTTTTTAAAAGCTTGAATTCTCAGCTTTCCAAAGATGGTACATTCATTTCGATTGGTTAAGAAAAGTCCTGTCATTGAACATTATCACAATAGAATCTTTACTCGATGGGTCGATATTTCCGCATCACATGCATATCGCATGTGGACGGCGTCTTCGCAAGAAGTGACAAGATCACTATTTATATCAATAATCGTTTGGAACATCATCTATGTGAAATATAAGATTCTGATTACAACTTCAACACAATCGTGTTATAGGCTTGCCAGAATGTCTTTTCCCCCAATCTGGTCTGAAGCATCTACCTACGAAAACTATGATAAAAGTTCAATTATTTCTTTCATGTCCATGAGTAATTTGCTCAAACAGATCGACGGACAAATACCATTCAGCCACAGGGAAGTTTTCTTAGGCGAGTTTTTGTACGCTAAGTAATAATGCATGCAGTTGTCAACTGTTCGCTACCCGTCGTCAGCGCGGGTTTAGTTGACATTTATGTGGAGCCGTATAATTTCTGCGCCGCTCAGCTGTATTTCCACTAAACTCATGAATGCATGTTGCGTTTTCCTCCCCAAATAATGGACGCGTCTTTATGTGTAAGATTTAATGCCATACGTTAGATTTATATTTCACGTGAGTAGAATTGATATGTACACAGTTAACTCAAATTTTCAGCTAAAATTTTTTAGCCCGAGGTTACTAAGTAGGGTCTATAAATAATGCACAATTATCAAAAAATTCGGCTCGCGCTTCCTTTTGTTTATCATTAATAAAAATACAATGCCATTAAAAAATTTTAAAGAAAAAAATTTAAAGGCAAATTTTCTGCGCACCCCTACTTATCTGAATACTTTTCTCTCTAACCCTCAGTCTCAAGTGCCCCTTTTTTCAGAAAAAGTGCCCCTTCCATCGTGACCCCCCACTTTCAAATTCGTTCCGCCGCCTCTGTTGTGTTCCCTAACGTTGTTTATAGAGACACTCATTGAATAATGAACTCTCTTGAGAGGTCATAGAAATATCGGTTGATTACACAATTAAAGTTAAGACAACTTGACAGGCCCAAAAGACACAAGTAAAGAAACATAGCCAATAATTAAGGAAGCAAGTAAACAAAAATACATTAACAATACACATGTCAACAAAAAACATAACAGAACTAGCACAATTACCATCAATGTTTGGCTGTAGGTTACAATGTATATCAATACAGCCACCGCCTAATATCAATAAACAACAACTGTTACTGAACGTAAAATTATACTGAACATAAAAGTAATGATCAATTTGCAAAATAATGAGTGGTTTTAATAATAAATTAACTAGTCGGCGGGTGAAAGTGTTCCATGGCGAGGTTCAAAAGAAATCAATCAGTGAAAGCGTTCCATGTCGAGGTCCAAGAGTAATCAGTCAGTGGAAGTGTTCCATGTAGAGGTTCCCTTTTCTTTTGTCTGAGGATGACTTTACTACCCCTCACAATAATTCGGGGTGGAAGCCTTTTCTTTTCTAAGCTTGAAGGCAGATTTTGCCAGAATATCCCTCTGGGCCTTCATCTTCGCGGGGAGATCCGTCCTGACGGTGAATGTGGGGATGAGGTGGAGGTGGAGTGCCATCAGACGTGGTGGGCTGTCGTCGAATATTTTCAAAGGCGGAGAGGACACGATCACTGTCCGTTATCGTAGAAAACTTCGCCAGAATAGGATTCGTCCTCGCCGATTTCCATCAATCATACGGTCTAGGTAGACGATGACAGTTAGAAAGTTGAATTTTATGGGTTTCCTCCTCTTTAATCCCAGATCGATGAGATGCTTTCGTTAGAATGGTTCCCGTTGCCTCATTAGGGTTTCTCCCAAGCCATAGAATAGCAGATTGTTTTTCTTGCATGGATTTCCATTAGAGATATTTTATCCTCAAGTTCATCGAGCTTTCCCTTTATTTCGTGTTGAATTTGGGGAAGTTTAGTGTGTTCTATATCGGAAATTTTTTCAGAGTTGAAAGATACTCCTGTTTCAAGATCCCAACTTTCTTCTTAATGTCAGAAACGTCTTTGTCAGGAGATCAAATTTACCACACATCAAGTTGGAAAACTCCGAGATTTGTCGCTGGAGATCAGCAAGCGTAGGCTGCACGGAGGCTTGGCTTGGGCATCCGATGAGTCACGGCTTTTGTTAGAGGTGCGTGTATTCATGATGTAGAGATGTAAGTACAAGTTGTAAAGAAAACGAAGATTTCCCGGCAAATTAACTTGAAATGTCGAAGATAAATAAGAAAGCTGGTGAAACAAATGTATGCTAACTAAAAGGTCAAATAAATCCAGTAATCGTTGCAGTAAATTCGTGTAAATTAAAAAAGTAAAGGCGGTGGCCGGAGAGAGCTAAACTACACGTCCGTCTTCGCTCGCATCACTATCATTTTAATGAAAGATGGTGAGAGAAGCTACAGTACACAAGTCAATCTAGTGTTTACTTCAGACCCTATACCGTGTGTCTCAAAAAAAACGTACACTTTTGAAATGGTTGCCAAATTTAGCATATATAATTTTATGAAAAAATGTCATATGTATGGAAAGCTAAAGGACCAACCTTTCATATGATATGAAAAAATTGGAAAAAAAATTATGCTTCGATGAACAGTGTTCACTTAAGTTAGAGGTATGAAAATGTGCCTGCGCGGATTTTTCCTTCCAATTTTGGACAGGTAAATTACTTGTAGCTTACAAAATAAGTTTGATATGAGATATTCATGATCGATGGATTAAGAGTTAAAAGGATGTTTTGAATACCAGTCCTTTCTCTCTGTCATTTATCAATCCCCAAACATCACCCCTGCCACACACACACACCACACACACCAACACACACACACAACACACACACACTCACACAGATGAACAAAGCAGTTGTAAATAAGAAAGAAATTAAAAAAAAACATGAAAATCTTTTTAAAAAAGATTTAACTTGTTTTTTGTCATGTCTCCCTATGTGTGTGTGTGTGTGTGTGTGAGTGTGTGTGTGCGTGCACGTGTGTGTATGTGTGTGCGCGTATATATGTGTGTGTGGTGTGTGTTGGTTTGTGTGCGTGTGATAATTAGTTTGAGCAATTGCTTGATGGAATTAAATGTTTCAGTGATTTATCGATTGATTTCAATGATCAAAATGAGTGACTGGTTAATAATTTGATTATTAATGGAAAAAATGATTCACAAACTTTCGGAAGAAACTGGAAAAAGCAAGGAGTAAGTGAGAGGATGGGAAGAAGGTTGGTGTGTGTGTGGTGTGTGTGTGTGTGTGTATGTGTGTGTGGGAGGGAGGACAGTGGGTTGCGTAATGTCAATTATGATTGGAATATTTCAATTTAGCCAATTCACATTCTTCCTTAATCCCGTTCACATCTACCAGATCAATGATACAATAAGATGGAGTGGAAGTGTGTGTGTGGGGGGGGGGGGAGGGGGATGGCAGTGTGTTTTCAGATTGATGAATAACACAGAAAAAGGAATGGTATTCAAGGTATTCAAAATATCCTTTTGATCCATCGACTATGAATATCTCATATCGACCTTATTTTTAAGCTACAAGTAATTTACCTGGCCAAAATTGGAAGGAAAGTCTCTGCGCAGGCGCATTTCATACCTCTAACTTAAGTGAACACTGTTCATCGAAGCATGATTCTTTTTTCAATTTTTTCGTATCATATGAAAGGTTGGTCCTTTAGCTTTCCATGCATATCAACATTATTATAAAATTATATATGCTCAATTTGGCAACCATTTCAAAAGTGTTACGTTTTTTTGAGACACACGGTAAACGAAACCATGGCAACTAGCTAGTATTAGCCTACAAAAATAGTTTTTGCCAGTCTTTTTTGCCTACTTTGGTAGGTGAGATTAGAGGGCAAAGGATAGGCTGGAGGGGGTGCATTGGATGCATCCCCTCCCCCTCCCCCCCCCCGCCGGTGGCATGGATTTCCGTCCCTGCCCCCCCCCCCAAATAATAATTTTATAAAATACAGTCAGTGTGCCAAATACCTCCTGAATAATAGTTTCACGCTCATAGAGTAACGTACTCAAAGCAATTCATAAGATATTTACCACTTTTATTTATCAACATTGTTTATTAAAGCTTGTGTATAGTGTTGGGAGAAGTCAACATTTAATTTGTATTCACAGTTAGATAATATGAAAGACTGAATCCTATAACTATAATAAAGAAAGTTATAGTACATGAAATCTCGTTTTAGTTGTTTATTTCACGATATAAGTATAAAAAAAAGATAAGTCGGGGACCCTCTATCTTCGGGTGCACTAGGCGTTTACATTAACCCAATTGGATTCTCTTGTGTGGGTGATACACACAATCGCTACGCCCATTCATGCGGGAAGTTCGGGGGACACGGACACCCAGCAAGGTCTCAAAAACTGTTACATTTATGTTTTGGGTTGAAACATTTCACTGAAATTCACCGGAAATCGTGAAAGGAATATCACAAAATCTCTCACACATATCTTTTAGTGCAATGTGAACAACATGAGACATATTTAATCGGTTTTATGCCGATCTTTTTTGTTACCAAAACTATACACCACCTTTAACATAATCAAAATTGATATGTTTAAAGGGGTGTCTGAGAGTAAACCAAATTAATCGTACAAATGGTTCCTAATGCGGTGGCTGCAAACTTCTCAGATGCTGCTGAATTTGGGAATCGCCCAGAGACTGGTGAAGAATAAAGAGGTAGTTCATAAAAATTACCTGGTTCAACACATACAGTGGTGGCCAAATTATTAGAACACCTGAACCTACACAAAGTCTATGGATTATCAATGCCTAGTTCATTTGGCGAAATCAGATAAAAGATATAATTTGTGTGCCATGAGCTTTCACGACTTTTTAGCATAGGGTCTTAAGTTAATGTAGACACCAAATTTATATAGTTTCAACCATCTGCTAATGCGTAGCATTAAAAACAGTTGCGCTATGCGCTTTTGGTTCCCATAGACTTGTGTATTAAACATGAGTCCAAATGCAAAAAAGTAAAATGCCAATACATATGCTGATGCAAGAAGTATTTGTAGTAGAAGTATGAAAATTAGGCAGGCTTATTTATTCTAATTACCTCAAATACATGCTAAGTTTCAGAAAATTTGGTCAAATGGGGAGGGTGGATTCGCCCCACCATGGGTTGTGAGATGACCAAAATAATCATGCCCATTGAGGTTAAGACTATTTTTTAATTTAATGAAGACACTCCTTGTAAATGTAAATTTTTAAAAGGAAATATCATGAGCAATTAAAATATGTTAAAAAGTTAAGGGTCATTGGAAGACGGACTTAAATAGGGGCGCTGAATAAAAAAAAAATAGTGCCTTCAAAAATAATTGAAAATCCCCACGTAAGATTTACTACTTCACCCTGCGTTATTATGAATGCCATTATTGACATCCTCAGGAAATTTCCTTTTAATAATATACTTTATAGTAAATAGTGTGGATTTTACGAGCTGTGATTGGTTGAAAGGGTGTCACGTGTCGTTCAACATTCTGGTATGTTGAACGGTTTTTTGTTATGTTGAACGTTTTTATCCTGTGTTAAATGAATGGCGAAATCGATTGCTTTGTTGGCGCTAGCGCGTATAACAGTAAAATGGTGCGCACAACAATAGATACGCGAGCAACAATATACGTCACAATAGCTTAATTAACACCAAAAGTTTGGCAAACATTGGCAAAGATAAACCAGATTAGGAGGTCAAATATCTAGGGGTCTATTTACTATAATAAATAGTGCATGCTCTATTAATGCAACATTACTAACTATGTGAACTCCACAATACTAAATTATCCCTCGTGCACATCGTTCAACTCGGCCTACGGCCTCGGTGAAATAAATGTGCCTTCAGGATAATTTTAGTATTTGTCGTGCACATAACTAGTATGTTGCATGGTAGAGCATGCACACTTATATATTGTAGGGAGGGGCTTAAAATGATTAACGTTATGACACTTTGATCCTGAAAAGGGGCAAGGTTTTTAGATTTTTAATTTTTGGCGTAACATAAAAAGGCGACTTGGGGGCGAGTTCCCAGCCCATGGCTTTGTTATTTAATTTTTAAAGCATAATGATGATGTTCGGAGACATTCCAACCATTTTATAGGTATTTAAATGTCGAACTGAATGAAACTACTAAAATCATTTAAATATGCTTGGTTTCTAATATTGGCACCACTGTATATGCTAAATGTGATAGATACATGTATAACATCCACTGACTTACATTCGTTTGGAAACAATGTTGAAAGATAACTGTTATGTTGTATTATTTGTCCCTCTGTCTACAGGAAACTGGACTGACTTGTGGACTTGTTTTACGGAGCGATAAATCATCTGTGAGAAGCTTAATTGAGAGGTTGGTACTTGTATTCAGTGCGCTCGACCCCAAGGTACCAATCACTTTTGGATAATGACGAGTATGCTGCAAACACAGACAAGTGAAACGGAATGTGCAAGTGAACCAATGTGCACTGACAGTACCATGTGAGAGTGGAACAAGTGAGAGTAAATGTTGGACGAAGCAGAATAGAAGCAAATGGAAGATCTAGTCCTGGATGAACCGGAATGGACACTCCTTGACAGGTCCTTGTCAAACAGCTGGCTACAACGCAGGAGTTCACATGCTGGTGGGCCACGAGATGGGTATTACCTAGTTCCAAAAGATGGTGATGCAGACTCCTTTGAGGATATGGAGTTACCGCAGCACGACAAATGATAAAGAATTTAAGAAGTCTGTACGTCGCGATTTCCAAAGGATGACGACGAAGCTCGAAAGGAAAGAGGGAATTGACGGTCTGTTGAAGGACTGGATGACTTGATGAATATGCTAAGGCTTTTGCAGCAATTCATGAGAAACAGGAGTTGTTTCAATGCGTCTTGGCAACACTCAACAAAGAATACATGGCGGTTCATAGTAGGCTTGACAAGATGAAGATGACTCCTAATTTGAGATCAAGGTCTCACTGATAACTTCAGAAGAAATGCCAAGAACTTGAACGAGCAGTTGCATCTCATCGACAGTATATGGACAAGAGCTGGATGAACGTTTGGTTGATCTGGAGATTTCAACCAGCGGTGTCTACACTCTGGAAGGTTACTTAAGCGCAAACCTATTAAATCATGGACCAAAACGTCACAAAAGAGCACTAAACTCATGAATGCAGTGTTGCGTTTTCCCTCCCCAAATAATGGACGCGTCTTTATGTTAAGATTTAATGCCATACGTTAGATTTATATTTCACGTGGAGTAGAATTGATATGTACACAGTTAACTCAAATTTTCAGCTAAAATTTTTTAGCCCGAGGTTACTAAGTAGGGTCTATAAATAATGCACAATTATCAAAAAAATTCGGCTCGCGCTTCCTTTTGTTTATCATTAATAAAATACAATGCCATTAAAAAATTTTAAAGAAAAAAATTTAAAGGCAAATTTTCTGCGCACCCCTACTTATCTGAATACTTTTCTCTCTAACCCTCAGGTCTCAAGTGCCCCTTTTTTCAGAAAAAGTGCCCCTTTTCCATCGTGACCCCCCACTTTCAAATTCGTTCCGCCGCCTCTGTTGTGTTCCCTAACGTTGTTTATAGAGACACTCATTGAATAATGAACTCTCTTGAGAGGTCATAGAAATATCGGTTGATTACACAATTAAAGTTAAGACAACTTGACAGGCCCCAAAAGACACAAGTAAAGAAACATAGCCAATAATTAAGGAAGCAAGTAAACAAAAATACATTAACAATACACATGTCAACAAAAAAACATAACAGAACTAGCACAATTACCATCAATGTTTGGCTGTAGGTTACAATGTATATCAATACAGCCACCGCCTTAATCAATAAAACAACAACTGTTACTGAACGTAAAATTATACTGAACATAAAAGTAATGATCAATTTGCAAAATAATGAGTGGTTTTTAATAATAAATTAACTAGTCGGCGGGTGAAAGTGTTCCATGGCGAGGTTCAAAAGAAATCAATCAGTGAAAGCGTTCCATGTCGAGGTCCAAGAGTAATCAGTCAGTGGAAGTGTTCCATGTAGAGGTTCCCTTTTCTTTTGTCTGGAGGATGACTTTACTACCCCTCACAATAATTCGGGTGGAAAGACCTTTTTCTTTTCTAAGCTTGAAGGCAGATTTTGCCAGAATATCCCTCTGGGCCTTCATCTTCGCGGGGAGATCCGTCCTGACGGTGAATGTGGGGATGAGGTGGAGGTGGAGTGCCATCAGACGTGGTGGGCTGTCGTCGAATATTTTCAAAGGCGGAGAGGACACGATCACTGTCCGTTATCGTAGAAAACTTCGCCAGAATAGGATTCGGTCCTCGCCGATTTCCATCAATCATACGTCTAGGTAGACGATGACAGTTAGAAAGTTGAATTTTATGGGTTTCCTCCTCTTTAATCCCCAGATCGATGAATGCTTTCGTTAGAATGGTTCCCGTTGCCTCATTAGGGTTTTCTCCCAAGCCATAGAATAGCAGATTGTTTTTTCTTGCATGGATTTCCATTAGAGATATTTTATCCTCAAGTTCATCGAGCTTTCCCTTTATTTCGTGTTGAATTTGGGGAAGTTTAGTGTGTTCTATATCGGAAATTTTTTCAGAGTTGAAAGATACTCCTGTTTCAAGATCCCCAACTTTCTTCTTAATGTCAGAAACGTCCTTTGTCAGGAGATCAAATTTACCACACATCAAGTTGGAAAACTCCGAGATTTGTCGCTGGAGATCAGCAAGCGTAGGCTGCACGGGAGCCTTGGCTTGGGCATCCGATGAGTCACGGCTTTTGTTAGAGGTGCGTGTATTCATGATGTAGAGATGTAGAGTACAAGTTGTAAAGAAAACGAAGATTTCCCGGCAAATTAACTTGAAATGTCGAAGATAAATAAGAATAGCTGGTGAAACAAATGTATGCTAACTAAACAGGTCAAATAAATCCAGTAATCGTTGCAGTAAATTCGTGTAAATTAAAAAAGTAAAGGCGGTGGCCGGAGAGAGCTAAACTACACGTCCGTCTTCGCTCGCATCACTATCATTTAATGAATAAGATGGTGAGAGAAGCTACAGTACACAAGTCAATCTAGTGTTTACTTCAGACCCTATACCGTGTGTCTCAAAAAAAACGTAACACTTTTGAAATGGTTGCCAAATTTAGCATATATAATTTTATGAAAAAATGTCGATATGTATGGAAAGCTAAAGGACCAACCTTTCATATGATATGAAAAAATTGGAAAAAAAATTATGCTTCGATGAACAGTGTTCACTTAAGTTAGAGGTATGAAAATGTGCCTGCGCAGGATTTTTCCTTCCAATTTTGGACAGGTAAATTACTTGTAGCTTACAAAATAAGTTTGATATGAGATATTCATGATCGATGGATTAAGAGTTAAAAGGATGTTTTGAATACCAGTCCTTTCTCTCTGTCATTTATCAATCCCCAAACATCACCCCTGCCACACACACACACACACACACACACACACACACACACACACACACACACACACACACACACACACACACACACACACTCACACAGATGAACAAAGCAGTTGTAAATAAGAAAGAAATTAAAAAAAAACATGAAAATCTTTTTAAAAAAGATTTAACTTGTTTTTTGTCATGTCTGCCCTAATGTGTGTGTGTGTGTGTGTGTGAGTGTGTGTGTGCGTGCACGTGTGTGTATGTGTGTGCGCGTATATATGTGTGTGTGTGTGTGTGGTTTGTGTGCGTGTGATAATTAGTTTGAGCAATTGCTTGATGGAATTAATGTTTCAGTGATTTATCGATTGATTTCAATGATCAAAATGAGTGACTGGTTAATAATTTGATTATTAATGGAAAAAATGATCCACCAAACTTTCGGAAGAAAACTGATAAAAAAGCAAGGAGTAAGTGAGAGGATGGGAAGAAGGTTGTGTGTGTGTGTGTGTGTGTGTGTGTGTGTATGTGTGTGTGGGAGGGGAGGACAGTGGGTTGCGTAATGTCAATTATGATTTGGAATATTTCAATTTAGCCAATTCACACATTTTCTTAATCCCGTTCACATCTACCAGATCAATGATACAATAAGATGGGAGTGGAAGTGTGTGTGTGGGGGGGGGGGGAGGGGATGGCAGTGGTGTTTCAAGATTGATGAATAACACAGAAAAAGGAATGGGTATTCCAAGGTATTCAAAAATATCCTTTTGATCCATCGATCATGAATATCTCATATCGACCTTATTTTGTAAGCTACAAGTAATTTACCTGTCCAAAATTGGAAGGAAAGTCCTGCGCAGGCGCATTTTCATACCTCTAACTTAAGTGAACACTGTTCATCGAAGCATGATTCTTTTTTCAATTTTTTCGTATCATATGAAAGGTTGGTCCTTTAGCTTTCCATGCATATCAACATTTTTTCATAAAATTATATATGCTCAATTTGGCAACCATTTCAAAAGTGTTACGTTTTTTTTGAGACACACGGTAAAGCGAACACCATGGCAACTAGCCTAGTATTAGCCTACAAAAATAGTTTTTGCCAGTCTTTTTTTGCCTACTTTTGGTAGGTGAGATATAGAGGGCAAAGGGATAGGCTGGGAGGGGGTGCATTGGATGCATCCCCCTCCCCCTCCCCCCCCCCCTGCGGTGGCATTGGATTTCCGTCCCTGCCCCCCCCCCCAAATATAATTTTAAAAATACAGTCAGTGTGCCAAATACCTCCTGAATAATAGTTTCACGCTCATAGAGGTAACGTACTCAAAGCAATTCATAAGATATTTACCACTTTTATTTATCAACATTGTTTATTAAAGCTTGTGTATAGTGTTGGGAGAAGTCAACATTTAATTTGTATTCACAGTTAGATAATATGAAAGACTGAATCCTATAACTATAATAAAGAAAGTTATAGTACATGAAATCTCGTTTTAGTGTCTTTATTTCACGATATAAGTATAAAAAAAAGATAAGTCGGGGACCCATCTCATCTTCGGGTGCACTAGGCGTTTACATGAAAACCCAATTGGGATTCTCTTGTGTGGGTGATACACACAGATCGCTACGCTCCATTCATGCGGGAAGTTCGGGGGACCGGACACCCCAGCAAAGGTCTCAAAAACTGTTACATTATGTTTGGGTTGAAACATTTCACTGAAATTCACCGGAAATCGTGAAAGGAATATCACAAAATCTCTCACACATATCTTTTAGTGCAATGTGAACAACATGAGACTATATTAATCGGTTTTATGCCGATTCTTTTTTTGTTACCAAAACTATACACCACCTTTAACATAATCAAAATTGATATGTTTAAAGGGGTGTCTGAGAGTAAACCAAATTAATCGTACAAATGGTTCCTAATGCGGTGGCTGCAAACTTCTCAGATGCTGCTGAATTTGGGAATCGCCCAGAGACTGGTGAAGAATCAAAGAGGTAGTTCATAAAAATTACCTGGGTTCAACACATACAGTGGTGGCCAAAATTATTAGAACACCTGAACCTACACAAAGTCTATGGGATTATCAATGGCCTAGTTCATTTGGCGAAATCAGATAAAAGATATAATTTGTGTGCCATGAGCTTTCACGACTTTTTAGCATAGGGTCTTAAGTTAATGTAGACACCAAATTTATATAGTTTCAACCATCTGCTAATGCGTAGCATTAAAAACAGTTGCGCTATGCGCTTTTGGTTTCCCCATAGACTTGTGTATTAAACATGTAGTCCAAATGCAAAAAAGTAAAATGCCAATTACATATGCTGATTGCTCAAGAAGTATTTGTAGTAGAAGTATGAAAATTAGCAGGCTTATTTATTCTAATATACCTCAAATACATGCTAAGTTTCAGAAAATTTGGTCAAATGGGGAGGGTGGATTCGCCCCCACCATGGGTTGTGAGATGACCAAAATAATCATGCCCATTGAAGGTTAAGACTATTTTTTAATTTAATGAAGACACTCCTTGTAAATGTAAATTTTTAAAAGGAAATTTCATGAGCAATTAAAATATGTTAAAAAGTTAAGGGTCATTGGAAGACGGACTTAAATAGGGGCGCTGAATAAAAAAAAAATAGTGCCCTTCAAAAATAATTGAAAATCCCCACGTAAGATGTTACTACTTCACCCTGCGTTATTATGAATGCCATTATTGACATCCTCAGGAAATTTCCTTTTAGAATATATATACTTATAGTAAATAGTGGTAGTATTTTACGAGCTGTGATTGGTTGAAAGGGTGTCACGTGTCGTTCAACATTCTGGTATGTTGAACGGTTTTTTGTTATGTTGAACGGTTTTATCCTGTGTTAAAATGAATGGCGAAATCGATTGCTTTGTTGCGCTAGCGCGTAATAACAGTAAAATGGTGCGCACAACAATAGATACGCGGAGCAACAATATACGTCACAATAGCTTAATTAACACCAAAAGTTTGGCAAACATTGGCAAAGATAAAACCAGATTAGGCAAGGTCAAATATCTAGGGGTCTATTTACTATAATAAATAGTGCATGCTCTATTAATGCAACATTACTAACTATGTGAACTCCAAATACTAAATTATCCCTCGTGCACATCTGTTTCAACTCGGCCTACGGCCTCGGTGAAATAAATGTGCCTTCAGGATAATTTAGTATTTGTCGTGCACATAATCTAGTATGTTGCATGGTAGAGCATGCACTACTTATATATTGTAGGGAGGGGCTTAAAATGATTAACGTTATGACACTTTGATCCTGAAAAGGGGCAAGGTTTTTAGATTTTTAATTTTTGGCGTAACATAAAAAGGCGACTTGGGGGCGAGTTCCCAGCCCATGGCTTTGTTATTTAATTTTTAAAGCATAATGATGATGTTCGGAGACATTCCAACCATTTTATAGGTATTTAAATGGTCAACTGAATGAAAACTACTAAAATCATTTAAATATGCTTGGTGTTCTAATAATTGGCCACCACTGTATATGCTTAAATGTGATAGATACATGTATACAATCCACTGACTTTACATTCGTTTGGAAACAATGTTGAAAATAACCTGTTATGTTGTATTATTTGTCCCTCTGTCTACAGGAAACTTGGGACTGGACTTGTGGACTTGTTTTACGGAGCGATAAATCATCTGTGAGAAGCTTAATTGAGAGGTTGGTACTTGTATTCAGTGCGCTCGACCCCAAGGTACCAATCACTTTGGATAATGACGAGTATGCTGCAAACCAGACAAGTGAAACGGAATGTGCAAGTGAACCAATGTGCACTGACAGTAACCATGTGGAGAGTGGAACAAGTGAGAGTAAAGATGTTGGACGGAAGCAGAATAGAAGCAATGGAAGATCTAGTCCTGGGGATGAAACCGATGGACACTCCCTTGACAGGTCCTTGTCAACAGCTGGCTACAACGCAGGAGCTTCACATGCTGGTGGGGCCACGAATGGGTATTACCCTAGTTCCAAAGATGGTGATGCAGACTCCTTTGAGGATATGGAGTACCGCAGCACGACAAATGATAAAGAATTTAAGAAGTCTGTACGTCGCGATTTCCAAAGGATTGACGACGAAGCTCGAAAGGTAAAGAGGGATATTGACGGTCTGTTGAAGGACGTGGATGACTTGATGAATATGCCTAAGGCTTTTGCAGCAATTCATGAGAAACAGGAGTTGTTTCAATGCGTCTTGGCAACACTCAACAAAGACATCATGGCGGTTCATAGTAGGCTTGACAAGATGAAGATGACTCCTAATTTTGCAGATCAAGGTCTCACTGATAAACTTCAGAAGAAATGCCAAGAACTTGAACGAGCAGTTGCATCTCATCGACAGTATGGACAGAAGCTGGATGAACGTTTGGTTGATCTGGAGATTTCACACAGCGGTGTCTACCTCTGGAAGATTGCGAATTACAACGAAAAGAAGCGGGATGCCATGAATACCAATGTCAAGTCGCAATATTCTCCCCCGTTCTTCACCAGCCAGTACGGTTACAAGCTCTGTGGACGAGTTTTCCTGATGGGAGACGGGGTCGGAAAAGGTACGCACATCTCACTATTCCTGACGATCATGAAAGGTCCTCATGATGCTGTATTACCGTGGCCATTCAAGGAAAGGATCACCTTTCAACTAGTCAACCAAGATGATCCGGTGAACAAGAGTATCGTGGAGGCCTTCCGCCCTGATCCTGCAAGTTCTTCATTCAAGAAACCAACCTCTGAGAAGAACATTGGAGCAGGATGTCCTCTGTTCGCTAAGATCCAGATGATTGAGGATCCAAAGTCAGGATTTGTTCGAGACAACACCATCTATCTAAAGATCATCTCACAGACATCTGATGTCCCTGAGATTAAGTAATTGTCTGGAAATCTATGATTTTTTAAAGCTAATGCCATTGCTGAGAGCTGGCAGCTATGCTTGGTTAATACTAGATCAGATGATGCAGTTTTTATATTAAAAAAAGGTTCAATTGGGCCCAAAATATTTTTTTTTTCAATAGTAGGAAGATCAATCAAAACTTTGAAGTGTTTGGTATTTATTAAAAGCAAGAAAAAAATAATTACCCTGCGTTTTGCTTCTTATTCTTCTTCTTCTCTCTTTCTTTCTTTCTTTTTTTTTTTTTTTCTCCATTTCATTTGATATTGTAAATCTCAATATATTTGTACTATACAATTATGTATGTGTATATGACATCGTGACATAGGTTTGTACATTGTACAGGCTTTGATGGACTTGCACACTAAGGAATTATTGACTTGCATTCACAAAATAAGCTTAACTTTTGTTTTACAAAATACAGTGTATCAGCAAGAAAATTCTTTTGGCTTTAATTGATGCTACATTCATGTACACATGCTTTGGTGAAGATATTATGCTTTAACAATTTTGTTCCTACATGTACCATTTAAAAAAAGGTACAGCGAACCAGGGGCATTAATGAGGCATTGATGATGAGCCACCAACGCAAGTATATTGGATTGGAAGTTAATGGTACTAAAGCGAATTAGAGCAATGATAGTTAATACAGCTGATATTTATCAATAGTCAAGATATATGTAATGTTTGTTGGTATAACTTTGTATATACATTGTACATATAATGTGAATCTATACCCTGATATGCCAATTTACCATGAGTGTCAGTAAAAATGAATCTGACAAGACCAATATTAGCTGGTCATTTATTCGACAACTGAAATTTTTTCCAAATCCCACAATCTTTTGAAAACCAAAGCAATGCAACAAAATAGAGGGTTTTATTAATATACATTTGTTTATGTACATATGTATTTAAAAAATATCCTGGGTTTCTTGCAACCCAGAATTGCAAACAGTCATGCGAGATACTAGTAAATTCTTTTGGAAGAGTTATGCTTAGAATAGAGCCTGAGATGGAATAGGCTTAATGCTTATCTGCCTAGTAGATTTGGACCAAGTCTAGTAGTAGAGCCATGTCCACTTAAGAGAATACCTGTATCACATAGTTATAGCTGTTTTCGAAAATGTTGCGATGTTCATGTATGTCATGTCCAAAGTTTGTGAGTGAAATAGACAGAACTGTACATAGCTTACATGTGGGTTCACCCGGATTGCTTTCACTCTTCCATGAGTAAAATTAATCCGTGGGGACCAAAGCAGATTGTGTTCGTGTCGCGGTCCCCGTTAGATCTAACTTCTAACTCCAGCCCCAGAATAATGTGTTCTTAATAAAAGCAGGAAGATCATTGACCTGTTTTATAAAGTTTTGGGGAGATGTGAACTGTAAAGTATCTAGTTATGGATTGTTTAATGATAAAAAGTTAATAATGAAAATAAATTTTTTGTTGATACAAATTGCAATTTGGTCATACAATATGGTTTGTAATGTTATTCATCAATATGCTCTGGTTGTTTTGTATTCATGGATTATTTTCCAATAACCCATTTTCTTTTCATGATATCATAATAAACCCCTCAAAAAATGTCTTGCAATTCAACTTTGAGCCCTCATATCTTTTTATTTGATTGTTTATGATGGTTAAATTTGATATCATTGGAAAGTTGATTTATTCCTTGTCACATTGATACCCCATTTGTGATGGTTATGTTATGCTTGAATGCACAGTACTCGCAAACTCGAATGAAAGTCAGAAAAGGAAAGTTGCCAAATGAATGGCTATTGCTTACATCGAGTTCTTAACTGTATAAAAGGTTTTTGTCTTTCTTTGTGTTTGTTTGGTTTGTGCGTTAGGCGCTCAATACAATGTTGGATACTCTTGGTTGAATGTCAAATAATGTTTCAGGTAATTTAAGGTAGTATTTGTTGTTAATTTGTTTGTAAAAAGAACTGTTTTAATAACCAGCGAGTGGTTTGAGCATTACTTGTGTATTGGTTACATACAGGTTATTGCAAGTTTCCAGCATAACAAATTCGCTACTCATCTCTTTTTCATCCATCTCCAACAAACAAGGCACATTTCATCTTCCAAACAATAAGTGAAAACATTGAGGAATAATGCATGACCCATTTAATGATACTCAATAGAAACTCTGCCTTTCAACAATAGCCATTCATATGGCAACTTTCCACTTCTGACTTTGATTTGTATTCGGGAATACAGCATTGCACAACCTTTACAAATGGGGTATCAGTGTAAAGAGGAATAAATGAACTTTCCAATGGTATAAAATTAATGAATTATAGACAATTAACAAAAAAGATAAGAGGACTCAAAGTTGAATTGCAAGACATTTTTTGAGGGGTTTACATGTATGCACAAAACAATTGGTGAGTGAATGACTTCACCAACCTAGACTGAATCCATAATTTTTCTCAATAAATTAGCAACTGTCATTGTTCTTTATTTTGTTAAATGAGAACTATAACAATTTACTTAATAACATCTACAATTATGTACTTTTATGTATGTATATATTTACCCATTTTCTCAAAATTGTATGGTTATGTTAGTGATAATTCCATGTTTTGTTAGAAACAACTGTATTTTGGTTGCAGGAGTTATCCATTAATATTCAGGAAAGTTTCAAAGTTTCAACAAATTGTAACTAAATTGTGACTCTGCTTTACAAAAACATAACTTTGGTGAAGTAAGAATTTTGTGTACAGAAGAGAACTTTATAAGTAGACATACATTTGACCCCACAATCAGCTTATAAAGTAAATTTAGTGGCTGTTAATCCTACTATTAATATAAGAAAGCATTATCATTTTTTTATATTGATGGATCAAAAGTTACACAGTTTGAATCCTGGCCACTGCACAAATAATTGTGCAGTGGCCAGGAAACTATCTTCACCTGCTACACTTGACCCAGGTGAGGTAGATGTGCACCTTATCAGGGTAGCCTTGCTGGGTAAACACCAATAGACCAGTTTACTAACATATTCAAATTTTATACATACTTTTTAAACAAAGGTTGTTCTTGCCAACTTGAAAGCTCGCAAGAGGTTTGCCTGACATAGCAACAACTAATGTATGCAAACTGGATTTTGTGTTTTGTAGTTCATTCTTCTATTACAGGTTATTTGAATACCTTGTTACTCTGTCGCCAGGAAGAAGTATGCATAAAATCTGAATATGTTAGTAAACTGGTCTATTGCTCAGAAATACCAGATTAACCAAGGAGTTTCAAACATGTGTTTGAAGCTCCTTTGATTAACATTGAAGTAAACAACATGTGTATGTCATCTATTATTATTCAATATTACTTATAAAAGGTGTTTTTCCATGGCAATCATTTTCCGTATTTGGAAAAAATACAAGCAAACTTGTTGTATTGTCTTTAAAATATGCCTAATTGAGAGGTATAGGTGACTTTCGGGATATACCATAATGCCCTCGTGGCAATATAAGACTTGTATGGGAAATATATGTGGTATCTCCCTAAGGCCAGTCAATATTATATAAATATTTCTATCTTGATGGAAACAGGTGGTGTCCATTTTACCTGATACATAAATCCATTCCTAGCAATATATGATAACAAATTGTCCTACGTATACTACAATTTAGATGCAATTTATTGTATTTTCCTGAACATTAATTGGGGACTCCAGGCTAAACTTCAGATGAGTTAAAATGTAAAGTACAATAAAAGTACAACACTGAAAATTTTATCAAAATTGGATGAGAAATAACAAAGATTTGATTTTTTCGAAGTTTTGCATTTTTTTTCAATAAAGCAGTTATATTCAGTGAACAAGCTGATGATGTAATTGATCCAATTCTCTTTTGTATTTTACTATATGAAATAACAATTATTTAAATCTTCTGCTCCATGAACATAAAATAAAGAGATTACTCCTTATGGAATGTTTGAGATCATCGTTGTTGTAGCTTTTGTCATTAGCGGGGAATCATTTTTTTTTTATACACATGTATAAAAAAATGGGGGAAAAATATATGATTTCATATAATATAACTGCAAAGAAGTAGTGGATCAGTGACATCATCATCTTGCTCAGTGAACAAGCATGAGGTTATGCGCAGAACTGTTTTATTGAAAAATGCAGAACTTAGAAAATTCATAACCTCATTGTTATCTGATTTTGATAAAATGTTACATGTTGTAAATTTTACTATACACTCAAAGGCATCTGAAATTCAGCGTGAAGCCCTTCTCTCGAAGTCTCCTGACATGTATAATTGTAAAGACCTTTATAGACACACCAACTATAAAATGTAAGCATCTATGTGTTGGGACCTATAAGTTAGATAACTAGAATCTGCTCTAACATCTTAGGCCTTATTACATGTACTATGTTATGTGTTTATGTGTCAATTCATAGCACCGAAAATATGGCACGTGACAATTTCGGTTCTTGGTTTGTCTGCTCACGGCCATCACATATTATCTGCCTTTCTTAATACATGTGCGGGTATGAGGTAGGACCTACTTCTCCGTCACAAGACAAATTGTTGATTTTTTTTTTTTTTGTATATTGCTTTCCTGACTTCAGGGTATCATAACTCTTTAACGGATTAAGATATTACTCTAGTCTAGCATTTAGGTAGTTTTTAGGAAAGTTACAGACATGATATACTTTATACAACTCATTATTATAAAGTGTCAAAAACAAAAAAAAAACAAAAAAAGTGTGTTTTTTGTGTGTAAAAAAGAAAGAAAAAAAATTGAAAAAAGTACTAAAAAAAAAAAAAAAAAAAAAAAAAAAAAAAAAGGTTGAAAAAAAAAAGAAAAATGCACTTCTTCACAGTAACTTATATTTTTTTCAATTTCGATCTGATTTAAAAATATAACAATTAAAAAGAAAAAAGAATAGCACAATTTAAAAGAATTCTCTTTATTTTGATAACAAATTCAGTGTGTTTAGAAAATGAATCCTGTTATATTTGTTCAAAATATATTTTTTTGTAAAAGGGGCACTCTTTTCGAGTGCTTGTAGGGACCGTATGCAGTATAGATGCACTGTCAGACGTTAAGTTTGGTAAATGTGGGGTTCTTCCTTCTGTTTTCCAATACTTGGATACTGGTACCTGGTATGTTTGATCATAAGCCTCGCAGCTGCCTGATTAATGTGGTTATATCTCGGTTAATTTGGGGTTTCAAATTTGTTGGGTTTTCAAGATTGACGCTTCATTTACATGTAAATATGTCATTGAATTGTTTTACATGTAGTTTAAATTTTTTAAATGTTCTTGCTGTAAATAGTGTGTTACATGGAGATAGTACATCCATTTATTCATTGTTTACATTTGAAATATCATAATTTAGTTTCATTTGTATATATACATGTATGTAAGAAATATTTAGACATTCATGTATCATAGCCAGTTGCATGTGCATGCTGTTGCAATGTCGGATCCTGTCATAAACCTTCAAACTTATGTACCATAGGCGCCTTACCTCCTATAGGACTTCCATTGTAATATGTATAGCTAGCTTCAGACAGGACTCATTCACTAAACACTTTTGTAATACAATATGTACATGTAGCTGCAATATTATTTGGTATTTGTATATGCTATGTTGTGTTATATATTATCTCATGTGTAAATATCGTTTAGTCCTGAAACTAGGTAAAACGTATTGACCAAACAAATTGATTTACTAAACAATGCTTAGATAACATCTAGATATTGTCTTATTACAGGGAATAAATTTTTGTATAAGAAATCTGTGGAACAATTGAAGATGTGGTGTGTAAATAAATATGATACTAAATGCCTATATTCGCATCATAAAATTTAAGATATCTTTATTACCTCATTTTTTTCCCCAAGAAATATTAAGAAATGAAGAGGGTATTATGAAATCCTTCTTAGTTGTTATTTATCCTGCTTATTGGTAATATTCTTGTCAAAAACTTTGAAATATTATACACAGTTAACCTTTTTTGTTTTTTGAATTTTGAAATATAGAATATATGTGCCTTCTCATGTTAATTGCATTTATTCCTATGTACCACAGACTTGCCACCTGCAGCACTTCCATTGTAATTATTAGCTTTTGACTTATCAAAGAGTGTCTGGACTTTACATTTATACGATACTGTACGTAGTTCTACATTGTTTTATTGTGTTTACATACAGATATACTGAAAATCATAACATTTTTTAATTTCTATAAAATGCTCAATGAAATATTAATGTTCCTTTAGGGGAGACCGGGGATGGACGTTACAAAATTAACATTTTGGGCCAGATAATTTTAATGAAAGTACTCACACACTCCATTTTGGGTCTGTAGTTAGCCTATTATGTTGGCTAAAACCTGAGGCACAAAAAACTTGAAAACATGTAAACACTAATTAACTACAGCTTAATTAATGAAGACATTTTTTTTTAACAACCTACCCCGTATACGGGGTAAGTTGTTACACCATACGGGGTAAATGGTTACTATATGTAAACATACGGGGTAATTTGTTACAATGTGTAAATCTCTTATACCATACTTTTGTTTCAACTTTCCAGTTTCTTGGTATCGTTAACAGTAGATCAAGTAGAGCTCTAGAATAGACTAAAGTAATAATAGAAATATCAAAATATTCACACAAGAAAATTGAAACAAAATTACTTTACATGTGTAATGTAATTGAGTTAGGTTGTTACATCGACATGGGGTAGGTTGTTGTAACAATCTACACCATGGGTGATTTTACACATAAAATCAACTGTAGCAAAGCCATTAGGCAGAATTACAGGGCATGGCTCAGGGGTATATTAGTGACATAGGCCTACATGTACTATATTTACAATACCAGACTATCATCGTGTTCCTTCAGTTGTAAGAACTATTACAAATTTTAATTTTTGTCAAAAATTCACTTGGAACTGTAAAAAATGGTTTTTGTTGATTTACTTTTTAATAAAACAATGGAGAAACCTCACGACCGGCAGTTCATCACAGCTATGTGTAGGCTGTATATAGATGCCAGTTAGCACGAACTCTCTTGTTCCAACTTAGCACACTGAGAACTGTAACAACTGACCCGTGTAACTTCCATCCCCGGTCTCCCCTACCGTGTGTGAAGAAAAAAAATGCACTTTTGAAATTTGTGCCAATTGAAAAAAAAATTATTCAATATTTGGGAGAAGTTTACTATGCATAGCTGAAAATCCTTTAAAATATTCCATACTTGAGTCAGTATCTGTGGAGCCCACTTTTGTAAATTGAATTTTTTTTCACAGGAATTGCTATCCACTGTTGGTAAAGTGAGAATTTATCCAATGTAGAAATTGCTGACTGCTGATTTTATGAGAAGTCATGATAAATAGGGGCATCTCTACAGTGCGTATCAATAAAAACGGGACAGTTTTGAAAAGTCTGTCAAAATTTTGTTTCAAATCATGATGTCTATATTTTTATGTTAACTAGATGCTCTGAAGTCTTATCTTTCAAATGTAATAAAAAAAAATAAGTTTCGTTCATGCTTGAGTACACACAGAAATTTTTATCGGGGGCTCAAAAAAAGGCTGCGCACAAAATGGAAAAACGAGAAATATGATCATCAGACTTCTTGCTAATCAGCAGTCTTCTTCTAAACTTTTTCTTTTTCTTTGCCAATATTTTCGAATTATGATTTGAAATTCATTTACAAAGCTTTTTATTGACTGTAATTGTTTTGTTTTTGTTTTTGTTTTTCTTTGTCATTTTAATATGTAATCTTTTTGCAATAAATTTTCCTTCAAACTTAAATGCCTTTTTTTGTCAACCAAGAAAAGGGATGTCGATGCTTGTTTAATTGATTGATTGATTGATTGATTGCTTTGTTTGTTTTGTTCATGCTTGAACGAACACGGAAAGTTTTTGTCTAAGGTTAAAAAAGGGGTATTATTTATTTTAAATCGGGTGCTACATTCGGATTGATTGTTACTTTACACTGATAAATGATTATGTTAGTCAATGAGGTGATTTTCCTATGATTCTTCCAACGATTTAATCAATCATTTGAACAATCAATAAAAAAAGTAAAATGAGGTGATTTTCCTATGATTCTTCCAACGATTTAATCAATCATTTGAACAATCAATAAAAAAAAGTAATCGATCAATCAATCAATCATTTAAAGAAACAATGAATTAACCAAACGATCAATCATTCAAAATGGTCAATCCTTCAATCCTTCATTCAATCAATCAATCGATCAATTAATAAATCAATCCATCAATCAAACAATCAATCAATCAAATTAACAAAGCAGTCAGTCAATCAAATAATCTTCCAACCAACCAATCCCCTTTCTTGGGTTGATATACATTTCTTATTTATTTTTCTTAGTTTGAGGAATATTCAGTGCTAAAAGATAACATGTTAACGTGAAAAAACAACAACAAAAAAAAAAAAAAAGCAATTCAAGTAAATAAATAGCTTTGTAAATGTATTTTGAAAGCATATTTCTAAAACCAATGGCAAAGATAATGAAAAATTTTCATGTTAAAAGTAAGTCTGCTGGTAAGCAAGAAGTCTGATGATCGTATTTCTAATTTTTTCTATTTTGTGCGCAAGCCTTTTTTTGAGCCCCCGACAAAAACGTTCTGTGTGCGCTCAAGCTTGAACGAAACTTATTGTTTCAAATTGCATTTGAAAGATAAGACTTCAGAGCATCTATAAACATCAAAATATAGACATCATAATTTGAAATGAAATTTTGGCAGACTTTTCAAATCTGTCCCGTTTTTATTGATACACCCTGTATAATCCACAAGGCTGATCAATAGACAGCAGGGCCTGTAGACATAGTGACCCATTGTCATAGGGTTATAGTGTAAGGGCACAAGGCAAAATACATGCAATCCTAGAAAATTTTGACCAGTGAGCCATTTAAAAAAAAGTTATGTATTTTTTTAATACCCAGTATACATCCAAGGACATAACATGAAATTGGTAAACACCTATAAAGTGCGTCCCAAAAAGAACTATACAATTTTGAAAAGGCTACCAAATAAAAAATATGTGGTTCTTTGGGGAAAGGTTTATATGTAGAGAAAGCTCATATCCCCAACTATCATGACACAAAAAATTCCGAAAATAATGCATGCTTCAGTGAGCAATACATACTTTTCTAAAGGACACAAAAACGAGGCAATGCAGGAATTTGCTATTCATTAATCATCTGCTTATGGGCCGCCAGAGGGGCGGGGGGGGGGGGGGGGGGGGGGGGGGTCAAACTAAACAAATAAATAGTCATTAATAATATGAAAACAAACGGCTAAACATTACGTTTTTGCATAATATTGATTGTTTATTTCTGACTTTTGGTTTATATTTGACTTTGTAAGCTGATTTATTTCATCATTAATTTTTATCCCTGTATGGCGGCCCATAACCAGGTGATAAATGAATAGCCAATTCTTTCGCAGACTCATTTTTGTGTCCTTTACAAAAGTGGGCATTGCTCACTGAAGCAAGCATGTGTTATTATCGGACTTTTTTTGTGTCATAATGATAGTTTAGGATGTGAGCTTTTTTTAATTATACAGTCTGTGTCAAAAAAAATGGTACAGTCGGGGAAAAAATCATTTAGGTGCGAAATCTTTTCATATAATGTGTGTTTGTGGTACCAAATTAAAGCCAAAAGATTTTTCTTGCTGATGCGCTTTGTCCTGTATAATTTACTTTCGTAAAACAAAAGTTATGCTAAGTTTTGTGCGACGAGGAACAAATCGAAATTACGCACTTCTATTGTTCTGGAGCGCTGAATTCACGGTCATTATGCGAAATCGTACACAAAGGCATGGGACGGCGTGCGAAAAATGGATTTTTCTTGATTGTAGAAAATTAGTCATATCTCAAAAGATACTGCACCAAATGTGTTTAAAAAATTGCAGAAGAAAGAGTGATATTCCTGCTTTATGAAAATAACAAACAATACCACGTTGATATTAATCTTCACACTATAAAAAAATGTTTTCCAACTGTACCATTTTATTTGACACAGACTGTATAAACCTTTTCCCCAAGAACCATATATTTTTTATTTGGTAGCCATTTCAAAAATTTATACTTTTTTTTTTAGATGCACTGTACTTCAAATAAAGATTAGATAGTGCATATCAATTTGTATGGATGTACTTCATTTTTCATAACATTTTAGTTTTTATATACTAGTACATATTTTCATGTGCTATATGAATAGTATGATAATCAGGCTGTTGCATGTACTGTCTATATTAAACCAACCTGCATTGACTCATATATGAAACAATATTGGCAACTCTTTTTTTGTAATCTTTGATCGAAAGAAATGAGAATGAGAGGAAATATGCATCACTCAATCAGAGTTTCTCTGCTGGGAATCAAACATGGATTTTGGCCTATGTTTAGCCTCAATCTAAACTCACTTTAACTACATGTAATGCCCGTTTGGTCTTATCCCACATGGTTTATTTTAATTTTGTCCACAACCAGTTTGTCTAATTCCCACTTCTTAGAATGTCCATTTGGTCTACCGCTCCAAGCTCCAAATTTTATTGTCCAAAACGGAATTTCTTTTGCCCAATTGATCGTGGGCCCAGCAGCCACTGAGGAGTGCCAGGTCGACGTTGATCTTTGTCCTTCATGTTGAACACCAAATACGGAAGCAGCAACTCCCATCTTTTGACCTCATTTGGCATGACACAGCCAAAGTTCGAAACCACAACCTCCCGATTATGAGGCGGACGCTCTATCCACAGAGCCAACTCATCGGTTAGTCAATTCCTGTAATAAACTGGCATACACCAAATAATTATTTGTGAATTAGAAAGAAAAAAAATCATTTAGACAATTTGGATAAAACTAAACTAAGGAGAAATTAGACCAAATTCAGATAAGTGAACTAACTACTTTTAGAATGATATAAACGCTTTGTTTCAGTGTGTCCCAGATAAAAAAAAAAGAAAAAAAGAACCGGGTTTATAATAAAGTGTGTGAGAGTTTGAAATATATGGAGTTGTGATAATCTACCGAGAAGCGAGGGGGGGGGGGCGTTCACCATGCAAGTCGTTCGTAATTTACGAACAACTTTACAAACAACTGGTTATCAGTTCTTGAGCTTCATGATTGAGAATGTCATTATATAACACCTAATCAAGAACATGTTCCAGTCGTTCGTAAAGTCGATCGTAGCTTTCCTAATGCCACAGTCACACAGACACGTATAGATACGTTTTTGTTGTTTTAATCTTATTTCATCTTCTCTTCTATCATTTCTTATGTATTTCTTTGTTTTATTGTATGAACGAAATAATCATTATTTCCGCTTCTGACTATGACGGGAAGGCATCCGTGGGGATCCGCAGAAAAGGAAATAATTTTTGGACGCAACGGGACGTAACTATACGTAAGTGTCTGTGTGACTGTAGCATAACGACTTGGTGAAACACCCCAGATATGAACGATTACAAGGACAGGAAATACCATCTCCTCCAATCGAGCACAGTCACAACGAGATTTCACGATAACGAGGAGATTCTCCCCGTCCTAATTTCAAACGCATCGGACTCGGACAGTAAAGTAAAATGATATTTTATCATACGAGCTACTTAGATTGGTCCCGAGCACCTCCTTGGTCTAGTTACAATGAGAGTAGACTGTCTAAACCCAAAAGGGCGGGAGAGAGAGAGTGTGTGTGTATGTGAGTGGGTGTTTGTGTGTGTGTGTGTGTGTGTGTTGTGTGTGTGTGTGTTGTGTGTGTGTGTGTGTGTGTGTGTGTGTGTGTGTGTGTGGGTGGGTGGGTGAGAGAGAGAAGATGGTGTCCTATATAGTTCTAGCCGCAAGTAAAGGAATACCGGAAAAGCATAGGCCCTACAGAAAGTCGTTTGGCGGGTGGTATCTGGAATTGGCTTTTAAAACTATAGGCCTACATATTTAAAAGGTCCATTTCCTTCCCCTTCATAATATAATGACTCCACAACCAATTAAAAATGCCTCAGAAACAAGAAAGTTATTTTCATTTGAAATGGTGCTCCCCTCGGATTTGATCCTTTTACTTAGGTTTATGTATAAGATAATCATGGAATGTACATCTCAACGAAATTTGAATGATACGATAACGACGATGAGTTCGTCTTCGATGATGACGATGATCGGCGCCAGGCAAACTGTATCAACCAGTATGGTGACGACTAATCAGTGTTCACCGTCTTCTTGATTACTTTGTTCCTGTCTCCGATGACCCAGTCGACATCATCGAGCTCCATCGACCGACGGCATTGATGTGGACGGAATGCTTGATTCCGTAAAAAGGTTTATCTGATTGGTACAATTTTATTGTGGAATGAAGAATTCTACTTTATCTATTGGAATACTTGTTTACTTTTTTCCTGTCTCCGATGATTCGATCGACATCATCGAGTTCCACCGACGTCATTGATGAGGACAGAATACTTGATTACTTTGTTCGTGTCTCCGATGGCATGTTGACATCATCGAGCTCCACCGTGATTCGGATTCTACAATAACGCTGTTGCTAAGTCCATATGCTCCCACACCGCCAAACCAAATTGCCAAATGGCCGGATGAGAAAGAGTATACACTTGAGGATTTTAACCATGGGTTAATTCTTTTGAAACAAATTCCCGATCACACGATTTAAAAGAAAAAAGAAATGTATTTCATCACAGAATAATTATCACTTTAAAAAAAAAGGAAGAAGAAAGAAAGACAGAAAGAAACTTTAAATAACGGCACCCTTTTCATATATGTATTGTGATCATTTGAATTTCTGAAAATCAGATGATACTCATCGTGGTTGTATAGCTATAAATAAAGGAATAACTTACCTTTAAATTTTTATTTAAAAAAGTGATAATAATTGCAATGTAAAGGCCTATAAGAAATTTTCATGTGAGTGCTTATTCTCTTTTTCTTTGGTATTTGCCATTGAATGTTGATTACATGTATGTGAAAATTGATTGAATATTGGTTATTATGTCTCCCGGGTCCGTGTAATAATGGCAGGGGTTAAAATGGCAACGGTAAAGTTTGCAGAGATTTAAAAAAAAAATGTTTAAAAAAATATGGTACACTGTAAAAAAAAATATTTGTATTTTTACAGCAAATCTGCTGTCAGCAGAGTCGCCATAAAAAAAAAAGTTATTTAAAAAACAGTTTTGTTGTTCCTGCAAATAATTACGTGAGAACAAAATATACATCAGGAGTAACACATTATTTTGTTCCGTTTTAACCAAATATGTCAGCTATAGAACTCTATTGATTTCTTTTCTTCTCTTTCATTTATTATTAGAGGAGAAATTTACAGCAAAACTGTTATTCAAATTACATTTTTGTATGGCGACTCTGCTGACATCACTTTGATGTATTATTTTTTTACAGTGTAGGGTTAAAAATGGCAATATGGCAGATATAAAAATGCATGGATAAATTCTTCAGGGGTAAACATAACGTTTAATTGAGATAGAGAGAGGGGGGAGATCAGATCTGGGGGAGATATAGATTGAGAGAGGGGAGAGGTAGAGATAGCAGAGGTATGTGTATTGGCAAGGGTAAAAATGGCATGCAGAGGCTTCAGGTTTTTTGGAGTTTCTAAAATATGACGTTGATGGCGCACTTGCTCTTTTCCATCTCATTTTGTAAAGTTTGTCTCGTAATCATAAAGGTGGATATAATTTATATCCACCTTAATTTATGCTCGTAATCCATTTTCAGCAAAATAATCGTTTTTAATGAATGGGAGTATAAAAACTATGATTTAAAGAGGAATATTTCTTGTATGCATAGTCTCTTTGATGCTTGGGTATAGTAGGCCTACAAGAACTCCTATATAGTAATTTTCCACAATGTGTTCGTCACGATATAGTTATTAATCACGTAAATAACTACAAGAAAATTTATTTAAAAAAAAAAAAAAAATTATAATAATAACGAAAAAAAAAAAAAAACTCCTCTGAAACAACTTTACAACTTTGCCACGTTTTGTTCAGCGATATCTCATGTTCTACCAACAATCTCAATTATTGCTGCAGGTGTTTGTGTTGTTAGGTTAATATGAATGAACTGGACCAGGCGTCTAGCCCTCTCCCCCCCCCCTAATTCCTATCAGTATCCTGAAATTCTGGAACCACAACTTCAGCCCTATTATTCATTCACTGAAGCGAAAACATACAATACTTATTTCTTTTGAGAAATTTACTGTTTACAATAACAAAAATGAAGTGGTCTGCGTTAAAATTCATGAGTTGAGAATTTATTTTTTTCTCTTAAAAAAAAAACAAAACAAATCGAATATTTTCCCAACCTCAGAAGTTTTCCTTTTCATTCTTCTTTCATTTTAAAAGACTAATCCCAACGAATGTACTTATCCTAAAAGTTTTTTTTTTGCCCTCATTTTGTCTGATATAGGTTTACTGGCTACATCACGACAATAACGAACTGGAAACAAGATACAATTGAATGTCTCGTTTAGAAAAACAATGCCACAGCATCTAATAACAATTTTTATACAGTCCGCTCCCATTTTAAGAAGCACGGATAGGAAATTTCTTTATAACATGGCAATTCGATCTTTCCCAGTTTGCGCAAATCAATATGCGTCCAAGTTAAAAGATAAGCAGGTGTATAGTCTTGGTAAATTGTAAATAAAAATAATCTTGGAATTTTCCTCCCTATCTGTGTATCTCAAGTATTTTAATAGAAAAGAAAATGTAGACAATTTGCAGGGACCCCGGCTGTTTTTTAAAGTAACATTAAGGGCATTTACATTGACTTTTGAATTTCATCCCTCAAGGGATATATGTTTTTGTCATATTACCTTTCATTTTATTCTAAAAGAAAAATATATTTTGAGAGTTACCAATACTATATTATAACTTAACAACATAGGGGGGTTTTATTACAGAGAGGTAATAATTGGATCGGTCTCTAGCACCATTTTTTAAACGGGAATGGACATTCTTCTCTCAATTCTTAGTGTTAGATCTTCAAAACTAATCAGAACAATCCTAAATAATCACAATACAAAATATTTGTCCTTGACCAGTTATTCTCACTCATAGGCCTACATTTTATAAATAAAAAAATCTTCTTGCAAATGATTACCTCCTATTCATTTATCAATTAAGTCCACTCCTACTATGACAATCATGGATACAACATTTTCAGTTAAGATTTTAAAAGGCTTGGGCCTGGGCACCTTGGTATAATGGGCATGGACTGTAAAATAAATAAATGCTACACTCAACACTTATTCCTCTTGCATCCCTTTTTCGCTCTTTTATTCTTCATATATTTTCCCTTTTCTCGCTCTCTCCTTTTCAGTATATCTCCCTTCCTTCTTTTACAGAACAATGTAATATTATCGGCAACTTGTTTCGGAAGGAAAGCCAACAAATATAAAAGAACAAAAGGAGTCGCAACTTTCTTTGAAATTATGAACAAAGCTGGATGAGCAATGAGAAAATTATGATACTCCATGAAGATGAAAATCAATGCCAACATTAGAATATCGATTTGGCAAATCAATGTCAAACCTTTTTCAAAAAATGTTTTTAAATTTTGGAATTTATGGTAAGCCAAAACCATTTGTTTTTGGAGATATAAAGAAGGATACAATTTTAGTCTGTTTCCAATTCCCAAGGCCAATTTTTTTTTAAAGGATCAAAGTATGTGTAGACCTACCAAATTCAACTTGAACATTTTGAGTCCCATAACCTATCTGACTCAAGGTTCATAACTTTCTCTGTCTCAGTTTGTTCAACATTCCATTAACCAGCAAATTCAACGTGCTAAGATCAGTTTGCTCCTCAAGTTTTGTATGTATTCTACAGTACATTGCATTTGTGCAGTCTACACCTATTATGGACACATAGTACAAGGAGGCGGTTTTCTGTTCCTATTAAAAACACACATTACTATGTACAGTATACTTCCAATATATTGAAGTACAATTTAACAAAATAATGTGCACATTTGAAATAGAGACTAGTGGGAGAATTGCCTCGTTATCACATAATCTTGTTAATGTGCTCATTATAATGGGAATGGACTGTACTACAATTAATTTTTTTTTTTTGGTAAGGTTAATTGCCACTTTGTCTACGAGGGGGCATTTCATCAAAGGACTTGTCGGACGTTTTATCCACAAACTGTTATAAGCTAATGAAATGCTTGCATCTGATTGGCTGAGAGCAAATTTGTCAGATAAAATGTCCGACAAGTTCTTCGATGAAATGCCCCCCTGGTAAACCCACTTTCGTCTGCTGCTAATTTGGTCTCATTCCACATGGTCTTAGCCAATGTGATATAAGACAATCAGGGTATTGGACCAACTGGTGGTAAACCAATTGGATGTGGGTTTATATCCACTCGGTCTAACAGCAGTTGGTTTACTAACAATTTGGTCTTATTTAAAATTGGTCTAATTCTCACTTGGTCAAATTGCCAATTCGTCTAAGAGCCAAATGGTCTAACTGCATTTTTGTCTAATGCCCAAATTAAATATTACCAGTTTGTTTCTGGAACTGACCTAGTGAACATTAGACGAAATGGGATACACAAAATGGTATAAAGACAAGATGGTAATTAGACCAAAAGGTAATTGGATGAACTGGTTGTAAACGAAATGAGTTAGACCATGTGGGATGAGACTAAATGGACATTAGTCATAGTCAGTTTGGACCAAATGGCAATTTACCTTGGATATAAACCTCTTGTAATGGGGTGTAACATTGGCCTGTACACCTTGTGCTAACGGGAGTGAACTGTATCTCAACTAACCTGTGCTGAGGCTTACCAAAGTACAGTCAACCCATGTAACAAGATGATCAGGACCAACTGGTTTCATGAAATATCATAACACTGAACACAGAGACATATAGGCCCATGTTCTGCTATGAAGACTTAGTATATATGCGTCGCAAGTTTGTACGAAGCTATTGTGCAATCCACATCAGACAAAAGGATTGCACAACCAGGCACAATAGCTTTATACGAACTTGTGATGCATACAAGCTTAGTTTTCATAGCAGAATATGAGCCACAGAGAAGTGCATATTTTTTAAGTTAGGACTGGGATAACTGCCTGGTCAATGTAAAATTGTAGCCATGCTTGTTATTATGGGAGTAGACTACCTACAATGTAATGAAATCCAATTCCTGGTATTAGCATTTCATTTCCACCCTTTCACCAGATAAGGAGAGCTTTCTTTACAGAACACAGAATCACAAAAACAACCTTGAGAAATATTGCAAGTGTGTGCTGACAACAGACTTTATTTTAAACCTGGCATTGTTCCTGAATCAGTTGGATAGATAGTTTGCCCAATGTTTGCAATGTTTCCATCTGTAATGGTTTTTAATTAAGATCCCTTCCCTTGTGTGAAGTCCTCCACTTTCTCACGGTGAGTGTTGGCCACTAAACCGGGTCCACTGAAGACTGATGCTATAGTACATGTTTCTGAAAGAGTTTTGAGAGCAGCATGTAGTCACGTTTACGCCCTGACAGCAAATTTGCGCATGGGGTACATGCTGGCCTTGCGGATCTGTTTGCTGGTGCGTCGGTTCCTTTCCGATCGGCTGAGCTCACGGCGGATGGCACGGGTCTTCTTGGGGCGAAGGTCCAGGGGCTTGTACTTGCGGTTGCGGTAGAACTTGCGCAGGTTGTCCTTCTGTGTCTGGTGCATGACGGTCAGCACACGGGCAATACTTTTGCGGATGACACAGCTGAAAAGGAAAAAGAAAAGAAGATTTGTTAAAAAGTCCTGAATGTTTCTCTTTTTCAAAGAGTAAGAATAAAGTATAAAAAGTCAATCATGATGAAAATAGTTGATGAAATAAGATTTCAATTAACAAGTTTTGGGGAGGCCCCCCCCCCCTCCCTCCATCACACACAATATGTTTATCAGGGAATTTTTGTAAAGTTTGGAAATATTCTGTACTCAATGACTGACAAAGTGAAGACAAAGTATGGACAAAATTTAAAATTAGAAAATTAACATTTCACAATTCACAGATTTCATAAATGTTCATAAATCTTGTCATTTTCAGACCTTGCAGCTAAACAAAAAATAGTGGTAGTCAACAAAGTTTGAGTATGGTTTCTTCACACCAATTCAGACTAACAGCATTGAGAGAGTCCATGTACAGTTTTATGTGCAATGGGAGCATTGTCTGTCTTTATTTCACAGAGTTTTGGGGGCTTCTTTTTTTTTTTTAGCCCAAGCACTATGTCAAGTGCGCTTCATTAATTAAAACCAAAAAAACAAAAAAAAATTATACATGATAGTGGGCAAAAAAAGAAAAGAAAATACAAATTCGTCTGGTGTCCAGAAGAATTGTCTAAGTTCTCTGGCGAGGTCGAGGTAACATGGGTAAAGAGCCCCTGGTTGGGGTCAAGTGGTGAAACTCTTCAAAGAAAGTGAAACTTTTCAAAAATTTAATAGATCTAGATCTACTGCTGATTAACAGAAATTCCAAAGGTTAGTTTTGAAAATTAAGAGAAAAATGAATCTTTTTCGTTGTTGTTGTGTTTTTTTGTTTTTTTTTGGGGGGGGGGGGGGGGGGGGTTAAAAAAAAAAATCAGGAGAATATCATCCCTGAATTGATACGATTCTGCGTTATAACTTACATCTTAGCGAGTTTGGAAGCCTGGCCACCGGTCACCTTAGCAACGCGAAGCTGAGCCAACTCCTGCTTGAGCTTGTTGAGGTTCTCCTCAAGCTCCTCCTTCTTCTTGCCTCGCAATTCATGGGCCTTGATCCGCGTCTGAAAACAAACAAGCATCAACAATATTTAGAATTCAATCATTGGGTGACTTATTAATCCTCGACTGAAAACAAACAATCAACAAAATTCAAGCCACAGCAAAATAAATCACAGAAATAAAAGCCATAATTTAAATTAAGGAAAGAGAGCATTTCAAGAGCAAAAAGATTAAAAAAATAACATCGCATTTTATTATTTTTTAAACTTTGCAATTTGCCGATCTAATAATTAATATTCTTGCCCGAAATAGGCCTAGACCTGCAATCAAGCTGAAACTAACGTTAGCATTTACAAATCAACAGCCTTTAGTTTTAGCAAGTTAGCCTAACATGTCATTAGATCTAGATCTAACGTTAGATCATGTAACGTTAGATCTAGGATCTACATAACATGAGACTAGACTATAATGTTTTAACATGACAGTGATTTTTAACAATATTTGGTAGACTATTGTCAATCAACTGGTCCACGGACCACGTTTTTACAATTTTCTACAGTGGATTCGTTACGTGATTGTTCTTCCTTTTTTTACTTTGTCATTTTGACTTTTTGTGTTTTTAATAATAATAATAATAATAATAACGCATTTGTATAGCGCCATCTGTCTAGTTAAACTATTACGAGGTGCATTGTAAAACAAGATGAAAGTGTTGAACAACATACATCAAACATGTAGTTACAAACACATTCTCTTAATAAAAACAGATAAGAGGGACAGCCTGTGAGGCACACACTCCAAATCTGCCATGTCAAAGTCAAAGAGGAAAGAATTGTCAATGCCAAACACACAGACAGTAAACAACAATAGGGTCTATATATTTTTATAATTATATAAAGAACTACAATTTACAATATAATACAACATTAATATTCAAGTTAGTATGCCTTCACAAAAAGAAATGTTTTGAGATTAGATTTGAACGTTTCTAATGTCTCCAAAGAACGAATCTGTGTTGGTAATGCATTCCATAAAGCTGGAGCAGCTGAAGAAAATGACCGATCTCCGTACATTGATACATTTCTTTTTGTAACAAGCAAGTGTTTTCCTGAGGAGCGTAGATTACAACTAGGAACATATTCTGTAAGAAGATTGAATATATATATGCAGGCGCACAGCCATGCATTGCTTTCCAAGTAATAAGCAGAATTTTGTATTCAATACGTTCCTTTACTGGTAGCCAATGTAGCCCTTTCAAGACAGGGGAAATATGATCCCTTTTGCGGGTTCTTGACAAAACCCGAGCAGCAGAGTTTTGTGCACGTTGTAGTTTAGCTAATTGAAATGATGGCATATTATACAACAGAGAATTGCAGTAGTCAAGGCGTGAAATTACAAAAGAATGAATAATGATGGCAAGAGTTTTATTTGACAAAATCTTGCGAATTTTGCAAATGTTTCGTAATTGAAAATACATGGCCTGACATGTCTTTTGTACAAATTCATTCATTGTCATGTGACTATCGAATAACACTCCAAGATTACGTGCAGATTGTGAGGATAAAACATCTGAGTTACCAACACGAATAGTATCAAACGATAAGTCCACCTTCTGGTGTTTAGATGAAAGTATTAAAAATTCACTCTTGACTTAGCATCATTGAGCTTAAAGAACTCCTCCGGGCTGGAGTTTGCATTATTACAAAAATAAAGTAAAATCTAAAAAGCACAACAGTGAAAATTTCATCAAAATCGGATAAGAAATAGCAAAGTATTATGAATTTTCTTAAGTTTTAAATTTTTTGAGGAAACAGTTCTCAAATTGGCAAACTGATGATGTCACAGTCCCCCTACTTTCTTTGTATTTTATTGTATGAAATAACAATTATCAAGATTTTCTGCCCCAAGGACATAAAAAAGGGATTAATCCTTGTGGAATGTTCAAGGTCACAAGTGCTTTTACTTATTTCAGTATGAGTGATAGATTTTCTGTATACACAATGTATGAAAAAATGAGATAAAGAGGATTTCATATGATAAAATATACAAGAAGTAGGAAGACTGTGACATCATCAGTTTGCTCATTTGAATATTCAAATATATTATAAATATATTCATACACCTGCCAAGAACTGTTTTATGAAAAAAATTCAATACCTAAAAAATTCATAACTTATTTTTCATCCGATTTTGATGAAATTTTCTGTGTTGTGCTTGTTAAATTTTACTTTACTTTATAAAACTCTTTTAATTTCAGCCTGGACTCCGCCTTTAAGCTTGTTCCTGTTCACCCAAGCTTTGATATCAGCAACACACTTTTCTAATTTCTGACGCTTGTTATTTACATCATCCTGATCTGACGGATTGAATGGAATGAAAAGTTGAGTATCATCAGCATAAAGATTGACATGTACATGTACATTATGAGCTCGTGCAATATTAACTATAGACAGCGCTGTAGAAGAGATTTGCTCATTTACGTTGAATATTGATTGGTGACCTTTTTGAAGGGTCGACCCGGAAGTAGAAAAAATCGCTGTGCTTTTGAACAGCAGCGCATACGGCCCGCTAGAGCCGCCTGCTCTAGCTAGCTTGCTAGCAGACGGCGCTCGCGACCGGGGGTCTATATCGCCATGTACCGTACCTGCGATATGAACACAAGTTACGTGTTTGGAACTGATTTTTGCCTTCAAATATCAATCACTCATTATGACAACATAAATATGTAGAAGAACCTAGATCTATCTGCTCTTGTATTCTTGGAAGTTACATAAATTCAATGTATCATTTTTTTAAAAATATATTACTTGTGAGAGATTCGGGGTATACCAGCCCCACAACTAATCATCCGTCAGTTCCCGTCGCTTCGCGACGGGGACTGGTCAGTTTAGTGCAATATCAGCAATTGGTTTAGAATAAATGCTGAAAAGAGACGGGCCTTCCAATAAGATACTCTTCAAAAGAGACTTCAAAACGGAAAGGACATAGGGTAGCCTATAGTCATAGGTCTTGAGATTTATATACTTGCAGTCAGGATTACGGACTTACACGTTACAAACAGTTCTGAATGTCTGAAAAGCAGTTTGGATTTGTCGACACTCACGACTAGGGTCTACATACACAAAATCACGCGAGTGGGACTGAGGTCCAGTGGTGCATTACTAAATTAAAGATATCCTGAATTCATGGGGTAAATAACGGAATGAACAAGTACATCATTCGTCAAACTTCATACATCATATTATTCACAAGATAACCGTACATATAAATCGTTTTAAAGTGCGGATGGGAAAATAATTTTGAGATTTTTAACGATTTTAAGTACTCTTAAAATCTTCGTACCATTGTGATTTTACGTGTTGATGCCAAAGAGGTCACTCTTCATGAAATTCACTTCCGTTTGCAGCACATATACTGAAAGGTTTTACTTCCGCATTGCGATGTTCTTGTTCTCACCTTTCAAACGATATCAGTTGTGCACGTATGAATGAAACTTGTCCTGGTACGCGGGTTACTCTACGACGCCTACATATCAGGAAGAACATTTTGGTTGGTTTTGGTTCTGCAATACTCGACTACGAGAATCTAAACGATTTTTTGGTTCCTGAATACACAAACTTCACGATGTCTAAAAACACAGGAGCATCAGTATTCCGTAAAGTGAACATAGATGAATTTGATGAAAATAATTTCCAAGATGATGTGGTAGCTGACGAGCAAGTCGCGGGACCAGAAGAAGCAGAAGTAAATCAGCTGCTCATGAGGCAAGTTTTGGTAACACACCCCATTTTTTCAGGGGCTCCACCCGCCTGGGATGAGTGGCTGTCCACTGCTGAGTTGGGCAACCTGCTGTGCACTGTTACACTTATGCATGGTCAATCATAATTGACCTTGCACTGGGAAGTACCTAATGTTTTCTTCCAATGGAAAGTCAATGCAGAAAAGTGTCTTGAGCAGCTCCCTGCCTGGCAGCCAAGTCAAGGTGGCATATCCAAAAAAGGGTCTAAAAATTCTACTAAACAAAATTAAAAATATCTAGAGAGTCTAATGCCAATGGAGAAGTTATATTGCAATGAGACTATAGATTATCTTAAATTATTTTGAGGTAGGTTTAAAGCTGGTTTCGCTAATTATTATTGAGAAGTTTCCTCAGCAACAAGAGGGCGACAGACAGCCATTTTTCTGTATACCCAGTTATTGGGTGTCCGGACAGGTTGGGTGTCCAGACAGCCAAATTTTATCAGCCTGTTGAAAAGCTTTTGCAAGCAATATTTTTGAATTTTTTTAGCACGAAGGGTAGAAAATATTGTGAAGAACAAATATTGATGATGATAAGCACGATTCAAAATGTAATTTTGGCTTAATCCAAAGACAAAAAACGAGGCTTCAATTCTGTTAAGTGTCCGGACACCCAACCCCCCATCGTACTGACTAATGTTGGTTTGCAGCTGTATGTGCCTGCTGTGGAGCTGGAGAGTGGTGCCAGCATCTAAAATTTTACCTAAAATTGAAATACCGTAGACTACAAATTACAATATCATTTTAGAATTCATCTCTGTCATACGATTCTCCATTATGATAAATTCAATTTAGAAAATAAAAAATTAATCTCAAGAACAATTTTTTTTTTTTTTTTTTTTCCATTTTTGAGTGAACTTGACTGGCGTTTTTAACAGTTGATGCCCGTGTTTGAGCACTTCTTTAACAGCTTCTTCTTCCTATTCTTCTTTTGGAGATCAACAGGAGTTTGCTTTTTATATAATGATCATTCTGTATGAAATTTTGGTGACATTACACTTTTTTTTGGTAGACTAACGTTAGATATTGATAGATCTAGATCTAGAGTAGGCCTAAGTTAGTAAGTATAAAGGAAGTGCCTAAGAAGTCTGTGCACCTAAAATTTGACCTCAATTTCAATAAAAAGTAAAGTATTATTTTAAGATTCATCAATGTTAGTCCATTCTTCATATTCTATTGATCAATGAAGCAAAAAATTTCAAGAATTAATTTACAGGAACAATGTTTTTTTACAATTTTTCGGAGGGCTGTCATTTGTGTTGCAGTATTGAATAGTGCCCATGTCTGCGCACTAACTCATTTTGCTCGCAAATCAAGCGCACGCAAGTTTTTGACTTTCACTTTTGAGAATGGTTGAAATTTTCAAGGTAGCAAATATAACTTTTTTCAGTTTTTTTGTATCAAAATGGATTGTTCAGGTTGATATTATTTAGGGTTTATTTTCTATAAAATTTGCGCATTTACGTGGGTGCGCAGACATAGGCACCGCGCAGCACTCTCACCATACTTCTAACAAAGTTAAGGACTAAAATTACTTTTATAAGTTTTAGGGCTTATGTTACTCTTTAATTAAGATTAAAAGACTTTCCTACTGAACACAAATGAACTTTTCTCAATTTTTGAAACTAACAAAGTAACTTGGTTATTTTTTTTTCATAGAGGTTGATATTGAAAATGAATCTAATATTTTGATAGTCCACAAGAATTTAAGCGCTGGTAAAAAGAAAGAAAAAAACAACACCTGAAACCTTGTCAAAATGGCTTGGCTTCTATAGAAGCCTTTCATCTCCAAAGTGTTAAGTTTAGAGTGGACTTTCCCTAATACCTTTTACAAGACAAAAGCTAGTATTAAAAAAGAAAAAAAAGAAGCTTAAAAACAAGTCTAGAATTAGGAAATAAGTTTTAATAGGATCACACTAATTATTTTTGAAATTTATGTTTTTTGGTGATTAAGCTTTGAATAAAAGGCATTCTTTTATTATGTGCTACATTATGTAAATATTATCTGTGGATATAACTGGCAATGATTTCTCTTTTTTCCCCCTGTCTTCATCTTTTACAGTAAGAAGAATGTTGATGCATTAAAAGCTGTCCTTAAAAACCCACCCATAAGTTCAAAGGATCAAGCCGTTAAGGTAAGTCAATTACGGCCTTTTTTTCTTTTTCGTTTTTTTCTTCTGTCTTTTATCATCTTGTCACCAGGTATATGTACATGTAGTTGTTGACTTCGACATATTATGTCTGCTTGTTATTGTCTAAGATGATTTGTTTTACAATAAAAATATGAGTACACAAAAAAGGTAAATGAGACAAAAGGAACCAAGTGTACCCTCAATAGAGCACCGTGCATGGCTGATTAGTGCCATGCCTTTTGCAGTTTCACATAATGTCACTGTAAAACAACCCATAGAGGACAACATCTCCATTTAGTGATGCTTCTGTAGTGCATATTAAACAATGTGATTTTAAAATGGCTGCCAAATAAAAAAAATATATATACAGTGTGTCCCAAAAAGAACTATACACTTTTTAAATAGCTACCAAATAGAAAAATATATGATTATTTGGGAAAAGGTTTATAAATATATAAAGCTCATATCCTCAACTATCATTATGATACAAAAAAGTCCGAAAATAACGCATGCTTCAGTGAGTAATGCCCACTTTTGTAAAGGACACAAAAATTACCCTGCGCAGGAATTCACTATTCATTTTGTACCTGGTTATGGAACGCCATGAATGCGTCAAAATTAATGATGGAATCAATCGGCCAACAAAGACAAAAACAAACTGATGACCAAGCAAAAATAAATGATATGAAAACAAAACAGCAAAATATCACATTTTTGCATTATATTGATTGTTTTTATAACCTTTGGTTTATTTTTTACTCTGTTTCCTGATTTATTCCATCATTAATTTTGACTCCTTCATGGCGTTCCATAACCAGGTGCAAAATGAATAGTGAATTCCTGCGCAGGGTAATTTTTGTGTCCTTTACAAAAGTGGGTATTACTCACTGAAGCATGCATTTTTTCGGAATTTTTGGTGTCATAATGATAGTTGAGGATATGATCTTTATATACATATAAACATATTATCAAAGAATCTTATTATCTTTATTTGGTAGCTATTTCAAAAGTGTATAGTTCTTTTTGGGACGCACTGTATATATTTGTGGAGAAATGTTGATATATGACAACACTACAATAACAAATTGTTAATCTAATAGGAATAATGGTATTTGCATAATCCATAAAATTTCACTCAGAAAACCCCTACTCATCTCAGTTTTCAAAGTAATAAATAATAGTAATAATATTGTTTTATTTACCCAGGGTAACCGCTTCAGTTCTTATCAACTGTTCTCCCAATGGCCCTGCATTATTCAATATCAAGGTCATTCAATATTATAAATATTTTCACCTTTCACAGGATAAGGCCTTCAAACTTGTAATCCAAGTTCTCACAGCTTTTAAGTCATCAGAGGTAGAGGGCGCTGTTGGCTCGTTAGACAATGACACCCTTGATATCCTAATGAAATACATCTACAGGGGCTTCTCAGAACCTACAGAGGGAACTGCTGGTGTCTTGCTAACATGGCATGAAAAGGTGAGATAATAAATAAGTTGCATTACTAACTCCTTCAGAAGGAAGGCCCCTTCATCAATTTTCCATTTTGCTCTCCTTCTTTTATACTTCTCTTCTCCCTTTTCTTCCTTCTTGCTCTTTTTTTTTCTTCTCCACATCTCTCTCTATCTCTTCTCGTTTTTTCCATCCCTCTTTCACTTTCTTTCATTCTTCTACTTTTCCCCCTCTATTTCTTCTCCCCTTCTCAATCTCATCCTTTTTATCCTCTTTCTTTTATCTTCGTCCTCCTTTTCCTTTCTCTATTCCATCTCCTCATTCTTCTTCTCCTTTTCTCCTTTTCCCCCTCCCCCTATTTCCTCCTATTTCTTTTACTTTTTCCAGTTGAAGGTATAACTAAGTTCAATCATGATCTCCTACTCCTCCTCATCCTCCTTCTATTTTTGTTCTTCTACTTCCTCTCCTTCTCCTTTGCCTCCTGCACCTCATTCTTTTCATTCATTCTTTTTATTTGTTTTCTTTTCTTCTTTTTCCTTCATTTTTTTCCTCCTATATTAGTCATTCTCCTCCTTCATGACACTCAAATTTCAGGGATAGCATGCAGTAACAATGAAATCATAGTAATATATTGAGTTGATATACCTGATTACCCGATTCTAAACAAATGGGTCAATGTGGAATCCAGGAATTTACAAGCAAATTGCTTGCTTTACTATCAAGATGTCTTTGATTGCATCAGATTTTGCAAACCATTACTGTCACACTTTTCAGACGTTATGCCTTCCACCACGGCACAGAAATCTCTATATCGCTCTTCAATTGCCCTTATAGTCATAATATGACCATAACATCTCATGTGTTTGGGCCAAACATTTTGTATTGCCCCATACATGCATTTCTGTGTCAGTGCTGAAATGGGTTAATTTCATATTATTTGGGCTTTGCCAAAACTTAACAGCGTACAATAATACTTAGGTGAATTATTATCAACCTTTTCAAATCACTTTTATACAGTATCTTCCACATTTCAAAGTCATGACCAGAACAGTAATATCATTTTAATGATTTTTTTTTTTCTCCATCTTATCGTTTTATTTTTCTTTGATGCAGGTTCATGCAGTAGGTGGTGTAGGATCAATCATTAGAGTGTTGACGGACAGGAAAGGTGTTTGATTATTTCAAGCTTCTAACATAGTATATATCAATCTTTTATACCTAATTCTAACATGCCACAATTGTTGTAGTGTACAGCATGCCCTATGATTAACCTGTTGGAGACGAGCTGATTTGGCTATAACACACATTTCCCATAGACCTTAGCCCGAAATTTATATTTGGCTCAGTCCTCAGTGGGTTAAGAATAGATTTATATTTAAGCTAGATCACATCAAAATATAGTTAAACCTGTCAGAAAGACTGCTGAGTTGGGAAAGTGGTTTTTAGTGACATACGTAATGACCTTTGTAAGAAGATTGCTCTTGATATACAAAGGAAATAAGTCTTTGTAGGTATGGGGTCTCTTTACACACATTATTATTGTTTGTTTTTTTCAAATGAAAATCTTTTACATAACAGAAAGTGAGGGCTTGGCAGGGAATCTCCATTTCCAGGTCCCTGTAGTGAGAATCATTCATTTTCTCATATCTGTTTTAGGGATTTACTTGATTTTTGTAGAAAATCTTGGTTATTAAAAGATTGTGGACCATTTATGATATTGATGATTATAATATTAATTATGTAATGCAGGTGAAGTAATATATTAATCGATATGAAGGTTTGTTTTAACACGTCTCCTCTTGTATGAGGCAAGTTGTAAATCCGATCAAATTCCATTGAAGAATGAGTTGACTGTATTACTTAATAGGCCAGTTTTCTTAGTTATTATTATTTATGGATTGTTCTGTCTTGGGGAAATAGTAGCAAGGGATTCAAACAACCTGTGATGAAAGAATGAACTACAATATTTGGAATCAAGTTTTCATACCGTACTTGTTGCTATGTCAGTCAAACATTGACAAGCTTTCGGTTTGGCAAGTACATTCTTTCTTTGAAAAGGTATGCATAAATTAGGAAACCTGAGAAACCCATCTATAATAAATTTACCGGGGTAGCTAATCATGTTGTATCCTTGTACATTTTTTTTTATTACTGCTTACATTATGACCCCCAAAATGCAGGTTGAAGTATGTAGGCCTACAAGTACAGTCACCCTTGCTGAAGTAAAATTTGCTGGGACTGAAAAACTGTCTTTGACTTCTTATAAAGGGTTAAAAACAATAGAATATAAAGAGGAGATAATTATGATTGGAGACCTTGAACTGAGGTTATTAGTTGACTCCTGCAAGTTTGATTAAATGCAAGGTTGACCTTAATTTATTTCATCATTTGAATTAGTTAACTTTTAGATATTAAATATTAGTATCACGTTAGCTTATCTAAAGAAAAACTAAATTAATTCACCAGACTCATGTCCATTATTTTCACATTGAAGTAGAGTATTATGTTGAGGTTGGTAAAAAAATTACCTCTAAACTTATTGCATTATAATGGGCATATTTCATGAGAGATATATTGTCTAGATACAAACTGTATGTGTAGATTATACATGTAAGTGTAATGTCAATGAAGTTATCCTGCTTCAGATACTGTTGATAAATCCAGAGAAACTTATTCCGTGTATATGTCATTTGTAGCATTTTATTTCAATTATCTATAAAAGCAATGCCATTTATACAAAAAAACATTAACAAATATATAATGCACAAAAATTATTCTTTTCCATGTGTCATTTCTTTGCATTTATACAGTGATGTACATGTATATGTCATGTGAAATGATTTATTGAATACATGTATATATATATATAGAGAGAGAGAGAGAGAGATATATATATATATATATATATATATACAGTGGTGGCCAAAATTATTACAACACCTGAACCCACACAAAGTCTATGGGATTATCAATGCCCTAGTTCATTTGCCGAAATCAGATTAAAGATATCGTTTGTGTGCCATGAGCTTTCATGACCTTTTTAAAAGCATAGGGTCTTATGTATATGTTGATACCAAATATATATAGTTTCGACCATCTGGTAATGCGCAGCATTGAAAATAGTTGCGCTATGCGCTTTTGGTTTCCCCATAGACTTGTGTATTAAACATGTACTCCAAGTGCAAAAAAGTAAAATGCCAATTACATATGCCGATTGCTCAAAAAGTATTTGAGGTAGAAGTATGAAACTTAGCACGCTTATTCATTCTAAAATACCTCAAATAAATTCTAAGTTTCAGCAAATTTGGTCAAATGGGGAGGGTGGATTCGCCCCCACCCTTGGTGGTGAGATGACCAAAATAACCATGCCCATTGAAGATTAAGACTATTTTTTTAATTTAATGAAGACACTCCTTGTAATTGTATATTTATTAAAGGAAATTTCATGAGCAATTCAAATATGTTGAAATATTAAGGGTCATTGGAACAATGGGCTTACATAGGGGCACTGAATTAAAAATTTGGGGCCCCTCAAAAATAATTTAAAAATCCCCACATAAGATGTAACTACTTCACCCTGTGTTGTTATGAATGCCATTTTTGACATCCTCAGGAAATTTCCTTTCAGAATATATATACTTTTGTAGGGAGAGGCTTAAAATGGTTCTAGGACATCTCCCTGGAGGACAACTCCCCCGGGGACAATACCCGGAGGACAGCTCCCCCGGAGGACAACCCTAACCCTAACCCTATGTCCTCCGGGGGAGCTGTCCTCCGGGAATTGTCCCCGGGGGAGTTGTCCTCCGGGGGAGATGTCCTGATACGGCTTAAAATGTTTAACGTTAAGACACTTTGATCCTGACAGGGGCAAGATTTTAAAATGTTTCATCTGGTGGGGTAACATAAAAAAGGGCGACTTGGGGGCGAGTTCCCAACGCATGGCTTTGTTATTTAGTTTTTAAAGCATAATGATGATGTTCGGAGACATTCCAACCATTTTATAGGTATTTAAATGGTCAACTGAATGAAAATTATTAAAATAATTTAAATATGCTTGGTGTTCTAATAATTTTGACCACCACTGTATATAGGGGGAGGGAGGGATAGAGGTAGAGAGAGAACCAAAAGTTTTTGAAAGAGCAAATGATAAAACCATGGAAAGGGAGACAGAGATCGTAAGATATAGAGAGATGTCACTTAAAGCATTTTATGTCAATTATTAGCAAGAAAAGAGATTCCAACAGAAAAATACTGATGTCATTTGAAGCAGTAAATTTATTAGAGAGAAAAAGGATTTAGAGAGATGTCTATTAAATTTAAATTATTAAAGAGAGAGGAGGGAGAGAATGAAAGATTGTGAGATAGGATGGGTGATTAAGTGGGAGAGAAAAGGTTGAAATAAAGGCAAGGGATTGAAAGCGAGTTGCAGAAAAAAATTGTGTGAAAGATCAAAGTAATAAATGGAGAAGGATGGCGAGATACTAAAACAACTAAAAGTTTATGAAAGAGGAGAGTCATGAAGGAGAGAGAAAGATAATGACAAATTGAGCAAAGCATGGAGAGGCAGAAAGGGATTACCAGGGCCAAACAACAACAGAGTTTGATATTTTTTTTGAGCTGCACAAACAGCAAAAAATATTGTCTTTCAACCCAACCCTTTTCTTTCTCCTCTCTCTCTCTCCCTCTCTGGCTGTCTCTCCCCAGTTTCTTTTCTTGGAATCTTCATTAATATACTGTGTTAAGCCTGGATAACACCTCATTGCAGGGCCTGTATGGCTGGTAAAAAAAAAATGGTAGTACTAGTTTTTTCCATTTTCATATGTGCTGTCCAAATGATCGTGGTTAAAAAGAGCTCCTTTTTACATGCTGTACGGGCCCCAACAGTAATACGTGTAATCCATTTTTTTTTTTTTTTTTAAACTATTATACTAATCTGTTTTCTCTCTCCCTTTCTTCCCCTCCCTCCCTAAATCTCACTCTCTCTCTCTCTCTCTATCTCTCTCTCTCTCTCTCTCTCTCTCTCTCGCTCTCTCTTTCTCTCTCCTCCTCCCCTCATTCCAGCCCAGCTGTTACTAACTCCCTTCTCATCTCTGTTTATCATCATCATCTTAAAATCCTCTGATCTTAACTTCTGTGTTAAAGAGAAATGATGAAAAGACAAACAGTCTCATACAGTAATTCCAATAAAATGTAAGATTTACATGTCTTGTTATTTTTGGCCATCAATTATTATGCCACACATGTACATGAAGTCAACATGTCTTTACAAATGAACAAAACATACAGCACTGGTCACAATTAACAAACCAGATTTCCAAATAGAAAAAAATAAATATTTGGATATGGTTCATAACATAATTTTCTACAAGTTCTACCTACTCAATTGATCTATCTGGAACAACAAACAATATTTGTTTGTGTTTTTACTGTCTAAATTACATTTTGTAATATCAACTGTTGTTTATCAATTACCAAAGAATTGTGACCTTTATAGGCATTTGTGTTAATATGCAGGAAAATAAAGACTAAAATATATTCAGAATAACATTTAGTTGACACTAAAATATTTAGAACAACATTTAAAGAGAAAATTAAAGCTAAATCAACAAGAAAAAAAAATACATACAAAGAAAAAGAATTATAATTGCAATGAGTTTCCACGTACAGATATGACTGATACATTTGTATTGGAGCATATTACGCAGTAAATAATCGTACTTAAAGTACTGGTTAATTCCAATAAAATTGGCTATGCAATAGAAGCCGAAATTTGGATCCTTATAAAGTAATAGTATGAGGTCAAGACTTACTTTTATCATTCTAGTATTATCACAACGTGAATACACACATTTGGTTTAAAACACAGAACAGCACTTTGTACAAAATAAGACATGCAGATCAAGTAATCATCATGGATTTTAGTTTGTTTTTGTTTTTTGGCATCTGGTGGTCATCGCACAACTAAAAAAAAAAAAAATGGCGATAGATTCCAGTTATACTTGTATGAAGTTGCATCTTTAATTCCTAATTTGATTATTAATAGACTGCTTTCACTCAGTTAACTGAATATGGAAAATGGAGAAAAATCACCTTTTTTATTTTTACTAATAAAAGACAAGTTATACTACCTCCCCAATCCTAAAAAGAATGACAAAAAATCTCTCACAGGCAAGATAAAAATACTGGTATAGAGAACTCATCTTTTGGGAGTTAGAAGGATGGTAAGTCTCTAAAGAAACAGGAGATGTGATCCTAAAACAAAAAAAATTTTGAAAACAAAAATATAAAAAAATATAATTAGCAGTGGAAAGTTTCACGGTGCACCAAATATTCTTTCTGGTTATGAGTGGTCATGAAAGAACCTACCCATGTTCTCACCATCTTCAGGAGAATGAAAAAAATATATATATGTTTAACCCATACATAATTCCCATTATTGAAAATATTAAAATACAAAAATACACTTTTCTTTGAGAAAATAGTGAATATTTGATACTCTCATTGCCACAAAGTGGGGGAAAATTAACTTGGTACATGTAAAAAAAAAAAATTTTGAATTCAAAGAAGAACATATAACTGTACTGTAAATGAGCTACACGTATATCATATTTACTTTGGACTAACTAACAAAATATGCAACACATTTTGAAAGGGCATCACAAGTTTACAAAGTGAAATTCAATTGTCAGGTTTAATCAGTATAGTTACATATTTACTATGTGCAAACATGTCATGGAAAAAAACACCTAATCTCAGCACATCTAAAATAAATGGAGACTAGATTTTTTGTTGTTGAAAAAGCAGGAATTAGATAAATGTCATTCTTAATATCGACAGAGATAGATCGCTCTTTTTCTTGGTAAAAAAAAAGGTGAAATATTTACACACATAGTGCAGGCGCGGATCCAGGAGGGGGGAGGGGGGCTGAAGGTGCTAGCGCACCCGTAAGATTGGGAAATCAGCATACCTTTTGTACATAGACCTTTTTAGCACACCCCGTTATAATCTTATAACTTTTTTTTGCTTGTCAAATTGTTCGGGACGGAACGATGACCTGACCCTACCCCTATATCAAGTATGTTAGAAATTTTATAACGGCCAAAGGCCAAATTTTTTCAACACCTACACCCCCCCCCCTGCCCCCCGCTAATCACGCTGCCAGCGTGACCTGAAAACATTTTAAGGTACCTTTTCGCACATGGTAGCTTTTTCACGCGTGACGCCAACTGATCTCATCAGTGATGATGTCATCATACTGGTAAGCTGAGATGAGCCATTTCATCCTTTACCTCTAAACATTGTTGAGGCAGCACATCAACAAAAAAAACTGTCTACTCTTGCTACAATCATGTCAAATTAATGGAATTGTTAAGAGTTCGCAGCTGCCTGATGCAGTCTGTCGGACAACCAATGCAACAACACATGACCAGTTTCGCCCATGGCATAGAATGCACACATGTTTACGAGATGAATACTGAATAACATTGATTTCAAAAGAAAATCTAGGAGTCAAATTTGCTTTGAGAGACCTCTTTAACGGTACCAATTCAATAATTTGTAAAGAAACCTATTTTTTGCATCACTTGAACAGTATTGAACTGCACAATATGTTCTCTCAACAGCTCTACAGTACATGTACATGTAGGGCAAATCATGTTTTGGGGCGATAACAAATCAGCTTTTTAATAGCAAACTAATACAAAATCTTGTTTTTTTTTAATAAGAAAATAATCAAATATTAAACCTAACCCTGGATGCCAAAGCCAACCAAATTTGGTCGCTAGTGAAATAACAAAAATGTTTGATAGCAAAATACCTACATAAAGACAGTTAACATAGCTGTCTTGTGGAATTCAAATACAACCTTTACACTGTCAAGGCATAAGGGCATTTTGTTTTTCAGTTTCTGCCATGGCATTCACAATACAAGACTACCAAAGGTGGCAGGAAATGATGACAGAGAGTGACAATTCTTTTAAAGGCGAAACGCAAATAACGGTTCTTCTGAAATGAAAACGCCCCAGTGCTAAGACAGTGCCACTTTTTTGTCTCCTAAAAACACACAGTAATAGATAAGACATGGCTTCCCGCATTGCGTTTATATAAATGATATGACTAGGTACAAGTACTACCAGTCCTTTTTGTGTTCGTCCATGCTGACTCCGCCCGGTCCAAGCGCTACGATGAGAAGCAAACCCCCGATGACGGAGAACGTTTGGAAAAAGTCGTACTTGAGGAAGTCTCTCATTGGTCGGTAGGAGGGGATGTTCCACCAGGCGTTGACGTAGAAGTTGAAGATGGCGAGCCAGAGGACGAGGATCAGGGCAGAGAGTTTGGTCTTGTAACCGATAGCAACGAGAACAATGAGGACCGTGCCGACGAGATTCTGGACGATCGTGAGAGGGGTGAAGTCAATGCGAAGTAAGGTCATGAACATAAGGACGAGCATGATGCGACCGCTGAGTTGTAGGTAGGTCTTAGGCTTGTTGGAACCCGTGTCTGGAACACCGGCAAACATGCTCTTTCCCTCCTTCCTTGACTCAGCTAGGAGAAGTATTACACCACCAACCAAAGCTATATTCCTGCATCAAGAAAAGTTCAACATTGATTTATTTTATGTCACTAATACCAAGTTACAGATGACATTTCTATAAGGTGACATTTACAGACATGCCAACACTACGGTAGGAATAGAACATTAGAAATTAGAACGCAACAAACGAAAGTACATGTAGTTAAAACAGCTAAAACAAATGTCTTCAGATTCAGATTCATAATCCTTTATTGATTAGTCCATAAATTCTCTTGTTCATAAGAGAAAAATAAAATTATTGATCTGAATGCATTCCCAAAATTGAATGACGGAGCAAAAGATTATTATTCATGCTTTCACTCATGAATAGTCATTTGGTTGCGCTGTTTTAACAATTTGCATTATTTGCGCTCTAATTTCTAATGTTCTGATTTTTCTGTAGTGTTGGCATCTCTGCATTTACAGAAACAACACCCATGCAATGGAAACCGAGAACATCTCAATGAAAAACAGGATGTAAACATGTAGGCAGGTCATAAGGAAGCACTAAAAGGAGAAAATCACAATTAAAAGAAAAATACATTTTCTATAAGACACATCACTAGTAATCACAATGTATAAAATCGCCAGTTTGATGGGCATTTTGTCTTAATTCTAATAGAAATAGAATATACTCAATGAATCTATTTTTTAACACTAAATAGTGGAGTGAGATGAATTTTCTGTTATTACAATTTTGTTGTTTTTTATCACATTTTCAGATTTTGTAGCATACCAGTACCATAACATCCTCCATTTATAATCAGGCTTTTTATAAAATTACTCAAATTGCGTTTCTCATGGCTTCAATTATGAGAAAATAAGCTTCCAGGGTGGTGTTTTGCTAAGTTGTTCATAAGCTACAAACAACTTTAAGAAGGACTAGTGATCGATGATAAATGATTGATAATGTGATCAGTAACATGTTCCAGTCGTTCGTAAAGTCGTAACTTTAAGAACAATTTAGTGAAACACCACCCTGTATCTTGAACACCATATTGTAGTGTACACTCTGTGAAAAGTGTAGCCTACTCTTACAATTACAGGATATCTGTAATTGTCTTATAAAGTTACCCATGTCAAACTGCATAAAAACAGATTAAAGAATGATAAATGCATTTCACACATGTACAACATAAATATTTATAAATTATACAAATGCCTTACCTCATAAGAAACTTGATGTCCCATAGAATACTGTAAGCCACAGTCTGCACAGAGAAGAAGAAAAAAAAAATAATCAGCTCTGGAACTACATGTACATTGATGTACACAATGTAGTGGAATACAAACCAGCTACCTCTAATGAAAGTTTATGTTCTTTGTTTTGTCTCCAGACAGATTTATAACAAATAGTTTGCGGCAATAGCCATGACCTAAAATACATTTTAAATGTTATTTTATTATTAAAATCCAAGTAATGCATTTGTACTTAAAATCATGACATGCATTTGGGAAACTAGGAATATTCTGTAATCATTATCACTGTTCAAAGTATTATAGTGAGTAATGAGCATGATATGATACAGACTATACTTCTGCACATGAAAGCTCAGATTACCTTTTTTCTTTTGTATAGAGTTGTGTTCTACACTCGTAAGTTGTAGCTATTGTATCCACAAATAAAAAAATTAAAAAATCCTTATTGTCGACCATTCCTCCTTTAACAACATTTTACTGTATTATAAATATACATGTATTCATTTGAAAAATAAAACATGAAAGCTTTTGTCATGATAATAGGAAGTATCAATTACTCTCTGATAGATTTGCAATAAATTAGATTTTTGTCCTGATTAAATAATTTATGTAATTTAATAAACAAAGATGATCAAACTAGCCCTGCCCTTATATTGACCGTTGATAGATCTTCCCATTTTCATCAATTAATCAATTGTTTACATTTCCTCACTGATTGATAGCACAGTGCTTTGTAAGCTCTTTTCCCCTCAGATAGTAATGACAAGATTCACACTTCCTGTCTCTAGCATGTGACTCATGCTCTAGATTCACACTATAAGGGTGTGTTCAATGTCGATTTTCAAAATTAAACGCCAACATGAATCATGATACAAAACGCAATTAGAAAACGCTGATATACAAAGAAAAGAAAAAGAGAAACAAAGTGGGTGTTCACGGTCCCCATTCCTGGTCGTAAAAGTAAACGTGTTTCAGATCTCCATTCGGAGGAAAATTTAAACGCTGAAAAAGATGCTTTTTGAATCACGATCAGCTTTTATTTTACGACCTTGAGCATCGCGTATGCAACTGAAATGTGACACTGAACACAATTGAGTTTTCAAATGTCTTTTAATGTGCTCTCGCAGTGGTAGCTTCAAACAGAAGTTTTGTGAGAGCGGGGAATTTAAAAACGATTTACGTATAATCAGCTTCAAATTTTCGACATGAACGTTTGTGTACCGCTTTTGCGTTTGTGTTCTGCGTTTTGTAATTGCGTTTTTGTATCATGATTCATGTTGGCGTTTAAAATTGCAAATGGACATTGAACACACCCCTAGATTCACACATTGAGTGACTCGATACAGTCAATATCCAAGGTAATCTTTTGCGACTATCAAGATTAATAATCCGACTAAGAGAAATCCTTCGGCTTATCATCCTCATCCCGCTTCATCTTCGAGCATCACCCCAAACAATTAGATGTTTTGTTTAATGCTCTATTGAGGCAAGACATAAATGAAAGTGCATTGCCTGTCCAGAATTCAGTTTGTAGTTCCAATAAATCCCTTGTTTCGTAACTGATTCTGTCTGTGTTTATTATACATTTTTGTATGTTTAAGATTTGGCCTTGCTGGTTGTCATGACAAACGGGAAGTTTCCACTTTCCGATAGATTTCTATGATTATTGATCTCCTTATGCTCGACAAATGAAGTAATGTTAATATTTTTGGTTGTTCTGAAAACCAATGATGATGCAAGAATGATGCTTGTCATATACATACAATGTACAATATTGCAAATTATCAGTTACTTTTAACTAAAGACATGGTGAGATATAGCCACCTGGATGAAGGCCCAAGTGGACCAAATTTTAAGCTAAATTAAAATGGATATTTCATTTCATAAGTATAGTTGAAGTAACTGATGGAGGTATCCAACTTCGCGGATATTTGGGACTACTTTGAGATGGTTTTGAAACAGTTTTGAGACTATTTTGAAACTTGTCTCCGAGACGTCTCCTGAGTCCCTGCGACGTTTCATAGGTTTCAGGAATTTCAGAACAGTCTGAAAGTAGTCCCACGTCTATTCCCACGACAGAAAAAAGGTATCAGAGTCGTCTCCAATCCTTTTTTTCCGTCGTGGAGACATCTCCGATACTTTTTTCCATCGCGGGAACAGATTTGGGACTACTTTGAGACTGTCTTGAGATTCCCAAAACAAATGAAACATCACAGGGACTCAGGAGCATCTTGAAGACGTCACCGTGATAAGTTCCAAAACAGTCTCAAACCTGTTTCAAAACCGTCTCAAAGTAGTCCCAAATCCATCTCCGTGAAGTGAGATATCACCATGAGGAATAAGTTTTGTTCCTTACCTGAAGAGCGATAATGAAGAATAAAAGTCCACAAGCAGCGGGTACTTGCTGTCTACTGAGCACCATAATACAGCCTACTATCTGACCAACAAGATTGATCAGAACAAAGATAGTACTATAACGAAAGAGAGAGAAAGATAACCAAATATTCAGTAATGATTAGTTCATTATCTATTAATAGTCAACAAAATATTAGCTGTCAAATCTTCTGAAAATAAAATATACATGTAAATTGTAATTGCAATCAATGTCTTGTTAAGATCTGAAAAAAGGCATATCATTTCCATTTTAACATTAATCAATAGCCGGTTTAAAAAAATATATCAATGCAAGTACCATCTTTCTCCAGGATAACTTTATTCATTTTCATTTTATATTTGTGTCAAGAAAAATTGCATTTAATTTTAAAAGAACAACTTGAAACTGAACATCCAATAAATTCTGATGAAGGAATGGGCAAGCAAGACAGTCATGCAAATCCATTATTTAATTAATAAAGACAACTTTGTCAAAGAAATTTTATTTGGCATTAAATTGATTAGCTGACAGAACTTGGCAGTAGAGCTTTTAAATTCAATGAATGGGAAAAAATGATAGACAACAACAATTGTAATTTTATAGATTATTTACGGCTCATGTCAAGAAATGTTTGATCCTGCCTTGTCTTTATACAAAATAGCCTGTCTACACTAGTTAGAATACCGTTGTTGCCAAGATTTTAATTCAGTTGGCTCAATCACAATGTTCATTTCCACCTTCACAACAATTCATAACAAAATTGAAAGTGTGCATAATTGTCATTGAGGCAATTATGAAAAAAATGCTGTAAGTGTAAACAAAAACGGGCTCTCAGTTCAAGAGTTTGTACATGTAGCCTAGTTTTAAACGAGCAACCTGATTAAAATAACCTACTTTAAAACATGACTCTTTTCACTAACATTTCAAGAGCTTTTGCTTTAATGGTCTTTTGGATTGTTAAAAATAATTGCATGCAGACATGAAGAAACATTTTATTGAAAGTGTATATGGTTGTGTGTTATGAACTCGCCACCCAAATAGGGTGGTTCTGTTACGCTTTTTGCCATTTTTCAGCATTAATTTGTCATTTTTTCCAAAGTAAGAAGTTTATGTAACATTTTGATATTATTCTGAAGCTATGTTACTGTTGCTAGCTCCCTGTGAAATTTCATTGTTCAGGTAACATTCTGGTGGAGTTACAATGGTTTAAGTTTGGTACAGTAGGGGTGGTGGCCGAAGCGGCGCCGCCTGTACAAAGTCAATGGGAAAATTTACATTTGTGTTTGATTTGGGAAAAACTTGAATTTCTTTGCAAATTTTGGCCTTTGACTGTAATTTTGGTACCAACTGAAGCTTATAACTGCTTATACCATGAAATCACTGAATAATAGGTTTGATGTTACTGTCGTACAGAAAGACTCAATAATCGTTATTTTACTCTAAAAAAGCAATGCCTCCTTGTACAAGTCATTAGGAATAGAGATATTGTAGTACCGTTGGGAAAACTGCAATATCTCTGCCAAATTATAGCCTTTTATTATAAATTTTCACCAAATTGAAGCTATTAAAGGTAGTATCAGCCTTTTTCACGAATTGCGAAAACTAATGCACTTGGCATAACTGTAGAATATGATCGACGCTATACTGTCTATTCAATCTTACTGTCATAGGTTGCCTAGATCAGCAATACGAAACGAAAATCTGAACTACCAATCTTGACCAGCTCTTCATCAACATCGTTGATATTACAGCGCGTGCGGCACGGACCGCACACAGCATTATACACACGGCGCATCAGCGTGCATTATTCTCTGCGCTAACGGTCAGGCGGTTCGCCACGTACGGTATATTTTTCGAGGTTCGAAAAAATAGGAATGAAATTTTGATAATCGCAATAAAATGACAAACATACACATTTGAGCTTAATCATGTTGTGGGATGATATAGTCATTGGTATTATCTACTATTCCTCTCAAAAACTAAAATTTAATATTTTTGCCTGCAAAAGGCTGACACTACCTTTAAAACAGCTTTATACCATCATATACTTAAACAAAATTTTTGATGGTGTAACCAGTACTTGGGCAGGACCCAACCCTCTCATGAATTTGAAAAAAGCTATTTTTTTCAGGGCCAAATTTCAGATAGTTATATTTTTCATTCTAAAATTATAAACCATAATAAATTGTACCTTGTTTGAAAGGTATGATTATTCTCTATCAGAATATATCAATATTTTTAATATTTGGGTGATTATGATGACTTGACGATAAAAAACAATGAAAATTCAAAAATATCTAAATTCCTGAAAGTTTTTCCTGATAACTTTTTTTCTTGCACCTGGTATAATATTCAATGCAGATTTAAGATTCCTTGATGAATTTCAATTCAGAAAATGTATACTTTTGATATGGTAGGGTGTGTACTTTTTCGAGATACAGGTCCTTGAAGCGAAAAGAGTGCATTTTGTAGTCAAATTGGCATGTAACGCAAAAGGCGGCGAACTTATAACACATGACCATATATATAAGTACACACACACACAAAAAAAGTGATTTGGCAAGAGTGATTTTGTCACAGTATGGCAATATTGTATTTAAACCAATATTTTTGCCTTTTTTAAAAATAGTTTTTAAAATTATCTATAAACAGTATTTAAAAAAAAAAAAAGAAAGAAGCTATTTAGCCTGTTCAGCTCATGATGGAACCCCCCCCCCCCCTTTCAAAATCTCCATGGCACCTGGAAGCCACTGAAGGAGGTGGGGAATAATAATAGAAAACATTAGGATTGGTAGCAGCTCAAACCACAAACTTAACCACTTAGTAATCTTAAGGTGGTATCTCACTTCATGGAGACATCTCCGCGAGTCGAATACTCAGAGATGTCTCCGATAATTTTTTCTGTCCACAGACGTCTCCAGAGACATCTTTGCTACTTCTCCACAACTCATGAGCCGTTGCAGAATCTCGTGAGACGTTGCGGGGACTAAGGAGAAGTCTCTGAGACGTCTTTGAAATGTCTCCACAACTCATGAGCGAATACATGTAGTATTAAACCCATTTCAAATCTGTCTCAAACCCCTCCCAAAGTAGTCTCAAATCCGTCTCCTGGCAAGTGAGATACATGTACCATCTAATCTCAAAACATTTCTTTTGTGAAGGCATACTAACTTCAATATTAATGTTGTATTATATTGTACTTGTGTACATAGAATTTTTTTAGTTCTTTATATTTATCAAAATATATATTGTTTTTTACGGTCTGTGTATTTGGCATTGACAATTCCTTTCCTCTTTGACTTTGACATGGCAGATTCGGAGTGTGCGCCTCACAGGCTGTCACTCTTTTCTGTTTTTATTAAGAGGATGTGTTTGTAACTACATGGACATGATGTATGTTTGTAGTTCATCACTTTCATCTTGTTTTTACAATGCGCCTCGGAATAGTTTAAAGTATGGCGCTATACAAATACATTATTATTATTATTATTACCATCATTACATGCTGCTTGCTTACCTTATTAACCAACCACATCCCCACGTCTGATTGATGTAATCTCTTTGTTCACTCCATTGGAACCACATTCTAATGCCATCTTCTAAGAATGTACTGATCAGACACAAACGAGCTACATGGGGAAGGACATGCTTGCTTTTTCTCAGGACCTGCAAGTGAAAAACATGATAATAAACAAAGATTGTTTATTGTTCATTAACTTAATTTTCACAAAAATCATCATTTGTTATCAATTTAACACAATTTGATTCTGTTATTCACTCCACTGAAAACACATTCTAATACCATCCTAATGGTATGATATGATGATAATGATGTGATGATAAACATAGATTGTTTAACGTTTATTTAGAGTCCGAGTAATTAAGACTATTTGATTTCCAGGATCATATTGTTAAACAATATTGTAAGTTGATGTAACTTTGTTGCTCCATTGGAACAGCGTTCTATGCTCAGCTATCATCTCAGCTCAGCTTACTTACTTGTGTAATCTTTTCCTTTCTTTTTGAAATAGATCATCTAACTTTTTAAAAACTTTTTTAAGCCTTGGGCCTAATCTAAATCAGTTTAACTTCAGCATCCATATGGCGGTGTGGCCGTAATAATTTGTGCATGACCTTAGACTAGTTCCTGTCGGATATCTCAAAAAGCATTAATTTACTGATAGAGGAACCCAAAATTACCTCTTAGAATGAAACTGTCATCAGGCATAAAGAATCTAGACTTTCTATTAAATTTGGATATTATTTAGATCTAGACCTACAGAGAACTAGAGATCTAACTGTTACCTTTAAAAAAGTTTGAAAATTTTTATTTAAAAAAATCTGACATTTTGCCATTTAGTTTTTGTTGATTTTGACTTGTGTAAAGTATGAAAAAAAAATGTTGATCGATATCATATTATTTTTTTAAAATTCGCGAACTAATAATATGATCACCCAATCACAAATCTCTATCATGATCAAATTCATTTAACAATTAAGTTAGAACCTACGTCTAACTGTTACGAACTCAAATACATGTGATGTAAACTCAAAGTTCAAACTGTTCACCACCTCAGCTCATTATGTTCATCTCAAATCCGACCGTCCATTCAATACACAACATGCACAATCTAATCACAACATTCACTGGCAGACACTGCACAGGATTCTTCACTCATTCATTCATCAAGACATCATTGTCGATTTGCATTTTGTGATTCACAAGTAAAAGTCAATAATATTAATAAACAAAATGAATTTCTTACTTGATCGGCGACATCTTCTGCCTTGCTGATCAGCTCATTTTGAGACGCCATCTGCTTATTTTCTTGATCCAATAATCCAAAGTCTAAAACTGAGCTCACTGGATGAGAAATACCCTCCTTCGCAGAGCTTTAATGTGCCGTGTCAATCGTCGAAAAACTTTTAGCACTGCGCTGAGATTTAAAACCCACTCGCAAAACACATGGATACCGGATGGGAGTGTGCAGAAAAAAACGATACACAACACGTATTCGAATGCGTGGGCACGTACAGAGCGAGTGTATTTGGATACCGGGTAAATCGTAATGCCACGTCTTACATGTAGGACGCCATCTCAACGACGATCGTGTACCGAGAGTTATAGAGGAATCCCATTTCTGATCAAATGGATGCCTCAGTTTTATGAATAGTTTTTAGTTAAAGATAAGGAATACTCAGAAATAAGAACTTCATATAGTTCTTGATGAATACCAAATAAATTCAAATAAGATAAAATCGCAGAATCAAACGGGTGAAACAAAAGAATCAATTAATCCACACGTGGACGCGAAGAAGGGGCTTAACGTTAGTGGTGATGACGCATAGGTATCTCTCGCATTTGAAATTCAAATCGTTTTAAAATTCAGCTCTAGTCCATTAATTTAAGGGTCCACTAAAACTTGCACAATACATACAAAGTTATTTTATTCAGTGTCTCATTTCTACCAGGGCAGGGGCGTACGAGGCTAGGGTGCACAATATGCACCCTCGCGGCCACTCCCCGTTTAAGAATCTATAATCTGATTGGTCGAAAGTGCGATCATGTTTTTTGCCATTCCCGCAAATTGTGCTAACTTCGCTCCAAACACCCAATTCATTATGGCAGTCCGCTTTTAGGGTTACTTACAAGTCTAACATGAGCTCTCTCAATAAATGAGGTAAAATAGGCTGAAGTTATTCAAATGGAATTTTGACACAAAAGGGGATTGGGTGAGACCCGGGGGCGCGAGAGAAAAAGATGGGAAATACATAGGCCTATAAGGCGTGAGAAATAAAAATGAAGATGCTTATGCATGGGAAATTCAAACTCGAGGATAACGGATTTATTTCCAAACGACTTTTAGTGGAGTGTCTTATAAAAGGTCGTTATCCAAGATTTCACATCTATAGTTTTGGGAGAACATATTTTTTTTGTTTTACTTCCATAGCAGAATAATATGAATTAATAACTCATATAACCTCTGTGTACAAAATGATTTGCTATAAAATCCACTCTAAGACCTGAATTTAGCAACAAAACTGTGTAAATCGATCTGTTGATGGGCCATGCCTAAACAGGATGACACCGGGAGAGTGCAACGTGCAGTGGTTTGTGTGCAAAGTATATGCTATTGATACACAGACTGATACACACAGAATGCACACACGCCATACCAGTCAGCAGTGGTGTGGCATGCCCAGAGTTCTGGGGTGAGAGTGAAGGAAGTATGGCCTCATTTTGATGAATATCTCCCCATTACATGTTTATGCTAACTATAATATCATGGAAAGACGTGCATGGTACATGGTTATATTACTTGCCCATGTACTGATATGTCATTGGAACAATATTAGGACAAATTGAGTAAGTTTTAAAAAAATGAAATTTACTCTACCACAACTATACTTGGGCTTTAAGCGGCATATTGTTTATGAAATATTTAGGCCAATTTTTCCTTTCATCTACAACATGTAGGCCTACCTTGCTTCTCCCGAAGCAAATCCCCTAGTCGGTTCAAAATTATGAAATAATTTGAACTAATGAAATATCAGCTTGTACAGTAATTCGTTGGAGTAGGATGAAGGGGAGAATAAAAGGTTTCTATAAAAGCAATAGGCCCTAGATTGAAGAGGTGAAAAAAAAAAATGGTTGCACAGATATGAAGAGAGGAAAAAAAGAGAGAGAGAGAAAAAAAGGAGAGCAGTATTGACAAAAAGGTGTTGGTAGAGTTGCTTGATTGCCAAAGAGAAAAGAAAAGTCGTACAGTTTCTTGATGTATTTGATGGAGATCAGTATAGACATAGATTGATTGATATATTTGTTTATTCACGATTAAAAAGCCCATAGAGTTACAAGACTGGTTTCCATTAGGGCCGTGATAAAAATACAAATATTTCAAAAAGTTTCAAAATGAAATACAAACATTGCAAGCAAAGTTGTCTAGTTGAAACCTTTAGCACCTAAACTGCCCCAAACCGCCGTCCAGATCATAATCATGATCAGTATAGGCCCTATCCAGACTACGTGCATATATATCTTTACAAATGTCAAACTGAGGCGAGGGAGAAGGGGTAGATGTCAAAATACTTTCTGCCGTCATAGGGGTCATTTTTTTTGGGGGGGGGGGGTGGAGGGGAGGCAAAGTTCACAAAATCTAGTCAGTTTAATAACTTTTTCCTGCATATGGCCATATGTCACAAGTTGGGGTATTGTATAAAAAAGGGTGGAGGCGTTACATTTTGGAGGGAAAATTATCACATTTTTTCACATAGCATGAAAATGATGTCCAGTCACAAGCTGTGCAATAATTCATATTGTAGATAATTTATCAGGCTACATGTCTGTGAAGTTTCAGCTTCGTTATGCTCATCGTTTGAATACAAAGATACTTTTAGTGGAGTAGGGTAACGGGTGGAGGATCCTACGGTGGAGGATCCTACGGTGGAGGCACGTGTTAAAGCATAGGGAATTCCCATTTTTGTTACTTTCTTATTGTTTGCTGCGTTATATCTTTGCAGCCAATTGGTCTTATGGGTTGAGTGATATATCATTCTCTTGGGAATTAATGTGGTTCTAGATAAATGTGAAGAAGATTTTTCAAAAGTAATTTAATAAATTAATTAATCAATTAAAACAAACTTAATGCACACATCCTCATAGACAATACATTGCACGCATCAAAAATTGTCACATGCAATTTTATAACAATAATTGTCATTTTTTCGCCATTTTCTTTGCATGCATGTAAAAACACAATTAAGTGGAAACATATTACTTGCAATAAACTTTGTTTGAGTTGTAATCCAAGTGTAAAAGACAAAATTTCTGCCGGGCCTTTTTTGCACTATTTTTTCTTCTTTTTTGACACCTTGCATTTTTGTAGCGCAGTTAGAAAAAATGATTTTGTATTACAAGTTTATATTTTTTAGAAGCATAGCGTCTTATTTACACAATCTACGATGATTCATTTCTTTTGGTGAAAAGATTAAGAAATCATTCGCCGGTAAAATTGTGAAGTTTTTCAAACCATTTTTTCCTGTAACACTCTGTATAGCTTTTATGACACACCTTGTACAGGCACAAAAATATGTTAATCATCCTCCTTTCAATCTCTGCTTTCAATATATATATACTTTTATACATGTCTGACTTACTACTAAGAAACTAGAGATGTTTGATTGTGACAATGCACATTTCTACAATTTTTTTGACATGTAACGCATTTTCCACCCAACTCATGACATGTGGCCATATACGTGTCTGTCTCCCCCATTCAGCAAATTCACATTTAGTGTGATTTTGTTAAATATGCTTTAACTAGCATACATGCAGTCCCATTAATTTTGATAATCTTATCGTCATCATGACTGGAACAAGTTTTAAAATCACTATACCAATTTCAAATTCGAAAATTGCCTGGACATTATCTCGCTACCATCTACTTTTACTATAGTTTTCTGCCTTTAACATCTACTTCTACCTTTCTCACTACCTATCCCACTTCTACTACCTTTCTCACTGTACCATCCTGCTTCTACTACCTATCTCACTCTACCATCCTACTTCTACTACCTTTCTCACTACCTATCCCACTTCTACTACCTTTCTCACTCTACCATCCTGCTTCTACTACCTATCTCACTCTACCATCCTACTTCTACTACCTTTCTCACTCTATGACCATCCTACTTCTACTAACTTTCTCACTCTACCATCCTACTTCTGCTACCTTTCTCACTCTACTATCCTACTTCTGCTACCTTTCTCACTCTATGACCATCCTACTTCTACTACCTTTCTTACTCTATGACCATCCTACTTCTACTACCTTTCTTACTCTATCATCCTACTTCTACTACCTTTCTCACACTATGACCATCCTACTTCTACTACCTTTCTCACTCTATGACCATCTTACTATTACTACCTTTCTCACTCTAGATTTTCCTACTTCTACTACCTTTCTCACACTATGACCATCCTACTTCTACTACCTTTCTCACTCTACCACCCTACTTCTACTACATTTCCCACCCTATGACCATCCTATTACTACCTTTCTCACTCTATGATATTCCTACTTCTACTACCTTTCTCACACTATGACCATCCTACTTCTACTACCTTTCTCACTCTACCATCGTACTTCTACTACCTTACTCACTCTATGACCATCCTACTTCTACTACCTTTCTCACTCTACCATCGTACTTCTACTACCTTTCTCACACTATGACCATCCTACTTCTACTACCTTTCTTACTCTATCATCCTACTTCTACTACCTTTCTCACTCTATGACCATCCTACTTCTACTACCTTTCTCACTCTATGACCATCTTACTATTACTACCTTTCTCACTCTATGATATTCCTACTTCTACTACCTTTCTCACACTATGACCATCCTACTTCTACTACCTTTCTCACTCTACCATTCTACTTATACTACCTTTCTCACTCTACCATCCTACTTATACTACCTTTCTCACTCTACCATCCTACTTCTACTACCTTTCTAACTCTATGACCATCCTACTTCAACTACCTTTCTCACTCTACCATCCTACTTATACTACCTTTCTCACTCTACCATCATACTTCTACTACCTTTCTCACTCTACCATCCTACTTCTACTGCCTTTCCCACTCTACGACCATCCTACTTCTACTACATTTCCCACTCTATGACCATCCTATTACTACCTTTCTCACTCTATGATATTCCTACTTCTACTACCTTTCTCACTCTACTACCATCCTACTTCTACTACCTTTCTCACTCTACTACCATCCTACTCTTCTAGTACCTTTCTCACTCAACCATCCTACTTCTACTTCCTTTCTCACTCCATACATTCTCCAAAGAATGAGAAATACTTCAAGAAGTTGTAAATAATTGATATGTTTTAATTGCATTCAATTTACAAATGGGTAAACAGATATCCTTTTGCCATTTAGTAATGCTCCTTTATTCTATATAACAGCAAAATTAATCAAAGGCAATTGCTAATACAAACTTGCTGATCTTACATTTATCTAGTCCGCTACCCCCATACAAAATAATACATTTATTTTTTATTAAAATTATAAAAAGATATGCTTTCGCATATGGGATCAAGCTATTCTGTGCATGTTCTATGTTTTATTTGGATTATCATGATTGCTGAAAATCAAATTAGGAAGATTGCTGTAATATTACCTTATGTTACATACATCGCCTTTCCAATATTTTCACTAGTGTGTAACATGTAATTCCAACCAACTTTATTTATTTATTTACAAAGCATCATACATTAAAAACCCACATTTGCAGTATAACTTAACTTTCCTTTAATTATTTTCTTCAATACATTAATACATGTAAACAAAGTACTTGGTATCAAGTTATTCTCTTTTCTCTAGTATTGTGTAATTTTCCTCGTGACATCTGGAACCTATACACAAGAAGTAAGCAACAATAGGAATTGTTAATCAATATCATTCACACAGCCATGTACTCAATTTCGATAATACAGTCCACTCCCATTTATATAACACAGTAATCATGAAGAAACTCAAGATACTGAACACATAAAAACTGTGCACATGTTTGAATTTGGGAGTTGCCGACCAAATCTTGTATCTGTGCTCATTATAATGGGAGTAGACTGTATTTTAGCAAACCAATACGATTATTCTGAACAAATTATACTTAGACAAATTCTCAGAGTGAGAAGGGTGTTGGTTCGCAAAGATTTTTATGCCCTCCTGGCTTTCAGCAGAATAAATGAAGGCTGAGCAATGAAATAAGCAAATTGATGAATGCAGGCAATAGTACCACATAAATTCTACACATTAAAAGGTAATTCACTTTTAAAGGGAGCAAATAAAAAAAACCCCATTTATTTTGACAAATCATATGAAATATATAATTTTTCCAGTATAGTGCTGCTTCATGTCAATCTGAAGATTACGCAATTAAAAAGGAACTCTTCACCTTAGCAATGATACCTCCCTGGTATCACAGATGTCACACGTAGCCTTACCAAGAAAATTGCAAATTAAGGTGACAGGTAAAAAACCTAGTTTTTTCAAGTTTTGAGAAAATGATACAAGACTGAGTGAAGGCTTTGGTCATGGTCACATATAAATAAACACAATTGTTTTTTTATCAGTGTGGCAGCAGTAAAAGAATTCACTCATCCTTTTACAAAGACTTGCAAGAATAGGTGCTGTTCCTGTCACCTTCTTTTGCAATTTACTCAGTTATGCAAGACATCTGTGCTGTGGAGGCTCTTTAACTGTATCATTTAAAATAATTCCTATATTAATGCATCGTTTGGATGTTAATATAATTTATTCTATTTACAGGAATGTGTTAATTTACAGTGCATTGCTATATATGGAGATGAACAATATTATTACTAGTAAAATACAAATTAATCATATCTTGAATCACCACCAGAAGTATATCGCAAGGGAAACGAGAAAGATGATTACTAAAATGGCAGCAATTTTGGCATTCCTTGATCTCAGGTTGAGGGACTTGGCATCTTGTCTGTATTTCTTGGATATTGTTGAGAGGTTGCTGGCTTTGTCGTCAAGCTCTGCAAGGAATAAGTACAAAATAATGATTGATATGTGGTTAGTACCACAAAAACTAAAGACTGCAACAAAAAAGCCCTGACATACCTATGGCTTCAGCTTTACGTCTTGCACTCACCAGGGGGCCGTACCGTGAAACTGTCAGAAGTCCAAGTTCTTGGACAACCCATAAGGACATGTGTTGTAGAATTAACACCATTTCAGTGGGTTGTCCAAGAAGTTTAGACTTATTACATTTCGTGGTACAGCCCCAGAGCCTAATGCAAGAATAAATGGTATACACTGGTTCCTCTGATTGTCCGCTTTGTTTTCTGTTTATTCTTGCATTTGGTTCTAATAAGTCCCAGACATAAAGCTAAACCAAGAAACAGAGGTTAAAAGAGAAAGGAGAGAAGGAAGAGCTATGGCAGAGATGCTTGATCGATGGTAGGAGGGGAAAGGAGAGAATAGAATGGTATTGGTAGAATCTCTGGATGTGTAAAGGGACAAAAAGCGATTAGGATTTCCATGAGGTGCTGTTATTTCAGTAGTAGAATAAAGAATCAAAGAATGATAGGATAATTTTCAATTAAGGAAATTCCCTACCTTCAAGTGCTACACCTCTCTTCATGACATCATCAATGTTCTGTACCATAATCTTCTGAACATCCTGTAGCTCTGTATTGATGTTGGCAAGGTTCCGACGAGCTCGAGTGTCTGTGTATGACTTCTTTGTCTTCTGGATAAACGTATCTGAGGAAACAAATGTAACATGAAATTAAGTGAATTAATGAATGACTGTTTTTATTTTTTGCCTAAAGGCTGAAAAGTCATATACTGGCTTCTAAAATCCTTGCTCACTGGAAGCGAATAAAAAATTTCAATTTACCATAACCTGTTGATAGATTTGCAAACAAAACGTATCATTTCATTGCAGATTTTATTGCATTAACCTACAAATAATTGAATTGGTCAATATTCAAGATTCATGAAGCATTTTCAATGTTCTTAACACTTTTGTCGTCTCTCATCGCGGAGAATCCATGGGCCGCCATTGAGACATCAGTCTCGCCCGGCCTCATGAATATCCAACATTACGTCATTATAGCCCGCGCTCATTGGATGATTTTCACCGACCAATTTTGGGGCGGAATATTCGTCAAAACAATAAGACAAAAGAAAGTCGGTGAAATTCAGGTTAGGTGTCAAGAGGCCTTGTTTCGCTCCGCTCAACAAGCCCGACTCGCTTTGCGAGTTCGGGTTTTCGCCTCGCTTCGCTCGGCATCATTCGGCAAACGACGATAAAGCCAACAGGGCCTCGACAAGAGGCTAATACTGGCCATGCCTGTTATAGAAACAAGGTGCTCAGGACCAAGCCAAATATCTAGATTTGTAATGAAATGTAGTTGTAGGCCTCCTAAACACATTGGTACAAATGTAGACATGTGTTGACATGTTCAAAATTGGAACAGGGAAAATCCCTTGATAATAAATCTGTTTGTATGTGTGCTCATTATAATGGGAGTATACTGTAAATGCTTATAAGGGTTGTTTTACGATCAGGGTACACCATGTTGTCTCACTGGACCCCAAAAAAATGTTGTTTAGTTTTCCGTCAACTTTTGTGTATGTGTTCTAGACAAGTAAAATGATATTGCTTTTAAATTTGGAGGCATGAGGTCACCAACTTATTTTTCTACAGGGGTTCAAATTTTTTATTCCACGTAAAGTCAATTGCTTCATTTTTCGGAGAGGACGTTTTTGACAGAACGTGATATAACGACATTGTAACGTGAACTATCTGAAAAATAAGGTAAAACACCTATTGGTCTACAACCTATTGGTCCACTAGCCAATAGGTCTACATCCATTCAGTCTAAACCCTAATGGTCCACTAACCATTTGGTCTACACCCGATTGGTCCACTAACCATTGGTCTACATCCAATTGGTCCACTCACCAATTGGTCTACATCCAATTGGTCCACTCACCAGTTGGTCTACATCCAATTGGTCCACTCACCGGTTGGTCTACATCCAATTGGTCCACTCACCAGTTGGTCTACATCCAATTGGTCCACTCACCAATTGGTCTACAACCAATATCTGATCCGCTAACCATGTGTTGTATTAATAATGTGACCGTTGTGAAAATTTCTCGCTTATATAAGGAGGCATTAAGTTCATCTTAGCTTTATACATCAGTATTGCAGTATCTTTTTTCTCTTTGTTTGGCTAGACAGTCCCATTTTAGTAGTTCAAGGTTTTCACTTCCGGATGAAAACCATGACGTATTGTTAATAAGTCGTGCGCCTCGGTTTTGGATTCTTTAAAGGGTGTCTGACAACGTTTTCCACAGTTTTCCCATACAACATTACAATAATTTAGATGAGATGATACTAGTGCATTGTATACCATTTTCAATGACTACTTGTTTACTATATTTGGTTTTTAGCATATGTAATCCCGAATTAGCTTTCTTTTGCAGTGATACTAGTACGTACACGTACGAACGAGCGTGGCGCAAATAATCTTAGAGGTTGACAAGCGCCATCTATATAGAGAACCAACCAACCAACCAACAACCAATGACCTGTCAACACAAAGACTTACGATCGATAACAAAGTTACGATTTTTTTTCCTTCTGGGTAGCCTCGCTTGCAACGCTGGCGCGTACCCAGGGGGGGGGGGGGTGGGAGCGGAGGGCGCGTGTCCCCCCCTTTGTCAAAAAATAAAAAATAAAATGAATAAATAAATAATTAAAAAAATAAGATAGAGAGAGAAAGAAAAAGGAGAGAGGGAGAGAAGAGATCAGGAGGCTCTTAACCTATCGCCTTGTGAAAGGAAGATAGATTGTCGAAAAGAAGATACACTGTCCGTTCCACATGCACTGGGAAAAGATGAGTTTACGTAGACTGCGTGATGTGTGTGTGTGTGGGGGGGGGGCTTTCGGGTCCCGCCCCCCCCCTGTAGGGCCAAAAAGAGCGCCAAAATGACTTCAAGGGCGCAAAATGACTTAGAGGGACGCCAATGAGCAACAAAAAAAAAAAAAAAAAATATTTTGAAAAATATAACATG
>CALNVZ010000649.1:31821111-31836228 GCA_940671915.1 Paracentrotus lividus | reverse complement strand
CATTTTCTGGCTTTGTCTGAAACTTGTAAAAGTGTTCTAGCAGCTCATTGGTAATCTGAGGCACTCTTCGGGTCATATCTTTGAAATGGAACATCCCATTGTGATAATTCAAGTACCAAAATGTTTCTTTTAAAATGCTCTATCCAATAAGCCTAGCAAAAACAACTTAAAAATAACTTTAACATTTTAGTGGACATCCCTAATAATAGTAACTATTAGATGTAAAATACAGCTTTCATATATATTTCTAATGTTCTCAAAAATGTTCTGGAAATAATACTCACTGAAAAAACATTGGTCCGGATTCGATGGTGAACCTTGTTGGGGATGAATCACTGAGTTTGAGATTTCTGAAGAGCATCTTGGCTTGAGCTTGGTACTCCTGTAAGCTACGGCCTGCCTATTATCATGAAACAAAACAATAAAAACAATGTTATCACTATATTAAAGATGCAAGATTTAAACTATTGACAGTATATTGCACAGTATAAATTATACTACATTGTATATGATTGGGTCTAGATGTTTATCAGATATTAACAGGAATATTTTGAAGATATTTTGTAGTATGAATGCTCTCAAGAGTTGTGGATAAATTTGGTATCATTCAATGGGATCAGATTGTTGCATGCTGGGTATATACGATGTAAACAGTTTAAAATGATGATACAAGGATTTTTTTTCTGCATAATGTAGTTAAAGGAAGAAGCTTATACTCTCATTCTATCAACAAAAACATATCATTTTGTCACAATCAAGATCACCATCACAGCATCATCATCATCCATCAACTACTAGATCTAGACTACATTTTAATTATTTCATCCTTGTTCTTCTCCTCCTCATCATCGACCATGTGCATCATCATCATCATCCTAAACATTTCATCCTTCTCTAGCTCCTCCTCATCATCATCAATCCTCATCATCGACATCGTCATCAGACATCACTATCAGCACATTGTTTCATGTTTAATATAAACTTACCTGCTCATCCTCTTGCATCGATGCTGCTAAGGGTAGGCCATCAGCAACACGAGCTATCATCGTCATCAAAACCATTTTGAGAGTGTTTTTTTAGGGACTTTTAATCGAGATGCAAAATACGAAATTTATTACCACACAAAAACCAATAAGTGGTGCAATGTAAATTTCCGATGTGGAGTATCACCTCGGGAGAAACCGATGAAATGAGCTCTTAAACCTCTTATATGCAATCTGGAAAATTCAAAAGTAAAAGATGATAATGCAACTACATCATATACTGTATAGACCTGAATAAACAAAGAACAGTACACTTTTACAGCAGAGTTAAAAAAGTTGTTCTTTTAAGAAATACCAGTTGATACGTGTACCTAGAACGTAGACTTTGTCTAAGCTCAAAATGAATAAGTGGAAGTAAACAAAGAGTCATTCATGACCTAAAAATGAAATATATATTTTATTTTTAAAAAATGAAATTATTTTGATTGCAAAAAACTATTACTTGAAATCAAAATAGTGATAAATGTACAATTCTTTCAGAATTAATATGTCATTTTGACTGAAATTTTTATAAAACTAAACAAATCGTCTATCTTTTTAAAGCAATTTCGTCAATTTAGCCGACAAATTTATCAAACAATATTAATTTTATGATCAATATAATGCTATATTAATATGATATTGATTATAATTTGATAAAGTTTAATTTTTAATAAACAAATTTTGTTTCAATTTAATTTTTAACGTAATTATAAAAAAACTTCAAAAATAAATTTGTGCTTTCAAACTTACGTTTGTAGATTGATCCCGAACATTTAATTATTTCTATGTTCTAGTTTTTACTGGTTTAGCGACGGTGAACAAACGTGAAAACGCCGTAGGAAATTGTCTTATTTTTTATATTTCCCGTGAGTATTCACTCTTGTATTTCATTTCACCTTATTACTCATATGAATTCTCGATGTTAAATTGATAAAAATTCAAAATTTCCAAGGTAACACCTGTATAAATTAACAGTGTATTTTATGGAAGGGTCCCACATGTTAAAAATTGTGTAGGGTAAATGCGCCTGTCATCTTGCACCTGAATCATATATCCATATGGGACCACTTTATGCATGGTCAATTCATAGTACGGCTTAACAAACTCTCACAGCTCGACAACCAACCCGCGGGAAGCCGCTGATCTCCGCAAACCGGAGGAAGAACAACCAAGAAGAAGAAGAAGATATGGGACTAATGACAAGATTCAGTAAGATTTTTTTTCTTCAGAAAACAAACTTACTTTTTCACTTTTGAAATAACATTCTCACTTACCTTTCTTCAATAACTGAGTGTTTGGATTTTCCCACGCTAGCAGCAGCACTTTGTGGGACTATTACGAATGTTGCCTACACTGCACGGCAGTGATACTGATAGACAATATTTTTCCATGAGAAATATATATTTTTAGGTACCAATTATCCTTCCTTGTTGGCTACAATATTTGTTGAATCATGTCTCCACTCGATGTCATCAGAAAGGTTTTGAGTTGGATAGAAATTAAGAATAAAGTCGCTGTTTCTGCAGATAGGAAAGCTGAGTTAGATTTCTCCCATTTGTAGAAACTCACGTCGTATGAGGCGCTACGATGATGTAATTTCGTGGAGTAGCTGAGTAATGATTCTTGCCGACACAGGCTCTACCGTAACCATCTCATCCTAATGGGAATCAAGGCGTGACTTGGCTTTTCTCCAAATTCTGAGGAATTTAATAGGCCTATCGTTCGGAGTATGCGATTGTACTGGAGTCGAAGTGATGGTTGAACATGCAAGCCCCTAGAAGATGGGGTCAGAGCTCGACTTTATTTTCCTTCCAAGTTGAAGATAATTAGCTTAAAATATACATGAGAGACAAAAACAAGATTAATATATATAGATATACCCCTCATCATATGTTCCTTATCCCCTCTCAATAAAAAAGAGTAAAAAAATAATGTGGCGGCCCATAGGAAAAAAATATCGGCCCTAAATTATTTTGGCCGCATGCTTTTGTCTTTTTTTTTTTTTCTTTTCACTACCAGATGCGCCCCTCCCGCCCCCCGCTGATTTTTTTTTTCATTATTAGAATAAAAAACAATATACAGAAAAAAGTGGGCGCCAAATAAGAGTTGGGGCTTATTTTTCAGGAAATTTTTTATTTAAGAAAAAAAAAAAAAAATGGGGAGAGGCAAAGCAATTTTTGGGCATTACAGAAAAAGAAAAGTAAAGTTGGCCCAAGAAATTGTGTTGCCTCTCCCCATTATAAAATTTGTTTTAATGTGATAATTTCGAAGAAAAAAAAAAGCCGCCAAAATTTTTGTGCGCTCGCAATTTGATTTGTTGTTTTGGTTTTTTTAATTTCTAATAATGAAGTAACCCAAAATCGGTGCCCTCAATTTTTATTTGTGTTGTTGTGTGAAGTAAAAAAATGTGAGCCGCCCCCACGCAAAAATAATAAATATTGGGCTTCCCAAAGGCCCCCCACTAAAAAAAATAGCTCCCACGTGCACTGAAAGATAAGGGACGAGCCCCAATGTATGTAACCTCGAGTCCATAAAATAAGAATAGAGCTCCGTGTACAGTACTATAGTGTAAGGCTGCGACACAAAGAACGTGACAAGTGACAGTCGCAGACCAGATGTTCATCGGATGTATTACCAAAAGATTCTCCTTCATTAATCTCGCCTGCAACTAAACGATGTCAACATGTACTGTCTTCTATGCAGTTTTTCTACCCAGTGGTTCGATTCAGGTAAAAGACGATGTATGATGTGGGTCAACTCACACGATAGAACGTAAGTATGATTGTGGTACGAGTTTGTTTTGGAAACGATGGCGGCGATTTTTCGTATGGGTGAAGTGATTTGCGACTCTTGAATACAATAGGCCATGCCCTACGTGTATAGAGCGCATTGGAGGCGCTCAGACGTACTCAGCACCCTGTATCCGAAGCCAGCGGTGAGTGATCTCTTCTTTCTCACTTGAGATACATAAAATTTTAAGTTTTTGTTAGTAGAGATTTAGAAGAACACATTATATGGTTGATTTAGAATCTAAGTGATGTGAATGTTCTTCGTAAATAGTCCTTCACATATAACTCAAATCTTCACTAATTCATTGTTCTAGCCAACCAGTCCGTGTATTAATACGAGGTCAAATGCTACTACTGTATATTGATCTCGTCATATAGTGTGTTTTTGTCCTGTTTTCTATCCCTGGTAATGATTTTTTAGTTTTCTTTGTCTCTTCTTGATCTTGGCATAGGGAGTTCGGTGAGTTTTGCATTTTTCTACAGGACCCCTCACGATAATTTGGTATCATTGGAAAGAGCATGCAAGAGAAAAACAAGATGGTGAAACCATAGCTCATACCTTTAATATTGACAGTTACAGCATTTTTAGCTTCCCGAATCTCCATGTTCAATGTCTGTCGCCTTTCCATTCCGCCGGTATGAAATATGAAATAGCCTAGAGTCTATTTGGCCTACGAGAGGAAATAACAAGCTTATTGGCATTACAGCTTTAAAACATTCTATACTATTAAGAGCCAAAAAAACAAACAATATATCAGGTATATTTTATAGTATCATTATAAAACTTTCAGATAACTAGACATGACTAGCGGTTCAGTAGCGTCCAGGTTCCAAAATCAACACGGCTTCCTCCTTTCATCTTCTGAAAAGGTTATAATACATCTTTGAGAGGCACTATATATTCAAATAAGTATTACATGAGTTGATAGAATATATAATTATTATATTATTTGAATATAATTTTATTTTTATATAGTTATAAAATATAATTATTAGTATTTGAACTTCATGTAATATATTTGAGTTATTAGTTACAGACATATTTATTATTAGCTTAGATATGCTATGTTGATAGGCGTAGGTATTGCCTAATTTATATTTGAAATTACATATATATAACCTATTTTTATATTTGAATATAATTTTTATATAACATGAATTAGACTACCCCACTCTCTTATACAATAATTCTTAACATATGTCGACGAGATTCCTCGATTTCCATATGTGCCTTTTTTATTTTCAAGCGATGGTGCTTCCATGCGGTTGCATGAATGCATATACGATTGTAATACATTATATTCAGAAATACTGCGAAGTTTTGAAATATGGGTTTTCACACACAAGCAACTGAACATCTGGGACTAATGATAAGACTCAGTAGGAACAACTTACAGAAAACAATACTTATTTTTCACTTTTTAAATATCACATTTTCACTATTTCTTCAATAATTGAGTGTTGGATGTTCCTTTTACTATCCTGATGTTTTAAGTTTTCTTTTTTCTTCGTTGATGAAAAATTATTTTTAAAATTCCACTTTCGAAATTTCCCGCACGTTTTTGGGCGGGAGAGGGAAAAAATTCAGTGATGTTTTAATTTTGTTTTTTCATGATTTGATTTGAAATTTTTCAAAACTTATTCACTGTGTCTTATATTGACATAGACATATACTATCTACTAGATTTTGGATCAGAGAGTATTGCGAAAAGGAGTAGAGAAATACCGGTAGGATACAAATACGAAGCATTGGACAGAGGTTGCAAAATTTTCCCCAAAATATGGTAGTTTGGTCCACGAGGTCAATACTAAAGTATTGACATCGTATCATGAGTGGGTTTTCACTGGGTTTCTCCCCTCATTCATGCTCTTTTTTATGTTTTTATCAAGAAAAAAACAGAAAATATAGGTAAAAATTAAAACTTATGTTTCTCTGACTTTAAACACTATTATAATGCACTAAATCTTGGCAATCTTGGTATAAACATGAAAGCTTAGAATCTCCAGTAGCTGCTGTTCGCCATTTCAGAAAAAAATGATATATTTTAAACACTGGAAGTAGTTATCAGAGTGCAGAGGTCTGTCAGAAATTTTTTCAAAATGGCGGCCTCCAGTGAATACGCGATCGCGTAGTGTTCCGAAGTCAACAAGTTTTTAACTCTCTGAATTTCCACTTTTCCAGAGATTACGGTCAAATAAATGGTATCAAAAGAACAAGAAACTTCTTCTCTACATCTACACACAGATATCTTCAAAAAGGTAAAAAGATCAATTGGAAATGTTTTATCGATGAGTTTGCAATGTTAGTTTTCGTGTACAAACAGATACAAATTATGAAACTGCCGTTTCATCGAACTCGCTACTTGGGATGAAAAATGATTATTTTTTTTTTTTTTTTTTTTTTTTTTTTAAAGTTCAATTTCCCGTACGTTTTTGGGGCGGGGAAGGGGGAAAAAAAAATCAATGATGGTTTTATTTTTGTTGTCATGGTTTTGATTTGAAATTATCCAAAGCTTATTAATTGTGTCTTATATTATGATAACATGCAAATATGCTACTAACGTTAGGCCTCTACTTAATTTAGAATAGAAGCATCGTGGTGTAGTGGTTCTGACTCTCGCACATCGAAATGCCTACAAGTTTGTTCGTACAGAGCTAGAGAACAATGCAATTTGATTGTTGGGCGCTCTGATTAGCTATCGCGTGGAGCTCCGCCTCCTGGTTGCGATGACTGTAACTGAACAACGCGATTCAGCTGTTCCCAATAAAGACCGCTTTTGTCGTGCGCGCTGTCAATCATAACCAAAGTGGACCCATTTTGCAAGAAAAACTTCAAGACTCGACTTCACAAAACGTGTACGGCAAAGCCACTCTTTCAATACTTTTTTAGAATAAAGAAGAGAAATATAAAAAGGAACTTCAACGAATCCACTGTCGGACTTCGCCCGACAGTTGAAAACATATAAAGAAATGAGGACTTACCAAAAAAATAAATGACGAATCTAAATTTTATAGTGACTATTGTTCATTGGAAGGCACATTGCAGTGTATTTCATATGTTAACGTGATCATTAGAGCGTCGTGCTTAAATTATGGAGTAAAAATTTCTACGTGTCTCACCTTTCAATCAGAGGGTCGCAGGTTTGATTCCCACACCGGGTGTTAATTTCCTTTGGCAAGAAATTCATCCACAAGTTGCTGCACTCGACCAAGGTGAGGTGAATAGGGACCTGGTAGGAATATTTATTCCTTGAAACCCAGTGCACGTAACAGCTGCACTGCCAGGGTAATTATGCTGCATAATTGTAGAGCGCTTAGAGACTTCTGATAAAGTAAGTGATAAGCGTTATATAAGCAAGTATGATTATTATCAATTTTGGAGTTGAAAGCTATTGCAAAAAGCAGAAAAAACCTTGGATAAAACAACATTGACCAGGTCTAGGTTGCAAAATTTTTCCTAAAATATGGCAGTTTGGTCCATGAGATCAATACTAAAGTGTTGACATTTTATTATGAGTACGTACATGTAACTTCTGTAAGGACATTGCTGCTAGTTATATGAATAACTACCTCTTTTATAGCCTATCTATAGCAGCCGGCTATGGCAATTACTGTCGCAGCGCGAAAGGAGATCGATCGGACGGATGCAGGGCCGAAGCCCGAGATCTGTCGAGGCGTTAGCCCCGAACGCTATTCATCACTGTAAGAATATTATGCATATATGGTTATCGTATGCGTACGATATTCTTTTTACGGGCTCATTCATGAGACGCCGCTTATTGACGAGCGACCTTATTTACAACCAATCAAATATTCATCACAAAGCTCCGTTTTGGATTCAGTCATTCATACATGGGTAGATGATTGAACGAAAATTTAACTAAACCTTTTGTTCCTATATATTTTCATTTCTGATGTATATAATTTTTTTGACAATAATAACCTCTTGTCAAATTCTACTTTATTTGGAGAGAATGAACAATATTTGTTTTCTCAAGCGGTACCCGTTCGAAGTAGTTCGAAGTAGCACTACCATGTAGCAAAATACTGCGTGGAGTAAGATCGAGGGTCTTCGCTGAGACAGCTAGCGCCGAAGCTTCGGCGCATTCAGCTTCGTCGTCGGAACGAATTCGAGGAAGTCAAAAACAATGCATGGTAAAGCTGATAGATCGCACTCTTTCAAGATCCAGGAGCAACTCACAAAAACATCACTCTCCACATATAACACCGAAATATTGCAGAAGCCTGCAGATCCTTAAAATCATCTTTTTGAGCTTTGAGCCTGCATATTCAAACTTCAGAACTATATGGAAATCTTTCGCAAACGCCATTTTCTTCGATTCGAATTGTAGGCGAGAGTGAGATCATTGATATTCATGACTACGTCATGTTCAATCTCATATCCTTATGTCCAGTTCGATAGATAATATTAGATCAAAGCGTCGCTGGTTCGTAGATTTTCTACAACGAAACAAGTTAATAAAAGAAAATTCCATTTTCGTCTTCACCAAGTGATGATAGGCTCGGCTGACGCCTCGCCTGACGACTCGGGCTTCGCCCCGCCCAGTCAGTAGTTTCCACTAGGCCCGACCTCGGTAGCTACCTCTTTTACTAATGTTTACTTGATGACAATCACCTATCAGAGGAACAAAAAATTCTTTCTAAAAGATTATCAAAATCATTGAAAATGTTTATCATGTTCACACAAGTAGTCTGAAATTTGTTTCCTTGGCTTGGCCCACTTACACTTATGCATGGTCAATTCATTTCTTGATCATGAAGTCTGTAGCTCCTGGTTAAATGGGATCAAGCAAATATATAGACAGTGGGAGAGATTGATATTGGAAAACAAATCAAGAATCTAATATATTTTTATTTTTTTTTAATTTTTTTAAAAGTTTAGGGTTAATTGATAAATGTCTTGCTTTTATATCAACATCCTTATCATCTTCCCCTCATAAATATATAGAGCGTATATATATATATATATTTTTTATCAGCATGGCATTATGATCTCCTATATCTTGAATTTATGATATCATTAGGAGGTATAAACTGATTCAAGATGTTCTGTGAGGATGATGGACTGCTGCCTTGAGAAGCCCAGGTGTAGCTTCTTTGAAGAGCAATGAAGAAGACTGGTGGATCAGATGCCACAGCATTGGTCTAGAAGCTGGCAACATAATATATCTGTGTAGGTCCTATGGTTTAACAGAGCCCGAATGCTTTTTTTGTGCAAAAGGTGTAGGATTTTCTATAAAAAAAAAAAAAAAAAAAAAAAAAAAAAAAAAAAAAAAGCAAAATGATCAATAATATGGATGAAAATGTGTTCTGTCTTGAGACTTAAATGCATTCACTTCAGATCACAATAATTTTTATATTAAGCAGCATTTGTTAGTTTCCCTCTTAATGTAATTTTTATAGTGATATCACTATCAGCAAGAAATACTCTGTCCCATTATCAATGTTAAAATGACTTATATATATATATATACGTAATATTTATCTACACAATGTGCTATTTCTTCACAGGGGAAACCTTTGACATGGAAGAACATGTCAGTGAACGAAGAAAAGAATTATTGGCAGAATTTGAAAGAAGAAGAAAGGTTTGTATATTTAATTTCATTATGTGTACAATCATGAATCAAATCACTTTTACTGCAAGGTACCTGAATCTCATTGTACAGAGACATAGACATACTTGTACAGTGTGTCTATGTAGGAAATTTAGACCAGGAGAATTGTTTTGTTATAATGAGATGTATCCTTGTTTGGTTCTCACTATAATGGGAGTTGACTGCAGTAAAAAGAACACTTCTTATTTTTTGTTTTTTTTTAATCATTACTCAGCTTCAATGACTTCAAATTTCAGAATGAAGGAACAAAATTTTATTTCAATTGAATATGAAAATAGTCCAAAATATTTTGAATAGCTACATATCTTTTAAATGTGTGTCATATTTACTTCCACCTATTTTTAAAATTTCTTTTATAATGGGTTAATAATGAACTACAGAAAATGTTATTTCTATATACAGAATCAAGGAATTTGTAACAAATCCAGGAAAAACTGTATTTATTCCCCCATGTGGAAGGATTATTTATGTTTTCGGAGCTATAATCTTGAAATTTGTTTTAAATACAGGCAAGGCAAATCACAGTTTCTACGGATGATTCAGAAGTAAAAGCAACACTTAGGAAATATGGTGAACCAATTTGTAAGTGGATTTAACCATCTTTCACAAGTACATAATGCTGAACCCCTTTAATTAATTGTAAAGTGGAGATTAGTACATATTGCTGAACCCCTTTAATCAATTGTAAAGTGGAAATTTAAAGATTTTTTTCCCTCAGAATTATGAGGACAACAAAACCATGTGCCTAGAAATGTAGTATCAGGCACTATATAAATGTTTCTTAGTATTAGACGTATCTATTTTTTCAGTTTAAGTAGAAGTAACAAGAAGATATTGTTGTATATATTTCTAGGTATATTTGGTGAAGGCCCAGCTGAGAGAAGAGAAAGGTTACGTCATCTTCTTGCTGCCCTTGGGGAACTGGCAGATGAAGACAAAAAAGCTAAGAAAGCGACAAAGGAAAAAGCAAAAGAAGAACAATCGGTAAGATTTCAAAACACAGAAAAATCTGTTTTCGTTCTTTACTTTTCTAAAACAAAATATTGAATATTGTTGGTAGATTGTGTATCAAAATATATATTTTCTATATATTTTCTATAACAAAACGGATTTTCCATTTTTAATCAAATTTGAAATGGAATTACAGGTTTTCAGAAACAGAAAATACAATTTTTTTTAAAATGGAAAATCACTGTCCCTTTTCAAGTTGCCGTAAAGTTACAAATGACTGGATCATGTTCTTAAAGGGGAAGGAAACCCTAGGAATTCATTTAATTGTACAAAAACAGGAAAATCAAAGAATCTGATCAATGAAAATTTGAGAAAAAATGAATGAATAATAAGAAAGTTATGAGCATTTGAATGTTGTGATCACTACTGCTATGGGGATCCTCACATTGGCAACGGGCCAAAGATGTGTGATGTCATACATGAACAACTTCCTCATTACTTTTGTACATATTTCACTCAAATTGTCTTTTTTTTATTAATTCCGTTAAAAGATCTGAGCTTCTTTTCATGGGAGGACATGTAATACAAGTTCACAAAATATAATCATGTGTGAAGAGTCTGTACTACCATTAGAATGAGGAAAAAGAAGAATTTTGGGTATTTTTTTGTATGTCATATGGGAGAGTTGTTCATGTGTGACGTCACACATCTTGGGCCTGTTGCCAGTGTGAGGATCTCCATAGCGTTAGTGATCACAACATTCAAATGCACATAACTTTCTTATTATTTATTCAATTGTTCTCAAACTTTCTTTAATCTTTTTCTTTGATTTTTTTGTTTCATACAATTCAACTGAATCCTAGGGTTTCATTCTCCTTTAAGTACTATTCCAATCACATGCTTAATCATTTAGAACAAGAACTTATCACCATTCAGTTGTCAAGTCATTTGTAGAAATGAAAACTTGATGAAACACAGCCCTGGCTCATGTAAAGAATTGCATTTGTTTTGTTTTGTTTTTAACACTGTTATTGTACGTTTTACGGAGCTGTCATTTATAAAAGGAGTATTCATGCCTGCTTGTTAACATTTTTCTATGTTTTATCTTTTACTATGCTGTTATAATTTCTTAAAATGTTATGCTTATTTTTTTTTTCTTTTAACATCTGAATTTGATACACAATCTGCCAACAATATTTAATAATATTTCTTTTTTCTTTTTTTCATCACACAGGAAAAACAAACAACATGGTATCATGAGGGCCCAGCCAGTTTGAAAAAGGCACGACTTTGGATTGCGGAGTATTCGTTACCAAGGTGAATAATGTTTAATGACTAAGATTATATCTTATATGCTTTTAAACATTGTGAATAATTGTATATAATAAGAATGGACATACTTGCGAACTTTTCACAGCAAATCACTCTGATCACTTCCTTATGTGTGACTGGAAAGGTGCTTTATTATCAAACAATTATTATAATGATAATTATTATTATGATGGCTACCATACAACTGCTAATATTACTTATGTTTAAACCATTTCAGAGCTGACAAGAGATTAGGTGAAGTAAGAGAGGATAGGAGGATTCCAGAATCACAGAGCAATGCAAGGAAACAGGAATTACACAGGAAAGCTAGAGTAAGAAATATAATGTAGTCTTAAACAAATTATGATAATATTCAGATCTTCTATTACCGTGTCACAGACCAATGCTATAAAACAGGAATTACACAGAAAAGATAGGCAAAGAAGATGTATCGTTGTCTAGTGTCCAGAACATCACGCAGTCTCAATCTAAGGGTATACAGGCATGATTTTTCTCCGCGGATCCACGGATTTCCGCCGATTTTGAAATTCTTTAAAAAATGTACATAGCGGAGGTGTTTTCGGCTGTGTTTTCATTTTGTATTCTGGAAATATTTTCCGCTTTCACTGTGTGTAGACTTGGAACACGAGATTGATTTGACGAAGTTGCAGCCAAAGAAATCGTGAATTTTCTATACCTAAAATTGCAAAAAAAATTCCGAACCCACCCCCAGGAAGTTCGGTCACTCACTCCCTCACTGGTAGCAATTTTCCTCTTTTTTTTTAATTTCTCAGTCTCATGCCTGGTATTAAAAGGCCACTTCACAAACTTTTTTTTTTGCAAGACACTAATCTGCATATCAACCCAGGTGAGGCAAATGGGTATCCAGCAGAAAGTTTTTCCTTGAAGTGCTTGACCAACATATGGTAGCCATGCTAAGCCATGCTATAGCGGGGGTAATAGTGGTGTGCAGGAGTGTCAAATTTTTACAGACATGACAAGGTATAAATGAGAACCATTGGCCCGAATTCACAAAGGAGGATTCTGCAAAACCCACGGATCCGTGGGTTTTTTAATCGACGGCTCCACGGATCCACTAGTTTATGATTCACCAACAGATTACCTAAATTATGACGTATTATGACGGTGTGGATCTGTGGATTAAGTCGAGTCCACCTTTGTGAATACCAAATTGAAAATCCTAGGTCCAACCCTAGGTTAAACCCAGGGTTGAAACCATGGATTGTGCAGAATCCACCTTTGTGAATTCGGGCCAACGTTTTTGTTAAAGTGATGCAGAAGTATATTCTGGAACAAAGTAAAATGATAATAATAATCATTTCTTTTATTACCACATGTCTCAATTGGATTAATGGCCAATATTCTCAAAGGGGGACTAAAGTTAGGAGGCCTATACATTTTTATAAGGCCTTTCTATTGTTCGAGACCATAGCAAGGCCTACTAAATTATGTATTTAGTGCCTATTTATTAGGCCTACTAACTTAAGTCACCCTTCGAGAATATCAGCCATTATTATTATTTCTCTTTCTCTCTCTTCTTAGAGTCTAACAGCAATTGGGAGTCAGATAGGAGATACAAGACCCATCTCTTATTGTCGTTTCAGCCCTGACTCAAGACTACTTGCCACAGCATCATGGTAAGGAGCATGTCTTTCATTATTTGGTCGATGTGATATATTCAATTTGTGAACAACTTACCCGGTATATTTAGTTCTCATAGTTTACCAAACATACATGCTGTAGTATGAGTTTAATTATTTGATCGATGTGATTTATTCAATTTGTGAACAACTTATATTAGTTCTCATAGTCTGAGTTTAATTCCACTTTTCTTCTTGTGCCATTATCTAAACCCCTCACAAAAAGTTCCGCAAATCGACTTTGGGCCGTAATAACTTTTCAGACTATGCCTTCGTTATTCCTGACATTTATACCATTGGAAAGATAATTTATTCCCCTTCTTATTGATATCCTATTTGTAATGATTGTGTCATGCTTCAATGCACAGGATATCAGAATATGTAGAAAAGTAAAAAGTCAAATGTTGCAAAATTTATTGATCAAATTGAAGTTCCGCAATTCTGCTTTGGGCCCTCATAACTTTTGGGATATTTTCTAATTCTTATTGAATGTTATACCATTGTCAAGTTAATTTATTCCTCTTTTCAATGATACCCTAATTGTAACCTTGGTGTTGTTCTTTCAATTCAAGCACAGAACACCTGAATGTTAGGACAAGTCAGAAGTCAAATGTTGCAAATTGAATGCCTGCCCAATTATCCAGCAATAAAAATACATTTTGCAACTTTTTAATTTTTACTTTGCATCATATTCATGAATTATGTGCATTCAAACATGATTTAACCATTGCAAATAGGGTATCAATAAAAAAAAATAAATACATAATAATGATAATATATATAAAAATAATAAAAATAAAAGAACTTTTCAATGCTATAAAAATGAAAGTGATTAAAATCAACATTAAAATGTATCAAGGTTCAAATTTGTGTCACAGAGAACTGTAAACTGAACATTATCTTTTCGCTTTTGCCTTGCATTCAGGTGGTATTAAGGGGTTCTGTGGACCCAGCATGACATCACCATGACAAATTACGTATCAATAAAAAGAAGAATAAATGAACTTGACAAAGCCTTAAAATTCAGTAAAAATTAGAAAATACCCCAAAAGTTATCAGGGCCTAAATTTGAGTTGCGGACTTTAATGCTACTGAATGTGATCAATAAAAATGTATTTTACGACATTTTGACTTTTTACTTTTCCTCCATATTCTGTTATTTTGTGCATTGAAGCATGACACAATCATTACAAATAGGATAAAAGGGGAATAAATTATCTTTCCAATTGTATGAATATCCGAATAACTATAAGTACCTGATAACTTATGATGGAGCAAAGTCGATTTGCGGAACTTTTTTGGAGGTTTATATATGACATAAGGTGACCATTCTAATGCAAATTTTATTTATGAGTTTAGAGTTGACTTTCCATTCCATTCAGCTATTTTCATGAGATATGCCTTTCTATGTCTTCCTTCTTTCCTTCTATCTTTTCCATCAAAGTCAATCTTTTAATTTCCGCTTCTTCAGAACGCTTGGACCAAGAAACTTGAGGCTGAATGATTTCTGTTTTTCATTGAGTTTCCTTTCCAGTTATTGCCCTGATCTAAGCACCCTTATTAATAAAAACTTTTAAAAATTGTATTTACAGGAGTGTGCTTATCAAACTTGGACGTCACCAGACTTCAATCACTATAAGACACTCAGGGGTCACCAATGCCCATGTCGGAATGGTGTAGTCTTTCATCCTCAGGCGTGCCACCCTTATCGTCTCCACCAACAATGCATGATCCTCTCTCT
>CALNVZ010000649.1:31790744-31807492 GCA_940671915.1 Paracentrotus lividus | reverse complement strand
ATGGTATAAATGGATGTAAAATACTCAACATGCGCATGCCTTTTTTTTCCAATGTGGCAATACGGAGGCATGCCTTCCGACCGTGCGCGGCCGAAGATTCATCTAGTTTAAACTATCATAGCTACATTTCACTTCAGCCAGCACAGAGATGGTAAAGAAGAAAAAAAGTGAAAATCATGATCTTCAGTAAAATGTAGATTTTATTCTCTTCTGTACAAAGCTGTGCATACATGTATGTTTTTTTTTTTACATAATAAAAGAAAGATCTAGTGCTCTGAAAGTACTGGTTCATTAAAACTCTAATCTCATGTGTGTATTTTGTAATTTGACTGTGAGACCGAGAAATAACGAAACATATTTTATTCAATATAGACAAACCAATGCACATGAAATAGCATACGCAATGTATGCTCACAATGCAGTGATAATGTGTATTGATGCCACTTGATTTATCCAAAATACTAATACTTTTATTAGGTAAAAATTGAGTAACAAGTAGAATATTTGGGCAATTAAATTGAAAATTTGTAACACGCAAACTGGAAGTGCCTGTTTTGATCCTAAAAATACTATTTGTTCAAATATAGGCCTACATTAAAATGTTAACGGAAGTATAAAGCATAATGGAAAATTATTTCACATAATATAACATAAGTCTTTGGAAAATTTTGGTACTGAGAGCAATATTTTTATTGAACTTTTTTTCTGTTAAGAAAGTAAATTGTATTCAAATTTTTTTAGCATTCCCCACCTCTGAAAATCTAATTTGAAACAACCACGTTAAAAAAAAATAATTTGTACAGGGCATCAATGGAAGGAATAATAAAGATATTATTCTGTTCTTATTTAGGGTTAAACGTTTGTTGAATTTGTGCTGTAGAGAAGCACTAAGTTTATTCTCGACATGCACATATTTTACTTTTGGGTTAGAAAAATTTGGTGAGTCCACTGACATCACATGAAAAAAAAAAAGATTGAAAGTGTTATTTATGTTGCAAACTCAACAATCACTAACTTGATCCGTTCTTTCATTAAAATATAAACATTATTATTTATAAAATATATTTCAAGATCCAAGAATTGATCGAATAATCAAAACATGACAAAAACATACAACAAGAAATAAATTAACGCAAAATAACATCAAATCTAAATTAACAAATCATCTGCTGAGAGCCAAAATATATGTAAAATTTAAGGCCTTGTTACGCATGAGCGATAAAAATAATTATAAATTATGAATAATAATAGTTGTGCCCGATATGAAACAGACTCATCCCTCGATACGTTATGAATGACAGCGCTGTAAAAACTAGAAAATCACTAAATTGGTTGCCTTGATTTAAAGTTGCTGTGATGTGACCATCTGCAATAATTTTCGATACATATTTACCATACACGGCGGGCAAATGATTAATGAAGAATTATGGTACAAGTTTATAATTATTACTATCGTCTACATGTAATCAGGCCTTTCATGCCCATCTGGCTCTCAGCGCATATAACATGTACCACTATCACTGTGTATGACAAAAAGTTATATAGCAGTTTGTTCAAACATTAACTACATGAGGAAACTGTGGATCCAGGATTAGGACATACTATCACACTGATGACAAAAAGATAGGGAGCAGTTGAGGCAACCGCTTCAGGATTTGGAAACAAGAAATGGCAAATTTAGAAGTAAAGGTGGGAGTGAATATCTTGTTCCCAACCTGGATATGCCACTGCATAGACATGTAGGTACAGGTAGATACAGGTATCATGGTCGATAAATGATCATTCAAAAGACCCGACACTACATCCAACTTATGAAGGAGAATACTAGGGAAGTAACCAAAGAATATTTAATTATTTGTTAATCTGAAAGCACTGATTTGAAAAAAGAGAGGTACATTTGTACATACATGATAAAACACATTCAAAGCTACATGATAATTTTTCCATACGTTTTGGGAGATGCAAGTGTTTCATATACTTGCATCTTATAAAGTGAAGACATAACAATGTCCATGGAAATACCAAATTTTAAAATTGATACACATAACAGAAAGATGTGTAAATACTGGTAATTCAACAGGAGATGGTTTTAAAATGTTTTTAAAATTTGTTATTCCACACAACTGTTTTGTGCAAATTAAAAAAACAAGTTTGTGTAATTCTGTCGTGAACAGAATATCAGTCTTTCAGTTTGGGCAAAAAGTTTGCAAAAAATTTTATGTTAGCACTTGTATGTTGTAATCAAGTCAGTGTAAGAATTACTTTTTCATTGCAAAAGCTTTTTTCGAAAATTCAAATAATCTGAGAAATGCAAACATATATCACCCTGTGATAAATAAATTCCATTGGATCCAAAAATTGGAAATTGGAGAGCAGGGTCCATAACACAAAGCTTTACTATCAAAAGCTAAATGGCAATAGCCAATTAAGATCATTGTTGCATGTACTTTTTGTTCAAAAGATTGACCAGTAACCATTTAGAAATGTTCATTGAAATTTGCAATTGATCTTAAACCTTTGTGTTACAGGGCCCTCATAGCAATTTTATTGAATACTATTCAATCAATATGTGTGTACAAATGCTTTAGGCCTACCATTCTACATGGAGTAGTGACAGCCTTGAATCCCCAAATAGTTCAACCAGTGAATTGTCTGATCTGCCAAGAGGTACATACATTTACTATCCAAACCAGTGAATCCCTGAAATCCTCTGATAACTTTATGATACCCCCAATCACACTGCTCATCAGACTCATTGGCCCGAATTCACAAAGGTGGATTCTGCAAAATCCATGGTTTCAACCCTGGGTTTAACCTAGGGTTGGACCTAGGATTTTCAATATGGTATTCACAAAGGTGGACTCGACTGAATCCACAGATCCACCGCGTCATAAAACGTCATAATATGGGTCACCTGTTGGTGAATCATAAACTGGTGGATCCATGGAGCTGTCGAATAAAAAACCCACGGATCCACGGATCCATGGATTTTGCAGAATCCTCCTTTGTGAATTCGGGCCAATCAGGCTGGATTTGGTGTGCAAGGGGTACATTTGTTACCATATGCCATAGTATATTGCAATGTCATACAAAGTTTTGCTTCAATAAAATGATAGATGATACAGTCTACTCCCCTTATAATAAGCTCAATTCCAATGAGATTGGTTAGAACAAGGTGAATCTCCAGGTCCCAATTTCAAACATGTATACCCAGTTATTGGGTGTCCGGACAGTCTATTTTTATTGGCCATTTGAAAAGGTTTAAAAGCAATGTTTTTGTAGGTTTTTAGCACAAAATGGTAGAAAATATTGTGGAGAACAAATATTGATGATGATAAGCATTATTTAACTAAATTTTTTTGCTTAATCTGAGGGCTAAAAGCATGGCTTCAAGTTTTTTTAAGTGTCCGGACACCCAACCCCCATCCTTCACATGCGTCCATGTACATGTATGTGTTCAGTATAAAGAGATTTCATTTGTATTTGACTTGTTCCTGAGCACCTTATTATAACAGGAGTAGACTGTAATAGCAAAACTGCCAAAGCAGTTAATACAACGTTGCAATGTCCTACAAGTTCAAGACCTGAAGATGTGGTCTCCAAGCTGCTTAGAATGATAGTTGATACCGTGACACCACTCAGTAGTGCTTCTGTTCTAGATTAACAAACCTTCTATGATCAACATGATTAATCTTATCGTACGATCCACCCCTCCACGGTCCTTTATCCAACGTGATCTCTCCGTTGATGTGCAGCTTGTCTGCGCGACCGTTGAGCGTCCGCCGGTAGAAGAGGGCATTCTCATCATGACCTTTAGGCATCTTGCCAAAGGATAGTTTGAGCATGCGCTTGGTGAGGTCCTTGGTGTCGGTCCCCTTTTCATGAACCTCTCGGTTGTTCCTGGACCCAATAGCTGTCTTAGCTCTTGAAGGTGTTTGGGCTGTGGGAGCAAGATAATAATTATTCATTAAAGGATAATGTAGTAGTACCCTAAATCTACAGTGCTATAAATGTAAACAGGAAAAAATATTATATCAATAAATGTATCAATCATATAGATATACCCTTGAATTTAGGGCACTGTTGCCACTTCAAAATGAACATGGCAAGACTTTGCTGGGATATACTCATTGGCAATAAATATTGTGTTAACTTTAATACACACCACATGCTTTCCATTTGAATTTAACATAATTACATGTCTGTAAAACAAAAAAATAAGATCCGAGGTCAAACATTTCAATAGCACACAATCGCAACAACACACACTTTTGCACTCTGTATACTTCTAGATCTCTCACAACCTCTCTTAGAACATTCAGATACTTTCCGTTTTTGTTGTCTGATCTCAGTATACTTCTAGACTAGGTTTCTCACACACACACTCTCTCTTAGAACATTCAAATACTTTCTGTTTTTAACCTCTGATTTCTGATGCCTTACACTCTGTATACTTCTAGATCTCTTACACACTCTCTCTTTGAACATTCAGATACTTACTTTCTGTTTTTGATCTTTGATGTCTTGCACTCTGTATACTTCTAGGTCTCTGTGACTGAGTATGTGGCGGCCATGTTTCCTGGAGGTCGTTACTACTCTCCTTGATAACACTGTAGATCTTGAGTAAGTTATCAAACACTAGAGGGACTATACTGACGCAACCTCCATAGAGGACACGAGCCTCAGAGCAGCTTAGATGATTTACCTACATGTAACAGGACATAAATTCAAAAATTTTACTTCCACTACTCATGTTAATATATCACCTGACTCAATATAGAGATAGAGTTTGGTTACTGACAATTCTCTAACTTGATATCAGCATCTATAGGAAACTTGAAATCCCTTTACAGGGGCTGTGGAGTTGCAGGGGCACAGGGGGCTATGTCCCTCCCCCCCCCCCACACACTTTTTTTCAGGAAACATAGGCTACATGTACAAAAGACAAAAAACAACCATCAGATTACACTTTTTCACAAGTTCAGCCCCTATATTTTCTGCTCAGTACCACAGGTTTCTCTGAGCTTTCACAAACACTTTGTGGCCCTGAGTTGCTTAAATGTAATCCTACCACTTCTGAAATGAATACAGGAATGGTATGAAGCAAATTATTTGAGATTTTGATAATACATGTAGCTACAATGGTAGAAAGGCGGCGGGGGGGGGGGGTATTTCTAATGGGGGTCATCAACCTTTATATAATATAATTAACAACATAGTGTGACGGAACAGAGAAAATTGACAGGGTGACACAGGAGAAACTTCTTCTTGTTTTGAGCTTTCAACATTATCAGACTTCAGAAAAGAAAAAAAAATCTGAAAATTATACATAATACATGTATCACATCACATAGTATATATACATTATATGATATAGTATAATACAAAATACAACACATATAACAGACCTCTTGATGTGGGTATCCGGCCCTGAGTGATGAGAATTCATTGTTTGGATTGAGTAGCGTCCTGCAGCGTGCGATGGCTTGGCATGCTGGTCCTTCCTTGATAGCATCTGGGTTCACGTTAGAGATTCGCATTACAACGTTCGTCAGCTCACCGACCATATCTAACCATTGCTTCATGCCGCGACGATCAGTGGCGTTACGGCTACGCTCAAAAAGCTCTTTGACCTATAATTGGTAGAGAATAAAATTCATGTTAGAGAATGCTTTACAATGTTTGTCTCTTCTCTTACCATATCCGACCATTGTTTCCTGCCTTGCTAATTGGTGATATTACAGCTACGCTCAAAAAGCTCTTTGACATTTGTCAGAGATAGAGTATGGTTGAGAAATAAAATTCATGTTACAGATACGTATGCATTACACTTTTATTAAGGTCCATTCAATTAATAACCATTGATTTATGCCTCAATGATTGATGGCGTTAAACAGAACTTTGACCTACCTGTATTCATATATTGAAATCATGATTTTTATTTTTTACGTCATTGAACACAAACGTAGACCTACTCCTCACCTCTCATCTCTCTGTCTAGACAGTTTTTTTTTTTTCATTTAGTCATTTTTGGTAAAAGTTCATAATGACAAGGTTAGGTTAGGAAAATAATGAAAAATCAAATATTTTCATGTGCATGAAACTTCACTTTCATTCATTGCCCTCTACATGTGCAGAAGTTTCAGCATAAATGGTTAAAAACCCTTACTTATTATACACAACAACAAATCAATGCCAATAACCAGTTTGACAGACTGATACTTACATGATTAATAGATCTGACTGGTTTTGTTTTCTCATATGCATCTGTTCTTGTATTAGCCATAGCATTGATGAATGTAAACTGCTGCTGCTGAAGGATCTTATAGCGTTCCCTCAGCTTGGCAACGTCTCTGCGTATAGCGTCCATGTCCGATTTGATCTGGACAAAAAGATAAGTAAAATATCAAATTACTGATTAAAGCTATGCAATTACATTGAACGAGAATTCAAATCATAATTGATTGAAAAGGCTCTCTCTCCAACATAATGATAAACATATAGATCAGTCTGGCATCCCTTGAAATATACAAGCCGATCGCTTGCTTTAAAAACATTATTTCTATTCTTAGAAATAGTAGAAAAGCCAAGTTTTCTTCCATTCTTGTGTTCATCAAATACAACAAGCAGAGCTGACCAATGATGTATAAAAATGATTTTCAACTAAAAGGAAAGCTGAAAATTAATATGAAATATCAATATATTTTATATTTGATTGTTACTCAAATAAACCTACCCCCATTGTGATGGTGCAAGGATGCTTAAAAGATTTTATCGAAATTATCGCTTAGCACTTTCTCAATCAACATGTACTATTGCAGAGATATACTTGCTTCTTGAATACGAGCTAACAACCAAACTACCAAAACAATCGCAAGTCATTTGTGTTATATACTGCACTGTGTATGCTGCTGCCATGGCAACTGGTTAATTGCTGAAAGTGTTTACCATACCATTCTTTCCTACGAGACGGCACACAGCCATGCAAGCAAAATTGAAGATCACTTCACAATGCTCATCAACAGCATCTCATAAAGAATCAATGGTTACCATGACAACCATTTGATAAACAAGAGCAGATTGGTGTATTGATACCTGCAGCTTGCTTTCAGGGGGGTGTTTCACAAAGAGTTAAGTAAACTTAAAATTTGCACTGAAATTTGTGTGTTATATTACCCATCACCATTGGACTGACCATGCTCGGGGGATGTGCGCCATTGAGAAGTCTGCAAATTAAATTGCTTGTTATAAAACAAGATGTGCATACATGTAGATGTTAAATGCGACTTTAAAGCTACTTAATTCTTTGTGAAACAGCCCCCAGGAGTATAGAACTGGGATTCCAGTCCAATGATTAATTGATTTTTGAGCAAGGGTACTGAGGTATGATTTATGGCAGATGGAATTGAGAAATAAACAAGAGAAGAACACTGTATTAATGGAATGATTGATGTCTCTGGCAAAAGGATGGGGCTGAGAGAAAAGTGGAAAGTGCAAGCTGCTGAATTCATTGATGTTCTGATTCTATTTATTTACTTATTTATTTTTCATTTAAATAGGGTGGCCCCATCAATGGTATTACAACATTTTTCAGGAACCCAATGAACACATACAAATTCATAATCATAAATAATCATCAAATCTCAATCTCACCCTCTCAGTATGTTCATCGGGGGTCAAAGAAAGAGCCTTCACGCGGCGATCCCTGTCAGGCTGTTTCCAGTTTGCGAATCTTTCTATCACGCCTCTCCCTCGTCCTCCTCTCCATCCTCTCCTCTACCGCTTCCTATCCAGCTCTACTGACTTATCATCTCATCCTGCCATCCCCAACCAGCTCTCGCTGTGTTCGAGCACCGGACACGCCCAGGGCAACACTTGGGAATCCCTCTTTCAGCGACCCCGGCCCCCCCCTGCAAGCCGATCCTATTTGTCGTGCCCGTAACCATTGGACAGGATTAACAGGCACTCAAAAGCAAGACTCTCACCCTGGCACGATGTCTGCAAGGATCCATCCACTGTGATAAACTCTTCTGTCTTCAGGAACACCCATCTCCCGTCCGGCTCCTACCTCCATCCGCCTCCCTCCTCCCGCATCCCCTGAGTATCCGCGTTACCTTCTACCACTTAGCATAACGACCCCCTCACTCTCCGAAAACAATATCGGAGGAGTGCCTATCTTTGGGGTCTGCCCTCTCCAGGCCGCCCGCCACCCCCTCTCTCCTCACGCCTGCGACAGATCGATGCAAGACCCTGCCTGTCTGAGACATCCCGATCCAACTGCACTGTTGCAAAATCCCTCCATCAAGTTGTTAGGGATACAGTGTGAGCTCTGTGTATAAACCCCTCAGCAATACCCCTTTGATGTCCCAGGCAGCCACTGACTAACGGCATTAACCATCCCTGCATAGCGTGACTTAAACAGTCACAGTGCATCTTGGGGCTACCAAGACACCAGACGATAGATGGTGAACTCGTGGAGACCTGGGCAGACTCCCATCATTTTCCCCTTATCCCATGATGCTAAGCTCCCTTCCATCTCTTCACACGTGCAAGACTGGCGCAGAGCTTACAAGCCCAGACCTTGGCTTTTGCCCTCCAGTTCCATATCCACGCAGTGTGACAAAGCTTGGTCTTTGAACCACTATCCACCATACTCAACAGCCGTCGCCCAGATCTGACTTAGGGTAATATCGCTGTTGTCCTCTAGAACCTGTCCCCTTCCGTCGTCGTTTCAACCCTCCCAACAAGGCCAATAGTGGAAAAGAGTTTTGCTGAAGATCTTTGAACTGCCTCCATTCAAGGATCTACCTGCAACCCCCACGCAACTATGACCTCTTTCGTCAAGGCCTGTGGTAACCAGGAACTCCCTCCGACCGCGAACATTCCTACGCTATCCCCCGTGGCCTGCCGTAACCAACTTTACTCCAAGGCCTCACAGATGACTCGAGGTCATGTACCTTCGACACTAGTACGACAAGTTCCAGACCCAGACCCCTTCTGCCCGACTCGAAGCTACGAAGCATCGGAGACAGCTTCACGCCAAGACCATCACAAGCTGATTCGCCAGGAAGGAGAATGGCAAGCCAAATTCATTGAATCCACCGACACATGCCAATCACTGCAGTCAGGAAAGGCGTCGGATAAGACCTCTCGGGCATCCGCCTCGCGACACCCGGCATTCACTAAACCCGAAACCAAAAGAACAGAGGTGACTGCAAACCAAGTTTGCCCCCAGCTCTTAGAGAGAACAGCAAGGGTAACGCCTGATCACCAACCTCAAAAGAGAGCTAGCTCCCTGCTCACGGCAGCCTCCTGATCCAAGAGTCCCCATGGTTTCACTCGACCCCTTTTAGGCCTACATTGAGAGCTATGCAGTGCTGTATCAAAGTGAAGAACAACCAGGCAGCTGGGCTCGACCGATCTTCTCTGTGAGCAGATAAATACCTAGGTCCCTGTATGCACGTTGTACTGGCTCCCCGGTCACATTGTCTAACTATGCGTCAGACTTCACAACACATTCGGCAAACGATTTTGAGAAGGACTTGATAAGTATGTTCCAAGGGAGTCATCAACCCATGCCTGTTAAGCATTGGAAGTAATAGCCAAGTGCAATAATAGACACAGTCGGCCTCAAAGCAATTCATGACAGACCCGCTACCTCTGTCTGGGTTCTGCTTACTCTTTCTTACACGCTTGTTTTGAGCCTCTTGTGCGTGAGATCGTGCATCCGCCACTTTTCGTTGCGATTTTTGTTCTTTTATAAAGGCGCGCGTCCGGGTATTTTATTCATCTCATGGTGGTGGTTGACGGCATTAGCGTGGCTATTCCCATGTACATAGGCTGCGTTTCCTTCAGAAGTAATTCCGTTCGGAGCCCAGTCGGGTTCGGTTCCTCGGCTTTGCCATCAGCACCTCGCGCGACGGGCTGTCGGCGGGTGGTGTGTGTCTCCGGTCGGCCGGTCGGGAACGCTTTCGGTACTCCTCGTGTGAGGTCAGCGTGCTCTGCCACACTCGGCGCACATCCCCTCTTACCTGTAATCTCTTCATTGACTGTGGCAGCTTACGCGATTCTGAGGCGACGGTTTTTCGAGTCAAGGATCTGGTTCCGTTGAGCGGCTACTCACGGAGCGCTGCTCTTGTGGAGTAAGACACTCTAGTACACGTCGGGCCTTTATGATCCTGTCCTCATCTTCGGATCTACTCTGTGAGACTATGCTGAACGTTCTTTCGTATTCTGGAACTATAGACACTGAACGTTTCTATCATGACTTGAGCTCATTTCAATACCCGATTCTCGTTTACTGCCCAACCAGCATGCTGGTCGTTGTGTGTTGTTAAGATCCCTGAATAGAGTCTGCGCAGCCACAGTACAGACGGTGGGAGCTACGCCAGAAAAGAGAGGCTCTGCGCCTAGTCTGCGAACCTCCTCTCCATAACAGGGATGTAGTTCCTTGCGCACGGGCTCTACTCTTTAACGATCTACACCCAACCGACGCGACAGTCATCTCGGTGCAGTCCCTGATCCAGAATAATCAGTGGTATAATCGTGCCATCACATACCGTGGGCGAGAATGAGCCTTTGTGCGATCCGCCTCACAGTCTGCTCTCACTCTCGACGGGCGAATGTTTGAAAGCTGCACTTTATCATCGTAGCACCTCTGATCGCCGTAGAAAGCAGTTTCCACCAGTACCTGGTGGCTTGCCACGGTTAAGCACCACACTTCGCCTTGCATAAGAGTGGAGCCCTCAATCATCATGTACATGCAGCGTTCTCCACCTCAAGAATTGAGGGATTGCCAACCGCCATTGAAGGCTTTGTAGAGCTCGGCGTGATATCTGTCGAGGCCCAGAGCGACTGCCTGCGCTCCCCCAGGGCCATTCGCGCCACCACGGCAGAACCTCAACTCCAAACCCAGTCGTACCTCCGGGGTACCCTAGATCGCCTCCTGACCCCCTCAGCAACGCAGTCGACGACATCCACTCCGTGCTCGAAGATTTGTAAGAAAGAAAGTCAGTGCCCAGGGACAGCATACTGAAGAAGCTAGCTAACTTCCAAAATGGGGCACTGATGCAAAGCTACCATCCGCACAACAGCCCTTGCCCTTTGCTAACTCAGCCTGCCAGAATATGCCTGTCCTGTGTGGCGGTAGATCAGCCCCCATGCTTTCAAAATAGAACGGCATCATCTCAAGCAGTGCATGTAGGGCCATACCAGGTGCCTGACAACCAACCAACGGTAGACGATAATAACATCCTGAGTCGGCATCCCCCCTCCTCACATCAGGAGGCCATCGTTTTCTTCCCAAACAACGAGATAACTTAAGCACGAAAATCGGACCGCCCCACCTCACCTCCCCTTCTTCCTCACACGCCATGCCGGCCGCCTGCAATTTAAGCGCTTAGACTCTAGGCACAAGTCTTCCTATCCATTCCTACTCGTTCCTTCCGAACCACACAGCCCCCACAAACGTAACGCTCTCAGACCCTCTCTGGTCACATCCCCACCCCGCCTACTTCGCGTCGTCTGCCACCCACCAGCAAAGTGCTCAACAAGCCCCACCGTCATCCAAAAGCAGTTCCCGCTCCTACGCAGGATCTCCGGTGATCCTCTGCACTTTGGCTGTGTCTTTACACGACTTCGCGAGCTAGGAGTTGCGCCCGTTGCACCAAGGTCTCTAATCGCGTCAAACTGAGGGGCATCAACATGTATGGCATACCGCCAGTCTTGCCCAAATCGCGGCAGAGCGTAGCGACGACCCCATCGACGTCACACTCTCTCAATGCCCCTCTTCCCTACCCTTCCCCTCGTTCGACCCCAGCTCTGAGTCTTACTCCCCTTCCTCGGCCTATATGGGACTCCCGCCTGCGTTCAGTATCTAATGGGCAGAGTTTGAATCACATTCTAATTCACAAATAAACAAAAATTGAGAGAAAGGACTCGAGAAGAAGAAGTATGTTCATCAATAATGATGGGATAAGTACTTTAAACAAAGTTGTTTTCAAACAAGGCATATTATAATACCCATCAGACAGCAGTATTTGTGCATCATTTCAATCTAATCTGTTTCAGTTTTTTAATTGTTTAATTTGTAGACCATTTTTTTTTCAATAAAAAATATTTGATCATATTTATCTCTAATTGTCATTCATAATTCTGAATTCAGGACTGGATAACTAATGCAGTCAATTTACATTTGAAATATCTCTTTTGCAGTATGTTTTCTTATTAAATACTCAATTATCTATTTATGTTTTTATTAATGTCCTACCTGTTAATGTTACAAGTTATTTATTTATTTATTTATTTATTTATTTATTTATTTATATTTATATTGATCTATCTATCTATCTATCTATCTACCTGTCTGTCTGTCTGTCTGTCTGTTTGTTTGTTTATTTATTTATTTGTCTTCTTTCAGTAGGGTAGCTCCATCAATGATCAAAACATTTTTTTTTTAATGGAGGCCCGACTGTTTCATATAGACTGCATCATTTGATTGTTTTTGTATTGTTGTTGCTTTTTTTAATGATTGACATAATAAAAATAGCAACATATGGAAAAGATGAAAGTTTGTTTTTAAATCGGCCAACATTAAAAAGTATAGTCAATCTGTAAAGCCCATCACTCTCTGCAGATTGTTTCCATTAACTGCATTTTATAAATATGGAATTTTGTTTATTTCTCTTGAGAACGAAGCATATGAACTATATACATCTTTTATTGAAAATAAACCTTTTTTGGTTTTCATTTGCTATGATAGCTATCCTGGCAAGTTTTTTTTATCTACATTGTATCCGGCATGTATGTTACCCTTCTCATATTATATGTAGGCCTATGTAGTATAATTGACAACAAATACTAATAATCAATCATATGTCACATAAGAAAATATACAGCTCGCTGACAGCGAAACACCTTTTATTGCGATTGGCAAACAAGAAGCTTATAAGCAAACAAATGTCATAGACTGTCATCCTTCATGAAGTGGGTCTGCTTATATTAATACTAATACAATACAATACAATACAATACAGTCCTTGGTGAAGTGGATCAGTATAATAGGGAGCTGTGAATCAATATGAACCATTCCAAAAGGAATGAAATCCACTTTTCAAGAAAATTTAGTTCTTGATAAGAGACAATTATTTTTCAGTTTGGTTTTTCGTTAAACTAAATTATGAGCCTAAATTAATTTTGGGAGCAATTATAACAAAATGTACTTAATAATAATTTTTCTGTAGACTATTGTACAAAATCTGGTAAACAAAATGCTTTCCTAAAAAATACAAAAATGAATTACTCCCTTAACAATGAAACTCTTGATAGGTTTGCTGATATGCTTCACATCAAAATGGGAGTAGAAAAGATCTGATCGCCCTTTTGATTTGTTGGCATGGTAGCGTATTCTTTATTTACTATATGACTAAGTGTTATTTGATCAATTACTTCACAGTGAGCATGCAAGGACTTTGCTCAACGCCCATTGGCGTTAACAGTATATCATTTAAATACTTGTAGTTAACTTTAATAGGCTCCTTCATATCAGTTTTTTATGTCAATCATCTTTTTCAAGGTATTGTAAATGACATGACATATAATTTTGTTGTTAATAATGTTTGTGATTGGTAATATGGAATAAGCTAAAACTGAAATGGAGTAATATCACAATGTTAAATTTTATATTATAGATATCATGTCCAAAATATGTACTGTCTGTGGGAGACACAAAGTAAATTTTGCTATTTTTGTAAAGGATCATACATTATGTAGGCCTAAAAATTCAATAGCATGATAAAATTTTCATATCAATTGATGAGTCAGACTAAGTTGGTAATAAACAATTTCAAGATATGATTTTCAAAAATGTACAATATACGCCTATGTCTTTATTACACTAGATTTTCCATCATACTTTCATGCCCCATATTGTGTTACTTCATGTAATTATATAACTCTAGCTGTGAATATCTTATTCTTGTCATCATTCACTGCAAAAAATTTTAAATAAATAAATAAATTATAAAAAAAAGGAAAAATAGTGTTTCATAGAATTACTTAGCTTCTAATAGGCATATAATAATAAATGATGATAATAATGATAATAATTGTTTCATTAATAAATCATCAAATACTCATATGTAAAGCCATATGTAAAGCCATATGTAAAGCCTCTCTTTTCCATCCTCAACAATATCATCATCATCATCATCATCTGATACGGGAAGAAGGTGGTGGCCTGTAATTCCCGGTCACTGCATCTGTGGTTTTAGTCTGATGAATTTATTACTTTACGCATGCAGAGGAGTGGTAGTCATGGTAGATCAAAGCGATGATCACTTATACAGTTTAAAACAACTTTCTGCAAACAATATTTTGGCAAATAAATACTAAATATGCCAGTAAATCTCATGTATACATGTATGGTTATGTGAATGTCTTCAAAAAATGGCCAGTAAAAAAAATCATTTTCCACTTTCCCGTATTTATCCATTTAATATTCATGCTATAAACGAATAAAAAGTATATCGTGCATGACCATGATTATATGACGATACATCATTGCATGTACGCGTCTATACCCCGTTCTCTGGAAGATCTCCCCGCGCTACTGTCGGCGCGTCCAAGACCCATAGACGGACGGACAGTAGCAGGTGCATAGTCGGCCGACGTCGGCTGCTCGTTGCTAAGGGCAAAACTAGGGAAATAAAACTTCAACACTCGCTTCTCTCTCGAGATATTTTTCTATTCACTTACACATTCAAACAATATATTTTTAACAATATATATTCGGTCGAAATGGGTAATGATTTGGATAAATTAGAACTTGGAAAATCACAGCTTGTCGGTTGCTAAGGCGATCACTTCGGGCAATCTGCAGTGAGTGCAGGTGTATCGCGCGGAAATGAGATACCATAAACACATTCATGCGATGTATTTTACGAGCATTGTTTCAATAATCATCAATCTACAATAAAACACAGAAGATATTGAACTCACCTTGGTAACTATGTAACCACTATTTCACACAATTCCGCCAAAAAAGACCCTATTTTCGCCAAGATCGCAGCTGTTTTCCGCATGCAGACTACACTTTACTCACGTTCTACGATTGGGCGGGTTTGTTGTTATGATCAACAACGCGTGACCCCAGATGTACTAGTCGGTCCAAAACCCCCGGAAGAATAATGCAAGAGAACAAAGGAAGCTTTTGTGTGGCGGCTATTAAAGAAAGTTTCCCATTCCATTAAGTTGACCGCGGACGGGGATACTATAAAACTGCTATTAAACTAAGAGTTTAATTAATGTCACTCCACCATGCCCCCCTTTTTTTCTACCATACGATGTTTCAGAACATGGTCCAATTACATGAACATTTTTAATTCTTGCACTCTAGGACCAAATAAACTTTCCAAAATGCCCAAAAGGATTTTTTTTGAATTTCAGGAAAAATTAATATTAGATAGAAAGAGAATAATCTACACTGTTGCTTCATAACGTTTGATTATATTTGAGAGAGTCTATTTTTTCTCCGGGCTTTAATTCGATTTATAAATTGAATATGTTTGTCTCACACTTTCACCTCTTTCGGGACCCTAACATCTCTCTGAATTTTTCTTCATATTTAGTGTGTAAAGCCCCCCCACAATGCCATAATATGCAGTTGCCCCCTTTTATGCATGCCTTTTTTTCCTTTTCTTTTTCTTTTTTTTTTCTTGGGGGGGGGCGGGGTAACCCGGCCGGAAGGCCCTTCAGTTTACCCAAGAAATATGCTCTATATAGTTGGTTCTTAGTTAAATACAGGCTTGGGTCTCTCTGTCTAGAGGAGGGGTCAAGATAAAAGGTGTGACTGTTGAAAAAAAAAAAAAATTCGATTCTACATTGTGTCTGGTAAAAACACAAGAAATAAGAAACATCGCTATACTTAAATTATCATCATTTCCCAAAAAAAATCCTTTGTTATTAGTGCCTTACCAAAGTTCATTTCATTATGCATTTAGTTTGCTGGCTAAGCTAGGTACCTTCAACATTACAACTCAGTGGCCAAATAGAAAAGTACCATTTATGTGAATGTGAACAGAATCAATGTTGAACCCGAGTAAGAATAAAACTTGCCCCTTTCCCCTTAGCAATAGGGGGACCGGGTATGAAGTTCACGGGCATTGTTACAGTTCTTCAGTGTGCTTAAGTTGGACTTAAGATAGTTCGTGCTATACTGCATCTATGGATACAGCCGCACATAGCGTCGTTTTTTTTTTTTTTTTTAATTTTTTTTATGATGAACTGCGTCGGTGAGGTTTCTCCGTTGTTTATTAAAAAGTAATCAACAAAAACCATTTTTTTACAGTCTCCAGTGAATTTTTGACAAAATTAAAATTTGCTGAATAGTTTCTTAAAACTGAAGGCACATGATGATAGTCTGGTATTGTGAATATAGTACAGTATGTCATTTAATATACCCCCTGAGCCATGCCAACTGTAATTCTGCCTAATGCTTTGCTACAGTTGATTTTATGTGTAAAATCAACCCATTGGTAGTTGTTACAACAACCTTAACCTCATGTCGAGTATGTAACAACCTATACCCCAATTACATTACACATGTAAAATAATTTTAAGTTTCAATTTTCAGGGGTTAATATTTTGATATTTCTATTATTACTTTATCTAGCTAGAGCTCACTTGATCTACTGTTAATCGATTACCAAGAAACTGAAAGCTGAAACAAAAGTATGGTATAAGGATTTACA
>CALNVZ010000649.1:31771754-31787481 GCA_940671915.1 Paracentrotus lividus | reverse complement strand
CGGTGGAGTGTTGGGGGGGGGGGGGTCACTCAAAGGAAAAAGTGCTACCACATATGCGTGTCCCCGCCTTCTGAAAATGGACCCTAAACGTCTCATTGCATGGTAGTCAAATTTGTCACACCCTTTTCGACCGAATCTGACTGGGAAAAACATACACCCATACAACTCGGCGTACACCACTAGCTGTTGAAATTTGAATGTGAGACATCAAAATCGGCAATGTCCTGCTGGAGATAAACGAGCAATAATTGATTTAAATGAACACGCGCCGACTCCTGAGTAAAAAATAGACCGAAGAGCAAGAGAGTCCAGACGACCCCTATGCTCTTAAGCGGAAACACGGGCTGAGCCCTGTCTCTTCTCATAGTGTTGGTGTCATCGCTGCCATTTTCTATGACGTCATTTTACTGTGCGAAGAGGTCATAGACAAGCGCACGCACAGAGAAATATACGTGGTTGGACTCAATTTTCCTGTATTTTTCTTTATTATTAGTTGATTAGGCCCTACTTCATGTGAAACATTTGCAGATGTCACCAATTCGAGGAAAAACTTCAAAGATTTGATTCAATGTGAGTATGAATTCAAATAAGGTATTTTTGACCACGAAATTTGTGGTCATATATAGATATTTTCAAACCTTCACCAAATATGTCTACTGACTCGTCAGTTCCTGTCGCTTCGCGACGGGGGCTGGTCTGTTTAGTCATTGATGAGTGTCACTGTGACAGTGACTGATAGGTGTTTTGATTTGCCAAAGTCAAGACCCTGATTTTGTACAGTGCAAGGGCCACGGAGCGTTTTTGAAAGTGGGGGGCTGAATTAAATCACAAATCTAAAATTAGTATGGCCATTTTCGCATTTTTGTACATGTTTGTTGATAAAACCTGCTCCGCGGCCCCTGCAGTGCACTAGCGCTTGATTGCAGTCATAAACACAAAACAATGCATCAATTTATGGTGTAGATTCTAGATACGTGTAAACAGAATTTATTTATTTTTTTGTGAAAAATCCCTGTTCACTTTTTAATGAATCATGCCTGAGTTTCCGTATATTTTGCGATAGATAGGTCTATACTAGAAATCATGAAAATAAAGAATAAGCATCAATTTGTGCCCGAGCTGTGTTTATGGTTTAGTTGCCTGTGTGGTTGTAAAAACACAAAAAACTTCTATCAAGAACACTTTAACATTTCCTCATCTTTACTCTCCTTTCAGGAAGTAGCTGATTTCAATTTGGGAAATGATAAGAACACAACACCAGCATGCATACATCTTAACTCTTGTTCAATCAATGCAGACTCCTACCAACCTCTACCAGCGAAGGTTTCCGTCACTTTGAAGATATTTATGTGCACACATTCTTTCTCTGTGGAGTGCGATGGGGAGGAGTAAGAAAGATCTGTCCAGACTGGCCTCTGGTATCTTCATCAGGTCCTTTCACACTGCCCTGACTATTGGGATATTCTGTGTACTACTCTTCAATGACACAGGTATGTTTTAAAGTTGGTTTTCACCAGTTTTTTCAGAAGTCAGGGATCTGCCTGTACTTCAGAGTATTGATACGACTTATAAATCAAAATAGTTAAAAGAAATCATTGATGTGAATAAATGATCCCTTTTTTTGTTTTGTTTTTTGCCAGAACAGGATAGAAGCTCATGAAGGATCTCACATACACCTTATTTATTGTTTTTTCATTGGAGTAAGATGACATATTGATAGATAGTTACATGTATTTAGGTTTATCATAGTAGTCTTTTTTCAAATTAATACATTATGTCACTGAAAAATTTGTTTTTGAAAGTATATATTTATATTATATGATGTTTTATCAGTGTGTTACATGACACTTTCTCTGTTATTTCTGTCAGAGCTTTGACATGCAATGTTTAACAAGAACATTGTTTATTCAATCGCATTTATTGGCTTGTCTTGGTACGATTGCAAACAGTTTCAGTAATCATCCTTTTTCTAATGCAGTTGTTTATCATTGCTGAAAAAGTGCTGTTTTATCATTGTGTTACATGAAACTTACTACATATATGTTTATTTCTTTCAGAGCTTTGGCTGGCAGTGTATTACAAGAACATTGTTTATTCAATCGCATTTATCAGATTATTGCCTGGTACGATTGCAAACAATTGCTGTAATTGCCTTACAGTTGTATATCATCATTGAAAAAGTTTTTTAAAAGTATAGGTGCTGTTTTATCATTGTGTTAACTAACTTACTCTTATTTCTTTCAGAGCTTCGACATGCCATGTTTAACAAGAACGTTGTTTATTCAATCGCATTCATTGGATTACTGCTTGGTACGAGCATACTCTACTTCATTGCAAGCTTCATGAATCCTGGATATATCACTTTGGATGAAGAAAGGGTGAGGCTCACATTTCTTTAAACGATGATAGAGTGTCTGTCGTAGCAGTGATTCTAATATATGGGTCATTCCATGTCATTCCATGGGGTTGGGGCAATTTTTCATGCAATGTCCCCTGTAACGGAGGTATCAACTTTTGCAGTTCACCATGAAGATCAATTCAGATGTTAAGTTTTGAGCTGTCAATGAAAAATTGCTCTCTTTTCTCAGTAATAGACATTAAAATTAGACATCTTTTATGGATTTCAAGCAACAGGCATACAAAAAATCTGCCACCGTTACAGGGACATCATATTGCTTTTACATGGACAAGAAATTTTCATGAGTCAAATTGCAATATGCCATAGTCTTTGAGACATAATACTGGATGGAACCCCATTTTTTGCTCATGCCATTATTGGAATACGTATTTGCCTGGTTTGAAAAAGATATGGATTTGGAGTTGTGGTATGTCACAAAAATTGCCCCAACCTGTGGAATCACCCATATACTGCCTATAAAATTAAAGTCACATGCATCCAAAAATTATACTTCATTGCAAGCTTCTTGAATCCTGGATATATCACATTGGATGAAGAAAGGGTGAGGGTTGCATTTTGTGATGCATCACATCAAAATAAGAGAGAAGTCGCAGAGCAAACTCAGCAAAGGGTCAAAGAAATTTAAGCAAGATAATACAAAATGTCTAATTTTGGGTGAAATATTTTTTTCGTTTTCTGAATATTCAATGTTTTATATGTACTCTGTAAAAAAAAAATTGAGTAAAAAAGAAAAAGGGAAAGTAATAAACAAGGGATTAATTTCCCAATATCTTTGACTCTTTTCTGGCGACTTGTCTCTCATTTTGATATGATGAGTCATATTTTGCTTGGTTTAGATAGATATCCGAGATCACGAAGAAATATCTAGTTTATATATATATAATTATTAATAATTTTGTTTCTTTTTTTTTTTAATTATTTATTTATTATTTATTATTTTATTATTATTTTTTTTTTTGGGGGGGGGGGGGCTACACTGAAAGTTTGTTCTTTGTTATTAATCTCAATAGATGATTTCCATCTAAATATATATTGGAGTAGAATGAGTTTTACATAATGGTTCCTTTATGTCACTCTCATACATTTAGAGTGGGGTCTTGTAGCTTGATGGCCAAGAAAACAATACATCTCCCAGAATAAGCAAGATTATTTCTTGGGGTTTGTTTCCCTTTAATCAGAGTAATAGGATGTAATGTGGGTGTGATTGTATGATCTACCATATGGTTTTAAATCCCACGCATGCTAACTCGATTCATTAGTGCCAGCGCTGTGTGTCAATGCGTACAACTACCATATTTCAATTTTTATGTGAGAAACTTAGTTAAACAACACAATATACCTTAATTAATAGATAACACTATTAATGGTAGTATTGTTCATACATCATAGGAGAGTCGTACACTTTTAAAACTAATTTAAGCCAATATCCTATTGAATGGCTAGGGGTACATGTAGGTGTCAACCAGATGTATTGCATGCACCAGCAGGTTCCAAAAACATGTACATCGTAGAAGTTTTGTTTTATATATGCCAAAGTCTAAACAACTTATAAATACAACGTATTTGTATTTGTGTGTGTGTGTGTGTGTGTGTGTGTGTGTGGGTCTCTCTCTCTCTCTCTCTCTCTCTCTCTGTAAAGAACTTCAAAACGTTGTTTATGTGTATAAGTGACCCAACAGCTCAAAAAGATCAATTAAAATGTGAGAAACAGATTTTTCGGCGTGGGATATCATAGATATTGGTTATTTTACAAATGTTTGAAATCATTGGAGAGCTTGAGATCTCTACTCACAGAAATTACATAAAATCCAAATCAGAATTCTGGAGACTTGGTGGTTTGCTCTCCCACTACATAGAGTATGATGTCTGCTTGCCAGTGTGATTTTGAGTGCTTTTAAAGAGAATCTAGTGTAGTAGGAAAGGTGAACAATGGGTCAAGAAAATAATTGTGAGCTTTCAAATTATTTTCAAGGTATTCAGGAAGGATTCTATTGTAGAAAGTTCCACTGAAAAGGATTGCTCTTCAAATGCCCTCATAATGATAATATCTCCAAAGAAGCTAATATGTTCGGGTCCCGAACATGTGAGCACATGTAGGCCTACTAGTCCCATACATGCATTTTTGAGTGCAGTGCATGTTACTCTTAGAAGAATTTGGTAAATTTCTTATCATTTTCTTGATTCCAAAACCTCACATCAATAAACAATTCTTAGGTGCATTGCTATCAACCTTTCCAATCACTGTGAGACAGTTTCTTTCATGATTTAATCTCTTGACTACAACACTATATTAGCTTGAAAGTCTGGCAGGTTGGGCAGATCTGTCCGTTTAGTTTTGCTTGAGTTTTGACAAAGCTTTCTTGCAGCTCTCAGTTCATCCTGATGCTCCCTTCTACAATGTATTTCATTTAAGCCTTTTCACACTCAAATTTACTCCAGTATGTTAAATACTTCTTTAAAAATGACTCAGTATTTTTACAATTCTATATTTCTAGAATGGATGGGGTCCAGTGGACTCTACTGACGATGAATCGGCCAATGAGACTGAGGGGGAAGATAATGATGAAACACAGAAAATGATGAAAGATAAAAAGAAGAAGGATTCAACTCAAAGAAAATGCAGCTACTGTAACATCAAGGTGAATATTGAAGGCAGTATAAACCAGCAGTCCTGTATAGCATCATCTCAGGTCCTCATCTGGCCTGTTTCTTAACCCAGAATGCAACACTCTGATCAGGGTAGTGTTATGATATATAGGTCCACTTGAATGAAAACAAAACAGCCTGCTATTCATTATATTCATGCCACAATGATTATGTTACCAAGTAGGAAAACAAGACTAGTAGTTTTCTCCTCAGGACATTTTAGTTTCTCTATGAATCAAATTATTGGCTAATTTATACTGAAATAAGCATGTTTTACCAATAATCTTCTCAAAGAAATATTTATAAGACTAGCTTCTATTATGCATACCCAATTAGAGCCTACACACAAAGTTAAGGATGGTCTCACTTTAATTCCTGCAATGCTATAGCCTTCCAAGTCTCCACATAAAGTAGATTCTAATCCATTCCTCCGTTTATTATGTGACCTGATTGTGATTATTATGTTGCATAAACATGTCATGCTTCAAGAAAGGAAATGATATGTTTTACAAAGCTGTACAGAGAAAATCCTTGGTTTATATTGTCAGCAACAGATTCAGGATTTAGAATTGAAGGGGGGGGGGGGGTGTGCAGAACGCCACTGTACGCCTTTGCTGATCTGCAAATGAAGCATGTTGCACATGTCAAGAAAACATCCTAGCAGATGAAAGGATTTACAGTCTACTCCTATTATATCGAGCAGGAATACATTTACCACAATAGTTCATTATAACAAGGCGATTCTCCCAGTCTCGTTTTTTAACATACATGTGCACATGTCTCTATGTGCCAATTTGTACAGTAGTTTAATTGCACTACGAGTAGTTTTTGTTAGTAATTAGGCGATTGCTCCTTGTACATGTATAACCCCCAACACTGTCCAACACTGGACCTGTGTAGTACAATATAATGTACATGTATATAATTTGTACTATATTATATAATGACCCGAAAAGAAGAAGATTCAGGATTAGTGAGGAGAGCTTCTGAACAGAAACTAGTTTTTCTTCTAGTCATCCTCAGGAACTAGTCGGTGGTAATTTCCTTCTCATGTACATATTCTTGTTGTCTTTTGCTTAAAAATAAAATAAATAAGTAAATAAATGAGATTTCATGATAATAGGGTATTTGGTTGTTCCTAAGCACCTTATTATAACAAGAATGTACTGTATTAATTACCTTCTCTATTTTTTAAATTTCCAAATAGCAACCAGTGAGAACAAAACACTGTGAAGAGTGTGGGAGATGTGTTAGACCCCGATCACACCTTTGCGTTTTGGGGCTGCGTTTTACCTCGTTAGCAGAACGCAGCCTTGAGGCAGCCCTACGCAGCTCAATATTCGATTGCAATCACACTGCTGCGGTTAGAGCTCGATGTAGCTCGTGCACGGTTTGCTTGCATTTCACCTCGCTCTCGCTCGCTTTCCCTCGTAGCAGTACGATTCAATACGAAGTTTGCTCGTACCATTGCGTGTGTACCTCCATGACCTCGTTCACTACTCGTTGCTGCTCGCTAGCCACTCGATCTAGCTCGTCTCACCTCGATTTCACTGCGCATTAACTCGCTAAACCTTTTGTTGCGTTCGAGCTCGTTCAGTTGCGAATGTTTGAAAAAATTTCAAACTTCCGCAACTGAACGCAAGGCCTTTGCGTCCGCCTGCCTATTTACCTCGTTCTAGCTCGTTCTAGCTCGTGATGTTGCCTTTAACTGCGTTTGTCTGCGTTTGGGCAATTCGCAGTCGAACGCAGCCCCAAAACGCAAAGGTGTGATCGGGGCTTTAGACGGTTTGATCATCACTGCCCTTGGTTAGAGAACTGTGTAGGGGAACGCAATCATAATTTTTATTATAATGTCAAGACCCGTAAGAAGAAGGGCTGTCCAGTAACATGAAATTTCCACGTAATGAGGTTTTTGGCTTGTTCCTAAGCAGCTCATTATAACAGGAGTGGATTCTATTAAATCACCTCTCTCTCTTTTTTCTCCAAAAAGCAACCAGTGAGAACTAAACACTGTGAAGACTGCGGGAGGTGCGTGCGACGGTTTGATCATCACTGCCCCTGGTTAGAGAACTGTGTAGGGGAACGCAATCATAGGTACTTTTGGTTCTTTCTGCTCTGTCAGGCTTCACTCATCGTCTGGGCGATGAAGATCACATGGTATGTCTTTTTAACCCTTTTTTCCAGAAACCTGGATTTCAGTGCTATGTCAGAGATGCCAGCCCTACGGAATAATTAAAACATTAGAAATTAAAATGTGAATAACACAAATATTTGAAACAGCTAAAACAAATGTCTTGGTCACAAAAGAAAGACATCTATTGATTTGAAAGTATTCCCAAGATTGAATGACAGAGCAAAATGTATTATTCATTCTTTTTTGTATGAAAAGTCATTTAGTTCATCTGTTTTAAATATTGGTGAAATTCATGTTCTTTTTTTTTTCTAGTGTTCTAATTATTCTGCAGGGTTGGCATCTCTGCTTTAAAAAAAAATTGAAAAGTGAACTCAAAGGATACCCCAAAAATTGTTTATAGCTTTCCAACCATACGAAACTCAACCATATTGAGTGTTGCATTTTAAACAGTATTAAAATAAATTGCCCTTGCCAGTGTTCCATAGGGCCAGCATTCAATCATGATAATGAAAGGCCCAGTGTAGAAAAGGCAAAAAGGTAAAAAGAGCCAAAATACTTTAGTACCTATGATAATACACAGTGCTTTATGAATTATATCTATCAGATAACCTACTACTACACCCGGGCTGGGTTGACAAAGGGCCTTATGATCCACAATCTTACCTACCGGTATATCTTCTGCCTGTATTACCCCAAATACCCTATTATTTTACTAACACATGTCTATTACACATAGGTGAAAATACTGCTTTTCATTCAAAGTACTATGTTTCCCTTCTTCAAAAATGCTGTAATGCTGTTTTAAACATTTGCATCTCTGTGGTGTTGTGACTGAGATATCACTGAATATGTATCTACAAATGATTCGTTTGTTGATGTGATACTGTATTCGCTGTCATTTTCTTGTGATTAATTTTTTGCGCTATTGGCCTCAAAGAATATTCACAGGTTCTTGAATTCGCGCTGCATGTTTGTAAGCACACAATTGAACGCTCTCGATACATGCATAAAAAAGTATGCTCATATATTCGCAGGTTTTTAAGTTTGCGTCTGCCGATCTTCTGTAAAAATCTGTAAAAATTAATATACCGCGAATATTTCCATGATTATTAAAGTAGTTTATACTAAGCTATAATATTTTTTCTTTTTCTTCCTAGGGGTGCGTTTCATTGGCATCCCACAATCCAGGATTGGTTACGCTCTAATGCTCTCTATCTAATCTGCATGTTAGTCCTGAGCATTGGTGCAGCAGCCGTCATCTCCCTCCTCTGTTGTCATACCTTCATGCTCTTCACGAACCAGACGACGTGGGAGTTCATGTCCAGACATCGCATCACGTATCTTCGCAACCTGGACGAGTCTGTGAATCCGTTTGACGAGGGATACTGTCGTAACAGCCTGAAGTTCTTTTGCTACTGCCCGTATCGCAGTTGGGACGTCATGCTAGTGAAGTATAGCGATCTTAAGAATGCTACGTAAGACCTCTGTGGATGATACTTGATGTTCTTGTGCCATCACATCACGTATCTACGCAACTTGGACGAGTCGGTGAATCCGTTTGATGAAAGATACCGTCGCAACAGCTTGAAGTTCTTTTGCTACTGCCCGTATCGCAGTTGGGACGTCATGCTAGTGAAGTATAGCGATCTTAAGAATGCTACGTAAGACCTCTGTGGATGATACTTGATGTTCTTGTGCCATCACATCACGTATCTACGCAACTTGGACGAGTCGGTGAATCCTTTTGATGAAAGATACCGTCGCAACAGCTTGAAGTTCTTTTGCTACTGCCCGTATCGCAGTTGGGACGTCATGCTGGTGAAATATAGCGAAGGGGAAGTTCACCCTGGAATTTTATTGGTCTTAAAAAATGAATAAAAATAAAAGAAAAATATGAGTGAAGGTTTGGAGAAAATCGACTAAAAAATTAGGAAGTTATGAATATTCAAAGTTTTGATTCTGTGACGTCACATGCGAGCAGATCTCCTATGTGTTATGTGGTGTAAATTCCATAAAATGTCATTTTTTTCAAAAGAAATTAATTATGTCACCTGTCCGGTCGATATACCATCAAACATATGTTCATATACAGGACTATATCAAATTGACCCATTCCTTTATCAAGAACCATGACAAAAAGACAAATTTATGGAATTTACATACACAACCAATGGGAGAGCTGCTCGCACGTGACGTCACACAATCAAAACTTTAAATATTCATAACTTCGCTATTTTTTGGTCGATTTTCTTCAAACTTTCACTAATATTTTTCTATTATTTTTCTTCATTTTTTAAGACCAATAAAATTCCAGGGTGAACTTCCCCTTTAAGAATGACTTATGGCCCATGTGGATATTGTATTGTGTTATTGTGCCATTCAACCTGGACAAGTCAGTGAATCCGTTTGACGCAGGATACTGTTGAATAGCCTCAAGTTCTTTAGCTACTGCCCGTATAAGAATGGCATGTAAGATGTTACAGTCCATGTGTATGATATTTTGTTTCTTGTAGCACTACACTGTACATCACCAATCCTTGCAATCTGGAGGCATCAGTGAACATATTTCACGAGGGGTTATGTCCCAACAGTATACAGCATTTGACGTAGATGTGATAAATAGGTCTGGATTATGGGAAGACATTGGTTTATTGACCGATGCATTAGCTCAGTAAATAGAGCGCCCATCTTGTAATCGTGAGGTCTTGGGTTCGAACCCTGGCCGCTTCATACCAAAAGACGGTGATGACGGTACCCTGTTGGGCGTTACACAAAAAAAGTGATAGAGCAGTGTCGATCTGGTGCTGCTCATTGACTGCCGGACCGACAATCAATTGGGCAAAAAGAATTTTTGTTTCACCTTTGTTTTGGACAATAAAAGTTGGAGCTTTAGATTTTTTGAGATTTAGTTTACCAATTGAGGACCGAGCCTGAATATGTTAGCCAAATCAACTCATCTCCAAAAGGATAATGTAGTCTTATCAGGGTAGTTAGGCGAGAAGGCAGACAAAAATTTCCAAAACTCTTTGGTAGCATAATTGTACAGTCTACTCCTGCCATAACGAAGTGATCCTGTTATAACATGTCTCACTGTACTGGACATGCACATGCTTGAATTCGGGACTGGTAGAACTGCTTTGTTATAAAGAAATATTTTATCTGTGCTCATTATAATGGGAGTAGACTGTATGAAGTTTGTATTTCATCAGTAATGTTATAGTGCAATAGTGTCCTTTCATTCAATTCTCTTGATACATCTTCATGTACGCTGTACAAAACTGTAGTCATTCCAGTGCTTGATATATGTAATGTAAATTTGAATTTCATATTCCATCTGAAATGTAATCTGCACTTTTAAACATTCCATGCTGGAAGGTGATGTAACATTAGCATGTACAGTCAACTCTGCATAAGTCGACCCTCTATAAGTGTGTTATTCACCTCTCATACATTGTGTTAGTCAAATTTCTCAAAGTCAAACATATTTCTATGGTACCAAGAGATTCAACTTATGCAGAGTAACCTGTATCTCAAGAATTATTTTAACAATGTTTCCCTCATATCAACCTTAACTACCCTTTAGTTTTTTTTTCTCACCATAACAAAAAATTGAAAAAAAAAAACAACTTTTTTTTTCACCAGATGTGTCTTTAAGAATATTTGCATTCCTGCTCTTTATTTTACAAAGAAGTAATGATAGAAATTAATGTCATCTTGAAAATGATATATTCTGAAATTGATGAGCTATGTTTATTGCATGTACATATAAAGTGTTCATGTAGATTGTATTGATAACAAGATCATTGAATAGGCATGAATGTAATGCGGCGGTCACAACTTGTCGTAGGCTACGGTGCACGTGTCATCGACGTAGCCTGCGTTGCATGTGCAATGCCCGCACAGGTCCTAATTCAACTTCTGCGATTCCTGCAATTCTATAGTAAGGGTATTGTAAAAACTTTCTGCACGTTGTACATGCATTTGTACTTGCGAGGTACCTCCGCTGCACGAATTTTCTACGAAATCCATCGTAGGGAGTTGCACGTCGAAGGTACGGCGAGTTGTGACAGCCGCATTAGGTTAGCTAAATGCTTTAGAATTCTTGCATTTCACAATATAACCCTCATTTGAGGATAGTTTTGGAAACTTATTTGTATATCTGTGTTCACAATTTAAGTTATTTAATGTACATGTGTAGAATAGTGCAATCACAGTCTTCTTTCAAAGCTAATATTTCTGTTTATTGTGGAGCATTCAAATTTATATTAATTTTCTATGCAAAATAGATTTTTTCTGTTGAAAGTCAAAAGACTTTGAACTCTGTATTGAATAATTATGATCATGAGTTCACTGCTTTTTGGCCCATAGCATGCAATATAATCAAAAGGATTTTTATTATGTGTTCATTATGCTTGCTCTAGAAATATGAGTACTTTTTGTATATGCATATAAAAAATAACAACAAACTTATAGGCATGCACATTCTGAACTGAAGACTGAATTTGTACGAGTCGCAAGTTTTGTAAAAGCCATTGTGTGATCCTGTTGTCTGAGGCATCAGTCAACATCAGACAAAAGGATAGCTTTGCATGAACTTGCGACTCATTCAGTCTCAGTTCATAATATAAGCCAAGTAGTCGCAGTAGATTTGAGAGAGTCTGTAGTCTCAAGATAAATTGTTTCATATATTACATGCATGTCAGTGGAGATGGAAGTGTGGCACTATATTTTCAGCACATAAGCATTGTCTACTGTATTTAAATTATTTAATTGCACAGGGTCTATTATACTTTGAGAGACAATAGTATAAATATAGTGACTGCCATGAGGGGCAATAGTTGTTTCTAAAGCTCGAGGGGGCCTTCCATCGCAGCTACCGAAGAAAACTCTGACATGTTTTGTTTTTCTTCGGTCATACGTCCTTTTCGTATCAACAATTGACTGCCGTTGAAAAATGACTATTAAAAACGACTATTGACACCGAAGAAAAACTCTGACATGTTTTGTTTTCTTCGTCATACGTCCTTTTCGTATCAACAATTGACTGCCGTTGAAAAATGACTATTAAAAACGACTATTGACCGATGACTATTAACTGCTCAGCCTCCCTGGCCAGGCCTGGCTAAAACTATGACCAGACTTTTTAACCAATCAGAGGACAGGATTATTCAACATTCTTAAAGTGAGGTATATAATTAAACTTATTGCCTGGGGAGATCTAGAAACTACTATTTCTCAAAGACAATATCTTGGGGCAATAGTAGATGTAGCACAATTTTTAGATTACAGAGGGCTATAAGAAATTGTATGGTCTACTAAAGGCATGTAAGGTGCTCTTACCTTTTAATGTTAGCTGGCATTCCTTTCTGACCAAATACAGATTTTATCTTCAGCATCGAACACTAAAATGGTTCAGTCCAAAGTTTATTCAGTGACCCAAAGCACTATCAGTAATGCTCTTATAATGTACATGTACATTGCATGTTTTTGTATGTGCGGCATTAAAAGGCCTTTATAAATGTCTTGTCAATCAAAATCTTATCTGTGCTCGTAAAACAAGAATGGATTGTAAGGCTATGTAATTAAGTTTGCAGTTCAGATGATTAAATTTTTCTGGTAATCCAGTTTAAATGTTGAAACTAGCATCATTTTGCATCATTTCATGATAGTAGTTCTTGAAATAATTGTGTAATTTCACTCCATTCCTTTATCAATGATACTCAGTGCATCCCAGGAGAAGTGCAAATAATAAGTTTGCTCATTTTTTTTTGTGTGAAAGTTAACAATTTGTGAAATATAAAAAAATACATCACTTCAAATTCTAATTTCTCCTTCAGTTGACATCTACAAGTACAAAACCAGCCAATCATGTATGAGCAAGAAAGTGCTTGAAATTTGATTACAAAAAAATAAAATCAAATTGCACATAATAGTGAGCAAGGTTTGTAAACATGCTGCAACGTCCTTACCTCACAAAGGGATGGTAAACCAGAGTTGTTCACTTGTTACAGAATCCAATGAGGCTCCTCTTGCTCTGATCTGTGCAATTTGATTTCACATTTAATTTCAAACTCTTTTTGCTCACTTATGATTGGCTCTGATATGTCAAAAAACCAAAAAATGAACTTGAAAATGATGTCACAAATTGCTAGCTTTCATATGACCCATCCTGGTTCCCCTTTTCTGTGAGGTACTATGGTTTTGGCAATAGCCAAGACCAAGATATATGGAAAGACAATGAAATGAAATCATTAATGAGAAATTGAATGATTATTGTAAATATATATTTATTGATTGATAACAATATGAACATCTGGTGGAAAGATACATTTCAATGTAATACCACAGCTTTATTATTAAAGTTCTAGAAATAAATATGAGAACCCGTAGTCTGTGTTTGTTACTTTCGCAAAGCATACATGAATAATTGCGGTACAGTGGATACTCATTACAACTAGGTCCTAGGGACCATAGAAGTTACCTTGTTTACATGTATATTGGGAGTCTTTTTCATCAGTGTAATAAATAAAAAATAATAATACAAATAGCTGGGGCAGCAAATTTACCTTGTTATATCAGATCTTGTTATGAGTTTCCACTGTATTTTATTTAATAAATATTCAATTTATTATTTCACAAAGAGTTGCATGTAAACACGACTTACAGTTACATTTCATTCCAAGTGCATCCTGTATTTAACATGCGATCTGATTGACAGACTTTATAACTGCACATGCCTCTGAGCATGATCTGACAATGAGGTGATATGTAATGTACCACATGCAACTAGGAATTATAGAGGAACTTTAAATCATTGTAACTCTTTGTGAAACACCCCCAGGTATTTGTTTCACCCTTCCCACTCCTCCTACTACAGTTCATTCTCATGATATTAAGGTGTTCTGAACTGATCCAATAAATTGTCACTCCAATGACTGCGGTATAATAATGTCTGTAAAGCGCTTAGAGACATAGTCTAACTGTGTATTAGGTGCTATATAGATCCAGCATATTATTGTTAATCATCAAAAATGTTACTAAACACATTATACTGAAAATATTTTAAAATGAGACGCAGGGTCCAACAACACTAAGGTTTAGAATTATTGCAAATTTGAAAGAAGAATTCTGATTTTTTACTGGTCACTCCTGCAGCAAGGATCTTGATTGGATATTGCATTTTCTGGTTGATTGCAAATCTTTTATAAGTGCTCATTATGAATTGATAGACTGCAATAACTCCTTTAATTTCCTTTACACACCAGATGTAACTTAAAACCAAATAAAATCTTCAGATGTCAGTCAATGATATAAGTGATTATGTAAATTCTTAGACCATACTGGGATGACATCTCTCCCTAGATTTTCATATGTTTCCACAAAACATATTTGGCTCTTTTAATTTATTTATATTTATGTTCTCTGTGAAATAAGTTAGTTTCTGTCATCACCATAATGTTTTAGAGACCTTTTAATGATCCTCCATTCTTTATAGTTGGAAATCTTTAAATAATATTTTTGTTAAAGTTTACCCCCACCTCAAAGTAAATATAATCCAATTTCAAGGAACTAATTGTGCTCATCGATAGTCCATAAAATACAGTCCAATTACGTTATTGGCCCAAATCCAATTACTTGTTAAATATAATGAAAACTTGTTGTACCAAATCAATAGATAAAGACAGCGTTTTAAATTGGTACCGTGAGAATCATCTTGTTGTAATGAAATCTTGTACCTATGCTCATTTATAATAGGAGTGGATCTGTATAGCGAACTATTTCCTCTAGAGACAACTCCTCTGTACTTTAGATCTTCAAAGATGCAAATAAGGTTTCAGATGTGTTTAGGTTTTATTTCAAAGATAAGGGTAGGGGTTAGATACATTGTATTGTGGGAAAGTTTGGAATCAAATTGTCCAATACAGTCTAGTCTTGTTAATAAGGGGTGCTGAAGACCATGTTACCTGCCTCATAATGAAACTTGTCATACTGAACACAGAGCACACAATTACCGTAAAACACATTTTACCATTTGAAACTGGGGCTGAAAGAATTTGCCTTGTCAGTAATAAACTCCAGTAACAAAAACCATGTGGATGGGAACCACCAAAACGGGCAGTAGTGACTAATATCCATCATATTGTTAGTAATGAGAGTACTGAGTAGTTGAAGCGCATAATGTCACACTCGATAATCGAATATACTGCAAAAAAACAAGAAACCGTCCATTTGCTATACATATTTCATGATAGATTTTACAAGTTTACACAAAAGCTTTCATTTTCGGGTAAACCTATTTTGGGTAATCCAACAACTTATCACACACTCCAAATCATTGCACAAGACCAAATTTTATCCCAAGCAGCACAATAAATAAATAGTTTTGTGGTCTGGACGTATATAAGTTACAGACTTGCATGGGAATATTTTGTTGCTTGACGCTAGAATGCTACTGCAAGTCTACTCTTATCTTGTTTTCTAGAGTGTCTTGTCTAGTTTATATCCACTTTGCTCTAACAGGCAGTAGG
>CALNVZ010000649.1:31708324-31737948 GCA_940671915.1 Paracentrotus lividus | reverse complement strand
AGTGCACTCTCTGATTTACTATTTAAGCAACATTGCCAACTTTGCTCTGCGCCGACTCCTTCCTGCCGTCACTCCTCCCCACCCTGACTCTCGTTAATAATGTTATAATTAAACAGACAATGATGAATCCTTAAACATTTTAAAAACATGTATTTTGCTGCCCTACATGAGAGCTTTAACTTATAACCACAATTCTGCAATAGCTTGTATAGTTTTTAAGTAAATCAATCAAACACAAATATTTTGATGGAGCAGATGTCACAACACTCCAGCTTTTTAGGCCCAACTCCACAAGAACATATGCATATCTAGGTCTAGCCCATGTGGTAGAAGATCAACTTAGAATGATTATGGACACTCTACTCCTGACTGTTGACGAGGTGAATAATGTAGCGATAGAATCAACATTTATAAAGAGTAAAGAGAGGAAGTGTTGTGACTCTAATTCTAATCACAATTCCTTTCTTCAACTATACTACTCCAAGCGAGTAACAAAGTAATAAATATCATTTACAATAAATTACCAAAAGGTCTGCAGGTAAATATATTATTAATAATATAATTGAATTACAGTTATATAGCGCTTAAAAATACCTAATAAATGATGAAATTTTGAAATTTGAGGTGATTGATGGAAGGATTTTTTTATTCTTTGTTGTTTTTTTTTCTTCTTCTTCTTTTTATAGATTGTTGAAGTTTGAATTGGTCTTCGATCAACGATTGGAAGGAGAGAATCGCGTGAGGCACAGACGACAATTGACAAATGAGGTGGGGTACATATTCTGGGGGTTATCTTGCAAAAACTATAGCTCTTGTCTGATTTTCGTTTTTGTTATGTTTTTTATAATAGCGCCCTATGTTACTCTCCGTTGCAACCCCATACTCGCTCTCCCATGGACTCGTATTAGTGGATATTATATTAAAATTAAACAGCTCTACTACTTAATAATAATATATCACCAGGTCTAGTGTCAGATTCTGGAAACCAGATCTGTATACAGGAAAATAAATCAAAAGCTAATAGCCCGCCGAATAATATCCCCTCTGAGTACACGTTTTATAAAGCTGCTTTATACATATGCCACTTATTATAGTCTTCAAACGTCTGTGTCCCGGATCATTAACAAAGACAGATGAAAAGCATTTTTCAGAAAATAACATACTGCAGTTATTTCTAGATAAAGCAAGAAACAGATAATTAATTACAATTTATATGTAAATCTAAATGATTTCATTCATGCCACATACAGGGGGGCTGACTCATTCTATCTGCATGTCTATAGTCAGTTATCCAAGGTAAAATTCACGCATGCATTAATGTCGAAGAAACAATACAAACTAGTGGTTGACCTGCTTGATTCAATTGTGACAAAAATAATTCTGCTTATTGATCCATGATGGTGATTAAGGGTCATAACAGAATAGATTTTAACCATGTTTAATACTGTGATGATTAAGATATGTCTTGCTGGAAGTATGCCACTTAAAATAATGTCAAACCATTTGACTCTTTCCGGGTGGACTGGGCCCTCGCCAAGAACCCCCCCCCCTCTTCATTCTTCTCTCTTGCCTCTCTCTTGGCACCTCGACCAAGAACCCCCCCCTCTCTCCTCTCTCTTCTCTCTCTCTCTCCTCTCATCTCTCTTCTGATATTCGATTCCATTTGTGAAAGCACACGTCTTAATAGATCATATAAAGGTTATGGAAGTGTATTTTAACTTTAAATACTTTAACTCTGGTTTTTTTCGTTTTTCTTATTTTGTCTTATTTATTTGGTTGTGTGTGCAATTCATTGATTTTGAATCTATATACGTAGTGAGTTACACACCAAAAGTAACATTTACCTAGAAAAAATTTCAATAAAAAGCGAAACCAATTTATAAACCCAAATATTATATTCTGAAAGAGAACTCTGCATCTTTGTATATAAGGTACCATTTTTGTGTGTAATGTCTTTACGCGTAGGATGCAACAGAACGCATGTTTGCGAAACATGTCCATTTCGAATTGTGCCCAGAATGGAGTAAAATTCAAAACAACAAAAAGCTAGAAGAAGAGCAACTTCATCCTGATTAGAAATAGCATAACTTTTAACGAAAATGTTCTTCCGTTAATAAGTCTTGGCGGGTAGTATGTACACATTAAGTGGACTACATTTGTACTGGAAATTAGATGACTCGTGAAGCTTAACTGACAGATGAGTTACAATCAAGAGGCCAACATTCCATGACTAGACATAAAACCTCCTAATACTTTGGAAATGTGATTATTTTGGCTTAAGTGTGCTCCTTCATGCCGACTCTACAGATCTTCTGCCATTTTCAATACAAAATGTATCAATATTACAACATCCCTGCCAGTTATTTAACTGAAGACATTTTTCTGATCAAAAGTAAGCATACTTATTAATGCAGGATGAAGTATGCGTTTTGTTCTATTCTAGCTGTATTTGTTGTTTGATCTTAACTCCCACTCTGGCATGGCACAATTCTAAGAAAGAAATTGCATTTCGCAAACAATGAGTCGTTTCGCAAACAATCGCCTCGTCTTGTTCATCCAGCCCGTTATTAATCGAATACCAACAAAAATGGTACCACAAGATGCGGAGGAGTACTCTTTTTCAGAAACAGTTAAATAATTTGGGGTTAATATATGGATTTTTTATTGACATTTTTTCTTAGGTTTGAAATTTTTTTGATCCACTCCGTATAAAGACAAAACTTGAAACATACATTCTCAGCAATGAATTGTTTTTTTTATAATATTATTTAAATTTTCCTCAGGCCAACCTTTGGCCCAGCCTCCAATATTTTAAAATATCTTTGAGGCAAAATAAAATTAGGCCCTACTTTTGGTGATGGGAAATGGTGAAGGGGGGTGTCCCAAAAAAGAAGTAAGATTGACATAAAAAGTAAAAACAACTGATATCAACACAAAATTATAAAATGTTGTAATTAGGTGAGTTTCATAAGATTGTAACTATTATTCTGACATTGTCTTATCCAATTATCTACCCTTTACCTTTTAAACTCCAATGCAAAGCCTATTCCCAGTTGTTGTTTTGACAAATATAATAGTCTGAGTTTTGAACCATCAGTCAAAAACTTACATCTATGAAAATTCAATAAAAAGAAAACCGCATTATATTAAACCAAATCTATTTATACATGTTCTGATGAATACGTAGAGTGTTTAACTCCTCCTGGCAGTCTTTGGGACCACTTTTTAGTGGGTATTTTGTGCTACCGCTCTGTCACTTGTGTTGGCGCATAGACCCACCCGCCCCCATTTTAAAAAAAAGGTTGTTCCGTGTTTAACTAATACGGTGTGATTTAATTTAATTGTTAATTGATTTTGAATTTATTATATTATAAGGACAAAAATTTAACGAAACAATCATCCTTATCTTTCACAATGAATGGACAACGATAAAAGTTTCTTTCTTGTTGTTAATAAAAGATATAATTCATTATTCACTCAGGCCACTTTGGCCCTCGGTCCTCCCATATTTCTCCTTTGCCATTAAATTAGGATAACTTTGGATAACTGGGAGGTGGGGGTACGGCGATACTTACACTTGTTTGGCACCATGCCTCCCCTCAATTAAAAAAAATTGTTTCCTACCCCTGCCCCACCCCCCCACATAATAATTTTCCGGTCTCGCTTAGAGGGCGTCTGGCAGATGCTGCCAATTAACCCGTTCCAGGTCACCTTTTTTCTCAATTGGTGTTGGCGCTGTGATCGCACACCCTTCCGCGCATTTGGTCAAATATTAAATGGTAATATATATGCATATGAAAACGTAGGAACAACAATAAAGACCAGGTTATTTTATACCCAAAACTCCGCACAGTTCCACTACCCAGTGCGCTATACCGACCCCCAGAAGAATCTACCGAAATGTGTTGTACTGAGTTAATAGACTCTCTCATTACGTTGAGTCGACAATTATCCGCGGCGGAAGATAACCAATTGCCCCTGCAATAAAGGACCGGTAAATAAGAGAGTGCCAAGATGTGCAGTCAGGATCCGAAGTATTTTATCCATGTATTTTTTCTATGATATCAAAAACCCGGGAGAAATATTGACCTAATCAACAAGAAAGTTAAAATCATGGAGAAGATATAAATAATTATTCACTAGGTACTAGGACATATGAATGCGTGGATAAAACAAATTCCATTCTTTATTTATTAACAAGAGTGGTCTCCCCGTGATAAGCTTGAAATAAAATTAAAAATACATCTAAAACAATAAATCACTATACAAAGTTAAAAAAAAACGATGTTTCCTAAATTAAGACCACATAATGTCTAACACGAGGGAGATGGAGAAAACCACAAACGCATAATACGATGAACCAGCATCATTCCTACCAGTCTTCATTTATTCCGTTATAAAACTGGGATTATCGTAATCATGGAGACGCCTCTGTTTTTTGAACTTTGTAAAACAAATTACCTCACCTACACTCTGGGTTGGATTATGCGTAAATTTAAATATCATTTGCCCTTGCTCAAAAATATTTGAGCAATAATGACATTTTTTTTTTTTTCATCACAACTATAGTTAAATTAATTTTACTCTGTTACATTTACAGAAGAGCTTTGTATATAGTGTGACTTTCTGTCTGTGACCAAAAATATCATTATATTAGCACAGAAAAACGACCCACAAAAAAAATGACTAAAAATGGAGATTTAAAGCTCAAAACGCGGAGGTTAGGGGTAAAAAATATTCTCCCCAGGTTTTATCCTTGTTTATTACATTACCCTCAATAAAACCCTGTGTAAACAAAGTAAAAATGATCTTCTCTATTTTTTTTATTCCGTATATTCAACAAAACTCCCGTTATTTTCGGCATTCCTCCCAATACATCGACAATCGTCCGTGGCGTGAAATGGTTTTCCTAGGAGAAGATAGCCTCAACGTTCTTTATCAACTGTCCCTGTGTTATATTAGGATATACCACCAAAGCGCAAAATGTTTTTTTAATACTTGAGCTACAGGAAATGAGGGATTACAAGCCGAATATTACCATAGATAATTCTCCAATTTGATAGGCCTAGGGGAGACTCAGGTTAGTTGATCCCTTTTTACTCAGGTCACCTGGTTAAGCCCATGGTCTTGAAGTATTTTTTCAGCTGTCTGTGAAGATTGGATTGAAGATGGTAGATGTTAGGCAATTTTATATAAAACTGGTATTATGCCCCGAAAATAGCACTTCGGTTTTGGAGCCGGGCACTGAAAAAAAAAAACTGGTGCTCAAGTGACTCAAACTAACACCCAACACGCAAGGTACAGTTGAGCCAAGGTGTTGGGTTAGTTGAGCCCTAGGCATAAAAATCAATGTTGGGGGGCCGCTGACTACTCCCCATCCAAAGACACACATAAACATACACCCACACCCTCACCATACACCAACTCACACTCATGCACGCACACATTACCCACGGTTATCTTTTTGGTGAGCAATTAATTTTTTCCCCTATTCTCCTACGGACGTCTTCATAAATAGTCCTTGGGCATGACAGGATTGCTTTTTTCCTGCTAATAAATGAATTACATAGCAATAGTTCATTCAGCCTACTTACCGACAACAAAAGCCCCAAAATAGTTTTCAAATTTTTAACCATGTAGGCTAGGCTCAACAACGGCTCAACTTAAACCCCACACCTTGTATTTTTTTACTAGATTTGGTCTGGGGTCGGAAAAAAAGACATTCTTACTAGACAAAATCTATGACACTGGTTAGAATTTATATTCAATGATTACTCTCTCAACGTGTAGTATGATAGTCCCGTAAATCTTTAGGGATGTCAGAAATTATGAGCACACCATGTCAACTTTTCCACGAAAGCACTCTTGACTCAGCAAAAATCGAACATGTTTGTTGAACTATTACAAGCAAGCGCTTGGTAATCTGCACCCATGCTGATCAAATTTAGCATGTATTGGTCCATCTATCATTATAGTAACAAAGACAGATGGAAGCATTATAACTATTAATAAGGTCTTGACCATTTAGAGGGGTGCTTCAACTAAACCACTGGCTTCAACTAAACCTGGAGTCTCCCCTTACTGTTTTATGATGTTTTTACCATGCATCAGCATATAATATGCCATATTATAAGCCTAAACTATGCCACGCCACTCGTCACTCAGCTCCAGCTAGCTAGCAGCTAAGCTAGCTTAGCGCTAGCGCTAAGCTCGCGGATTAGATCTGGGCGCCTCTATAACCAAAGGTTGCGATCATCGCAAAGTGCCAATAGCAGATCCAATCATTGGCATCAATTTTTGTTCAAAGACTGGCAGTGACAATCAAAATGTCTTTCAAATTGCAATTTGATCGCATAACCTTTGTGTTACGCCCCTGGCACGTACTACGAGACTCCGGCCCGAAACACATTACGTGGGAAGCGCACATCTTCATTTTTTCAAATAGAGAGCGCGCTCAAAGCACTTGAAAAGGTGCTATGCGCGTTTTGTTCATCGCGGTGTTTTACGATGAATCCCGATAGAAGATTTGGTCACTTTGTTGGTTTGAATAGAAAGTATGTATTCATGAGCTTATCAAAATTACTCAATTTGTTCATAAATACTACTGACCGTTATCTCTGAGTATACAAACTTTATAAAATCTTACAACAGATTTAATGCCGAATTCCTGAATCTGACAGCCAGTTATTGGCTGTCCGTGTGCTTACATTTAATTCAGTTTCATAAAAATAATTTTTGAAAAAATTAATATGGAAGATATAATTTATTTAGTTTTTTCATGAAATATTTCGAAAATATGATATTTTTGATTATCTCAACTTGCGAGCTGTATAGATTTTCTTGAAGAGGTTTGGGGGCCTAATCTAGGGTTGTGAGTCGTGTCATAATTTACTACGTGACATGTTATTATTGTGGGCGTAACAAGATGTTTCCGTGCTGTCGAGGTGGAGGGTGGCCTCGTCACAGGGGGGGGTCTTGAAATTTTGTTTAGGGGCTTTGTGTTGTGATAATATTAAATGTTAACTTTATGCCCTTTTATGTTAATTATTGAACTAGAGGCAAATGCTTTTAAACTAGTCAGATAAAACATCTTGGCAGTTCCTATGTCTTTGTTTTTTGTATAACTGCTGTGCGCAAAATGAACTATAATTTTAAAACACATATTAACCTGAGTTTGATATCAATTATATTATCATTCTATCTTCTGTATTTGTTGAATAGAAAGTTTAAACCGCTTATTGTTTGGACATTACATATAATTTTATAGGCAGGTTTTCTTTAGTGGGGGCGGCTTTTAATAATATTTGGTGCCTTGTCCCTCACTGGAGTACATTTTAAAAATGTATTTTTTATATTGATTGATTTAGCTTGTATTATCATTTTTAATGACAACATTTTCCATCTGTTTGTGGTTTAATATGAATGAACAGCACGAGTATATAATGCCTATTCGCTTACTTTATAATTTATTTCTCTTTGGAGCAGGAGGCTGCCGAAGCAAGGAAGGATGATTGAGGCCCGCCCCGTCCCCCCACGTTCTATCAGTAAATAAAATGTGTCTAAACAGAAAACCCAAAAATGACTCAGTTTGTATTTTGTGATTTATTCTTTACGCATTTTTTGCATTTCAATCCCCTGGGTAAATACAATTCTCAGTTTGGCCTCCCCCTGTTCTAAGAAAGTTTTTTATTCAAAGATTACACATTCTCTCCAACTCAAATAACACATAAAAATCATGAAAAAATATTCCGTATCAGAATTAAACTTTGAACATTATAAAATGCCAAATGTCGCTATAAAGACATCAATTACACTACGATCACAACCTAGCCCCAACGCCGCTCTCCCCCAAAAAAAATAACTATTAAAAAAATTATAGAAACTTTTAAAATAAGAATACATCCCTCTTCAGTTTTTCCCCTTCAGTTCACATCTCCGATAATCTCATCCCCACTTTGAAAAAATATTCAAACATTCAATCTAAGACAAGACCAATCAAAGGTCAGCCCTAGTCCCCAGAACACCAGCATTAACCCCATACAAATTCATTATAATGAACTCGTTATTTTGCCAAGTTACTTACTTCTGAACCACCCCCTCCCAACCGTACACCTCGTCCACCAGGATAATCTTACACCCAACTGAATTTTGTAAGGAGATGAAAATTCACAAGCATCAGCAATTGTATGAATAATTTATGATTACATATATTTTATTAGATCTATTCCCAAGCCCAAAAGAAAAATAAATATTCCAACCCAATTACCAATTAACTTAGACTTCTATTTCTATCAAAGAAAAATAGCCAAATGAATAAAAATGAGGGACCAGAGTCCCTACTTCCATGCATTAAGACAATTAGCCTAGCCTACATGTTGTAAAATGGGATTAGCTTTAAGTACTAATAAGACAGTAGTGGCAATTCCTTCGAGGCTTCCTAATGGGGATTATGACACCATGAGGATATGCTATACCCTTCTAAGGATGAAGCAGGTTTCTCTACTGCACCTGACCACTGCGGTAACTTCTTTATGGAATTGGCCTTGTTTATTACACTCCCATCCCTCCATCTGCTAAAAAGTTCAATTAAATCTCACTAGTTTCCCTGGCCGATCATCCCGAGCTTCTTCGGGTGTTGGGATCAAGATTGTTTTGTGTGTCCTAGGTAAATTTAGCTTACATATGCGCAGTGGTGTAAATTTTCCACGCATGCGACTTTTACATCTTGGAGGTCTGGGATTTCAGCAAATTATGATACGCCACACCCCATTGAAACACCTGAAGCCTCCCACCGATCTTTAAGACAAATTTATACAATGCGAGAGGGAGAAAATGCAGCTGAGGGGCAAGCTGAGGGTCAATAAAAGTTGCCTAAAAAATCTTATAATTTGAAAATGAGATAACTGTGCGAGAAAGAAGGTAATATAAAAACATTCACTGGTGAAAGTGACCCACATTAATTTACGCACCCCTCCCCTCTTAGGAATGAACCGAAATGACACTGCTCCGCTTCCAACCCCCCCCATTCCCCCACTCACCCCCGCGCCTCTCTATCTATCCTAAAGTGCACAGAAGGATATCTTTGGATTGAAATTCATAAACCCTGTTGAATTAATCAATGTAGCTTGATTTTGATAGTTTATTGTTAGTTGAAGAATTTTAATTACATTAATTACAGTAATTGTTCATGCTCTTTGAGTTCAGCAGGCCTGCAAAAAGTTGTAATTTTGACATCTGCTCCTCAAATTGATGTTGTTTAGACAAAACTCAATGCATAGATACAGGTAAATGTATGAAGCTGATTTTGGATTAAAATCAAAGCTATCATGTAGGGCAAAAAAATTCATGCATTCAATTATGTTAAAGATATTTATGTTCTCTTCATTAATTGTTAAGAGATCAGGGGTGGAGGAGGAGTCGGTGCAGAAAATTTAGCTCATGTGGTGCATGAGATAAAATCAAGTTCATAGCAGGGTACATGTATATATTCAATTGAAATGCTTACAACCTGGTGAAATACTTAATTTACATGTAGCTTGTTTATGATCCATAATTTAAGTAATTATAACAGATTAAGTATTGTACACTGTAGTACATTGTGATTGTACTGTATGAATGACAATTTCTTTACAGCTATACAGGGCTCTTATGCAACAGTATGGTTAATAATATTTACCAAGACAAAGGGACTTTCACATGTCAGTACTGCTTTGCTACTTCTATCTACCTTAGCAACTTATATAGGATCCTTCATTTAATGGCTAGTATCTTAAACAGCGAGTTACAATACTTATAACGCAGCAACAAGGTATATTTTCTTTAAAAATTTAAATTTTCGAAGTCATCTTTCCAGCCTGGAGCAAAATGCGGTAAACTCTCCCAGGGTATAGAAAGTTATACATGTTTTGAAAGCTCTAAAAGTGACAAGTTCAAATCTGTAGAAAAAAATGTTGTAGGGTAAGCAGTATTTTTTTGTAATTTTTTTCCAAAGCCATAGTTTTTCAAGAATTTTTCAGTTTTTAAGATTCATAACCTTTAAAGGGCGCCACCTATGTTAAATTTTAGTGCGTTTCTGAACTCCTCAGACATTCAGCTTCCAGAAAATGTATACTTTTGTAGGGTAAATATATAATTTTGAAAAAGTTACAACCACTTTCATGGAAATGCGCACAATTAGTACAAATTTTGAGTGTGTCACACAACACGGGCCCAACTGAAAACGCATGGCCATTTGGTCAACTAACAATTTGGTCTAATTAACCATTGGTCTAATTATTCACTTTGTCATATGTCCAATTGGTCTAATTTTCAGTTCGTATAATATCCAGATTGCCTCGTAGCATTTTCGTCTAATTCCCATTTGAAAATGTTGGTCTCTTACCAGTTTGTTACCCGGTATTGACCAAATTGTGCTGGAGCGAATTGACATAAGACGAAATGGATTAGACAAAAAGGTAAATAGGCGAAGCGGCAATTAGACCAAAATCTAATTACACAAACTGGTTGTAGACCAAATTGAATTAGACCATGTGTTCTGAGACCAAATGGGCATTAGTCAAAGCAGTTACCAAGTAGTCAAAGTTGAACCAAATGGCAATGTACCTATAGGGGAGACCGTGGACAATAATAATTGTAACAGTTTTTTCCAAATTTGACCTATCAACTTTATTAAAGCTAAATACTTGCTTAAAACTAAATAAAATGAAATATGCATATCTTAGCTTGACATATGAATAGGTTTGGGTTAAGTACAACAAGTTATTTTGAAGCCATTACCATTTCAAAACAAGAGGTCGAGTGTTACAATTGCCCCGTGTCCAGGGGCAATTGTAACAGACGTATATGGGGCAATTGTAACACATGAAATTGTAACATTTTGTTTTTCTTTATCAAAGCTATGCACTTGACAGAGCCAAGATTTAAACATCATTAATCACATAAACTAATTAAAATGAAACGTGACAATGTTTGACTCATTTATATGATATTTTTCAACTTGCATGCGGGGCAAAATTTATGATATAATATTTTTTTTTAGGTTGTTGTGGCTTCACCCTTTAACTGTAGAACTATAGAACCTTCATTAATTCATATTTTGGTTCTTTATCTACTTTCTACCCAATATATCTTTAAATTGACAACTGTGGTAAAGCAATTCATATATACGCCTTTTGACTTTAACGCATTCCTTTCCAAATAAAGTGATACATTTCTGAGAATGAAAAAATGACAGCTTTTTTTGTAAAATCAATCTTCAAAATTTACGCCACTCTTTTTTTTCTGGCAAAATCAATATTTCTTTGCCCTGTAAAACAAAACGTATTGGACATACATGTATATTTTCAGGTATCATATTGAAAATATATTTTAATCTTTTACGGGGGCTCCCATCTCCCCCCCCTCCCGTCTCTCGTCATCTCATTTCTCTCTCTCGCCTCTCCCTCCCTCTCTCTCTCTCCTCTTTGTTTCTTTCTTTCTTTTGTTATGTCTTTCTTTTTTCTTCTTTCACTCCCTCTTTACTTTTTTACTTTCCTATCTGCCCTTCCCCTTCTCTCCATCTGTCCGGCTCTCCCTCTCCCTCCCTTCCTCTTTCTGTTCTTTCTCTCTTTTAAGGTGTGTTTTTGTTAATAACAAAAAAACAAAAAACAAAAAACAAAACAAAACAAAACAAAACAAAACAAAACAAAACAAAACAAAACAAAACAAAACAAAACAAACAAAATAAATAAACAAATCAGGGGGGGGGGGAGGTTCCGAATGAATCTTTCTCATTTTCAAGGACCCTATTGTAAATAAGCCTTTTTGGATTTCATGGGCTATCCTGTCATTATTTCCTTTATGTTTTATACCATGTACACTCGACGAATAAAATAAAATCAAACCAAATCAAATTATATGTTCACAGTTATTTAATTCTCATGCTGAGCTCATTGATAAGGTTACCTGTTGTCCTTGTAAACAAAGCAATATAATTGACTATACATTCAAACTTATGAAGTTCTGAAGTTCTCGAGTAAAGTGATATAAATTATTAAAACAAGAATATAAACAAAAACTGAGGCTCTGATTACAATAAAACAAAAGATAAACACACTAAAGGCACCTTTTCCGGATAAAATCAATATTTCTTTGCCTTTCTAACAAAACGAATTGGACAGATATGTTATAAGTTATTTTAATTCTCATGTCTGAGCTTATCTATATATAGTCACCTTTTGTCATGCTTACTAAGCATTATAATTGACAATACATTCAAAGTAATGAAGTTCACATGCTTGAGCTTATAGACGAGGCTAATCTTTGCTGTTTTTCTTTATTTCAAAGTCTACTCCTATTTACCATTTTGGCATTAAATGAATCTATTACACAATGTTTACTTTCTTCATATTTTCAACCTTTTCTTTTCTAGTGAAATGATATAAATTATGGGGAGGGGGGCGGGAAAAAATATTGAAGGCTCTGATTATAATGAAACAAAATTGATAAACTATATTTAGACACTTTTTGGGGGGACAAAATCAATATTTCTTTGCCTTTTCAATAAAACGTATTAGACAGATATGTTCAAAGTAATTTAATTCTCATGTCTGAGCTTATAAATAAGGCTATTTTTTCCTTGTAAATAAAATAAATGATGGACAGATACATTCAACGTTGTGAAATTCTCATTTCTAAGGCCAACCTAACGTCAGCAAACGTGTACAAAAACGGAAAATGACCATACATTTGTGATTTTTAGCCTGTTCAGCCTCCCCCCTCCCACCCCCACTTGCTGCTCAACGCCTCCACTTTCAAAAACGCTCCGTGGCCCCTGATTGGTTATTATATTAGCTTGGTGTTGATGCAGCGGAAAGCTGCTTAATACCGAGTTCCTACGGGATTTACTTTAAAGATGTACGTTCCCCATAGTGTAGAGGGAGTTCAAAATACGTACGCGGTAACGAACTATGCAAGCTGCCCATTCATACCAACGATGTGCGACTCTTACGCAGTGGTCCAAAAACCGAAAGCTAGAACACCCGAACGATTGCCGAAGTCATGAGCCAATTTCTTATCGGCAATGATTCGCGTGCAAGCGAGAAGGTGATACTGGATCCGAACACTACAATGTATTCGGCCCAGGTATTCACTCATGCACGTATGCTTTACACACACAAACAGTAGCACACACAATGGTGTGTATCGCGAATCGCTCTCACAGCGCGATCGCGATTGGCTGGCATGTAACCGTATGCAAATTAAGTCATGCTCTAAGCTTCGTGAACAATATGGCTGCGACCACACACACAGTTTAGCGATGCTCGTGAATGACCACCTTTAACAGAAACAGAAACAGAACAGTCCTCTAGGGGCAATTGTAACAGCTTGTTACAATTGCCCCTGACAGAGGCGACCATATTTGGAGAGATTTTTTTCTATCTTAGCTTAGGTATTCATCGTTGAAACTTTAGCAAAATATGGCCTAAGAACATAATTTCTAAGTATATAAAAATGACAGCCGCAGCTCATCCACATATTTGTCCAGAAGAAAAACAATGGGTTATCTGAAATATTACTTTCATGCTCAAAAAACGATTTTTCTGCTGTAGAAAGTTCCACGGACCGTTAAATCTGCTAACACTCAAACAGCATGTGGAGCGATGAAATACGCATGCTCTGTACAAATTTTAAGTTTGTAGCGTGTTTCTGCTAGGAATGGGAGCCTCTGTTACAATTGCCCCGTGTTACAATTGTCCCCGGTCTCCCCTACACGTAAAAAGATCATTGTTGTAATGTACCCTGTACCGCATTTTTTTTTCTTTAATGTTGGTTTTTTGAATACTAACCAATGAACCGGGAAAGGACTAATAATATAATGGCCTCCTTTTGAATAAAAGGAATTTCTTTTGGTACACGGATTAACTATGTGAGAAGAGCGTGAGTTTTAGAGAGAGATAAAAGAGAGATTTAACGATAGACGACATTTTCTTCCTGATAACGACAGAAGATTTCAGTTTTTCAAGAGTGAGTTTTATTTTTTCTCTCTCTATATATTTGGTCTAAAAAAAATTTTAAATTAATTATTTGTTATTCTTCCTAAACTGAAATTGTTGAACAACTGGGGAGGGGGGGGGGTGGTTGGGAGGCTTTTGAGCAACCCATATTTCTTCTGTCCTAACTCCCTAAGATGTTCCTTTGTTATTTTCTGCATATACATAAAAGCCGCTTTTGCAAGCCTCATAATTAAATCTTATATTTTTCATTCACCATATACCAAGGAGATATTACAGTGAGCGTAATAAGGAGAGAGAGAGGGGGGAGAGAAGGAGAGAGAGAGAGAGAGAGAGAGAGAGAGAGAGAGAGAGAGAGAGAGAGAGAGAGAGAGAGAGAGAGAGAGAGAGAGAGAGAGGTGCAGTGGCGGATCCAGGCGGTGGCGCAGGGGACGCGCGCCCCCTATAATTTGAAAACCGCTCATTGACCGTACATGAATCCGAAAAATTCAGCGGCGTAGCAATATGTATAAAGCAGCTTTATAAAACGTGTACTCAGAGGGATATTTATATCGGCGGAGTATAGCTATATAGATTTTTTTCCTTTATACCAGATATGGTTCCAGATCTGACACTAGACATGGTGATATATTATTATTAAGGTGAGTAGACTGTTTATAAGTTTTAAATATATATAATCCACTAATACGAGTCATTGGGGAAGCGAGTATGGGGTTGCAACGAGAGTCAAATAGGGCGCAGTATTATAATAAACATAACAAAACGAAAATCAGACAAAGAGCTCATGTTTTTGCCAAGATAACCCCCAATATTGTACCCCCACCTCATTTGTCAAATTTGTCGTCTGTGCACTCCACGCGCGATCTCCATTCCAAATCGTTGATTCGAAAGACAGATTCAAACTTCATACAATCTATGAAAAAAGAAGAAGAAAAAAAACAAACAAACAAACAAACAAAGAATTAAAAAATCCTTCCATCAATCAAAATCCATTCAAATTTCAAAAATTTCATCATTTATTATTTGTATTTTATAAGCGCTATATAACTGTAATTCATCATTATTATTAATAATAATTATTTACCTGCAGACCTTTAGTAATTATTGTAAAAATTGATATTTTTATTACTTTTGTTACTCGCTTGGAGTAATGTATATAGTGAATTAAAGGGAATTGTGGATTAGAATTTAGAGTTCAACAAACACTTTCTCTTCTTTACTTCTTTATAACATGCTCTGATTCATCTTACATATTCACTTCGTCAAACAGCCTGAGTAGAGTGTACAATCATTCTAAGTTGTCTTCTACCACATGGGCTAGACCTATTGTTGTCAACTAACAATTTGGTCTAATTAACCATTGGTCTAATTATTCACTTTGTCAAATGTCCAATTGGTCTAATTTTCAATTCGTATAATATCCAGATTGCCTCGTAGCATTTTCGTCTAATTCCCATTTGAAAATGTTGGTCTCTTACCAGTTTGTTACCCGGTATTGACCAAATTGTGCTGGAGCGAATTGACATAAGACGAAATGGATTAGACAAAAAGGTAAATAGGCGAAGTGGCAATTAGACCAAAATCTAATTAGACAAACTGGTTGTAGACCAAATTGAATTAGACCATGTGTTCTGAGACCAAACGGGCATTAGTCAAAATAGGTTTTAACCAAGTGGCAATTTACCTATACACGTAAAAAGATCATCATTGTTATGTACCCTATACAGCGTTGTTTTTTCTTTGTTGTTGTTTTTTCTGATGTTTCCAGTCCACTGAGTACTTAAGCCCCTTATATATAATACGGATTCACCATATATATTTCTCAACCAATGAACCGGGAAAGAACTAATAATGGCTTCCTTTTGAATAAAAGAAATTTCTTTTGTTACATGGACTAACTTTATGAGAAGAGTGTGAGTTTTAGAGAGAGAGATAAAAGAGAGATTTAACGGAAGACGACATTTTCTACCTGATAACGACAGTAGATTCAAGTTTTTCAAGAGTGAGGTTTTTTTCTCTCTCTCTATTATATTTGGTCTAAAAAAAAAATAATGTTATAAGTTATTCGTATTCTTCCTAAACTGAAAATATTGTGACAACTGGGGAGGGGGAGGGGGGGGTGGTTAGGAGCTTTTGAGCAACCCATATTTTCAAACCCTCTGTCCTAGCTAACTCCTGAAGATGTTCCTTAGTTATTTTCTGCATATACATAAAAGCCGCTTTTGCAAGCCTCATAATTGAATCTTATATTTTTCATTCACCATATACATGCAGGAGATATTACAGTGAGCGTAATATATAAGGAGAGAGAGAGAGAGAGAAGAAGAGAAAGAGAGAGGGGGGGGGAGGGAGGGAGGGAGAGAGAGAGAGAGAGAGAGAGATAGAGAGAGATGAGAGAGAGAGAGAGAGAGAGAGAGAGAGAGAGAGAGAGAGAGAAGAGAGAGAGAGAGAGAGAGAGAGAGGTAGTGCAGTGGCGGGACACGCGCCCCTATAATTTGAAAACCGCTCATTGACCGTACATGTTAAAATCCGAAAAAATTCAGCGGCGCCCCTCCCCTATCGGCTCTGGTGCCCCCTAACCTGAAATCCTATATCCGACACTGTGGTGTGTGGGAGGTATCGATTTTGATGAGTTGCAGACCCTTATTACATATTTTTGATGATTACAAAAAAAAAAAAAATCAATATGTAATATGATATATTTGTTTTAATTGTGACACTGTTTTTGCTGTATACCAGGTGGCGAGTCTCGTATGCTATACAGTGCGTATCAAACTAATACAAGTATCCTAATTTTTGAGGGGACAGGTTCAAAGCTTGTTCATTTATGATTCTTATTCATTTTGGTATAATTTAGAAGAACTCGGACTACACATCTGCAAGGAAACACAAGAAGGATATCTTGTAAGTATAATGATTGCAACTTTATTCCTCCGAATATACCAAATTATTATCTTTTAATGATTTCCGTTTTTCATTGCACTTCCACAAGATTCTATATTAATCAAATTCTTCGCTTCGAATCTATATATTGTAGTTGGTCTACCAACATTAGGTCTAATCCTCAATTGGTCTATTCCTATTCAGTTTATAAAATTTGTCCATTAATGATAACAAAATAATAAATAATATTATTTTGTAACGCGCCAAATCCACCATACGGAAACCGAGGGGCAAAGTTTTGATTCGCTGATAAATGCTCTATATTCATACTGTTATCTGCATAACAGGTCTGGAATGGCTAACAGGACTCGAAATTCATATCCCCAAGAGTAAAAAAAAAAGAAACTTAGAGATTAAACAAATTATAATATCCATAAACCACATGTTGATTTTGCGCCCCTCCTTCTGACATACAACACGATGAATCCACCCCTCTCATGTCTCAGGCGCGGATCCAAGATATCCCAATTGAATACATTTCTCGGTCCCAATTGTCTTGGGACAATAGCGGCTCTATTTGTTTACGCATGGGCCCGATATTTCCATTTTATGAAATCGGTCTGTCAATGATTAATTTTATTTTGGTGATTTTTTCTCCCGCAATAGAAAGTAAACGACCACAATGAGGAGAAATACAATGATATTGCTGGGATGGTATTTGGTCAGACTGTTACATCCATGCTTGAGCATACAGCATAATGGTAAGCAGTTTAGTGTAATCGTAAAGCAAATCCAATGGGGGGGGGGGGGTTTCAGCCGTTTGAAGAAAATTGCCTATTATATATAGCCCCGTCCCACTGTCTGTTATCATCAGTAGCGGATCTAGGCGCAGACTGGAGCATAATAATGCTCCATGGCCCCTCTATTTTCTGAGAATCGCAATTAATATACAATTAAAGTGCCATAGAAAATTGACCCACACTCTATTATTGCTGGCGGTAATTTAATTCCAGAGAGGCCTATGGGCCTTTCTTCAGTTCTCAATAAACTGCCTTGCAAAATATATCCAACCATTAGGTCTGTAATGATCCAACTCGATTTCTGTCCATTTTGGTCATATGATTATTTTTATAAAAATCTTGCCATTTGCAATCGTTAGTTGAGGTTGGTCAACAGTGCTCCATTGTGAAAGACAACCCACTATCTATGGCCAAACCTTCCTACCATGGCGAGCCAGTTTTGTCCAACGGGTGTGTAGGCGATCCTGACTCAGTCATTCACGTCATAGCAATGACGCACCAACCTGCAGACGATGTGTATGGGTCACTGGAAGATCCTCGTAACGTCACTGTTCGTGTCACTTCACTCGACCATGATGTGAATCGGCCAATCATACTCGTTCTGGCCACGGTCAAACCGGTACAATGGATCGTGGATGTTGACGAAGGCATCACATTGGAGAAGATTCTCTGGGTTCGTATGGCAGAAGTTTCAAACTTTTAAATAAGCTACTAATAACTTAAAAAAAGTATCGTGGTAACTCAATATGAATAAAGGGCTGGTTAATTATGATTTGAAGTCACACTTCATTCTCAAGTTTCACTTCTTCTTCTTCTCCTTCTTCTTCTTCTTCTTCTTCTTCTTCTTCTTCTTCTTCTTCTTCTTCTTCTTCTTCTTCTTCTTCTTCTTCTTCTTCTTCTTCTTCTTCTTCTTCTTCTTCTTCTTCTTCTTCTTCTTCTTCTTCTTCTTCTTCTTCTTCTTCTTCTTCCTCTTCTTCCTCGTCTTCTTCTTTTTCTTTCTAAAGCGGGTTTTCCCCCTTCTCCTCTTTCCCCTCTTACTATTTCTACCTATATATGTATTTTTTAATGGTTAGCTTTCGTCTTATTTCTCTTATTTTTAGTTCCCATTATCTCTCAGGCTTTCTCATTCATTAACGGTGTAATTAAGTTTTGTGAAGTTTTGGTATGTTTTCATGTTTCTTTGCTTGTGTTGATCAACGTTTTTTTTTCTCTTAAATGATATTCCTTATTAAATTTTTCTGATGATCCTTTTATAGTTATTTCATTATGGTCATGAGAATGGAATATCTATCAATTTTGTTTCCGATTTCTTTTGATCTGTTGTTCTTGATGTTTTATTCTCCTGACAATTATTTTTTTTTACAGAGCTCGATGTTGTTCTATCCAGGGACATCATTTAAGATCAACCCTTCTTCGCAGCAAAAGCCACCCCTCTACTTAGAAATCCTCCCTGACTCAGTCGCTGATATTGGTGATGGTTCTCCATTTAACCCCGAGCTGGGTGAGAGGGATCATACCATTGAATTCCTTGATTACATACGGGATACTTACGGCAGAGATGTCGCTTCATTTACGGGGACTGACATGAAGGTTGATACATGGTCGCTGAACATTAATGGAGGTAAGTACTCCTTCGTTTATTACGTTCAATAAAAATCTATTTAAATAATAGGTGGCGGTGGCCTGGCGTATCCAGGCGGGCGTAAGAGTAGCGCCCAATCACTCCTCTTTTTTTTATTTGGTGGGGGAGGGGGGGGGGGGGAAACTTCACACATTCAATTTTGTCATGTTTGTCTAACCACCCTATATTATTGTCGTAGATTCTTCCACGCCCCTCCCCTTAATTTCTGAAACATTAATCCCCCACTATGTATTTTTCCATGAAAAAGTTTAATGACCCTTCAAATAGAATACTAAAGAATAATTAGGAATCACGTTTCAAGGAAAATATTTTGTTCGTGAAAATAATTTTCAGAGCAACTTCTGTCGATGGGAAAAGCACTCTAGCATCTCACACATTTAACAATTAAAGAATTAAAATTTAACCTTTTTTACTTTTGAAAGACTTTTATTTATCATTTATAACACAATACATATGCAATTATCATTTCATAATATACCACTTTCATTTCCGTTTCATAATTCATATTTTATCATTCATTTGTTTATCCATCTAGGTCTAAAAATGGAGATGGAGAAAAACGACAATAATAAAATTTTAGGAGATAAATCTGAAGATAATGATCATGGAATGTCGTCTGTTCATCTAAGAAAAGACCAAGTAAGATCATCATTTGATAACAATTTGTCTTAAAAAGGACTAAATCAACTTTTGATGAAAAGTATAGGTTATTGATATCAAGCTATTGTTTAGGCATGTAGCTGTCTTTGAACACAAGTATTGAGTTAAATTTGGAGAGCAATAATAAAAAAATTGTACATTTTGAAATAAGAAAATGCCTGTAGAGAAATGGGTTTTCCTTTAACATGTTTAAATTGCAAACGTGGATTTAATCCCTTTTTGCAAATAATCTCTTTCAATCAACATGAATACTCTGCATATATAATAGGAGACTGAGTCTAACAAGATTATACAATCATACTCATTAGAAACGGGCGCTGATCGGGGGCCGGGGGGGGGGGATGAACTGGCCTGAACATCCCCTACATCTTAGTCGAAATAAGTCCAGGAGTAAATGTCGGCGGCCATCGAACATCATTAGTCATTCAAATTATGGTTGCCCATAATCTACAAAAGATAAATAAATGACAAGATATACCATTTTCTTTCGTTTGCAGATGCCAATCATTTTCATAGTAAATGAGACGAACGTCGATTACAGCAGTATTACACTTATCATCGTGGTAGTTATTTTGCTTCTCATTCTATTGAAAAGGTAAAGTTTCTTAAACAAAGAAATTTGTTTATTTACACACTCAGAATGTTGGAAAATGTTAGTGGATTTCACTTGGGTAATTGTGTTGATGGTTACAAAAAGCAACAATTCAATATTATTATCCAATTTTGGGCAATTTTATCTAGTTAAGTGCCAAGATTTGGTTAAAATTCAAATAACAAATAATCTTAAGTGTGTAAAGAATGTGATATAACTTTAGAGACCCTAAAATATATAAACAACAATTAAATGATTGCTGTTATTTCAGACATTAAAAAGCAGTGAACTTAAATGATAATGTTCAGTTGAATTCATTATCATATGATTACCACAATTTTAATGACAAATTGAATTTCAACAAAGAAAATGTGATTTGAAAGCTAGGTATTATCAAATGGCCCTGCGGACTACTGCCATGACTACCACTTTATTTGTTTACTGACATTATCATCATGGCCGGTATTCTCCTGACTAAAGTTAGAAGGCCTACTAAATAAAATAATGTCACCCTATTGTTCGAGATGGTAGCAAGGCCTATACCAATGTATACTAAATTTTTATTTAGCAGGCCTACTAGCTTTATGCGGCGGTCACAACTCGTCGTAGGCTATGGGGCACGTGCCATCAACGTAGCCTGCGTTGCATGTGCAATGCACGCACAGGTCCTAATTCAACTTCTGCGATTCCTGCAATTCTATAGTAAGGGTATTGTAGAAACTTTCTGCACATCGTACATGCATTGTACCTGCAAGGTACCTCCGCTGCACGAATTTTCTACGAAATCCATCGTAGGGAGTTGCACGTCGAAGGTACGGCGAGTTGTGACCGCCGCATTAATAACCCTTCGAGAATAATAGCTATTTTTTTCTTGCTCATTTTTTCCCTTCAGGTCTATACCAAGGCGAGTACACATACACCATTCATCTCGGTCTTCATAATAATTAGTCATCGGTCTCACCGTCGATCACCAGATCAAAAATCCATTGTCAATCTTCAAAATCGATTTTTATACCAAATATTTATTTGTGTCTAGGGAAAGTTTATAGTACCAAAGTATTTGACACTATCCATATAGTGCATCTCGATGACAATGATATCCCATCAAAATCTGATCAATGCTAATACAAATATTTTGTTTAAAGAAGCATTACTGCAATATAACATTGCAATCTAATAATTTTTCAATGTCATGTTTCATATTTTAGTGTAATATATAAATATTGGAAATAATTTGCAGAAGAGAAGTTAGTCGACTTCCATCCGAGTTCTAAATTGGAAAACTGCATAAGACAGTGCGCCTTTTGTCCAAGATCAAAAGCGAGTAAGAAATGCCTTTTGAAAATGGCCTATTATGGCCAAGAGCTCGAGACTATAGTTCGCGACTACCTCTGGAGTTGCGGGTACGTCGCTGATTCTTCTGGGGACAGCGGGAAAATGAAACAAAAGTCTATGAAAATGAATTTAAAACATTTTTGCTTTTTTTTAAAGAGACAATCGCAAGAAATTCGCGGCGATTAATTTTGTCTGCCACTGAGGAGCGGCGTTGTTTCCGCGACTTCAGAAAAAAAGGGCAACAATTGAAACATGTTAATTCAATTTTACCGGCAGAGACTGTTTTTTGTCGCGAATTTGAGGTCGACAAAATTAGTCTCGGAGACACCGCCGCGACTTGCTTGTGACTGGAAAAAGGTCCTCTAAAACAAACATGTTTGACATATTTCAGACTGTTGTTAGATTTTCCCGTGACTCTTTGTAACTCAGGAGACTTCGTGGCGATGTCTCGGCGTCTCCAGATTCGGTCTCTACTTAACTTACACATCAGTATTTATTCATTTATTTAGTTATTTTCGTTGCCTTTGTCTATTTGTCTTCTTTGTTGACTGGGTCTGCCTGGTCATTTATTACTCTCACGAATGAAAAATGATAAGTCTTCCCTTTCAAAAGATAACATAAAATATCAGTATTATGGCTATGTGTTGCAATATTTTTGACCTGTGAGGGCATAGGTATTATATTCGTGTTGATAGTGTGTATATGTATATATTTCTATTAAATTGGATTCGTATTTATATGTGGTATGAACATTAATTTTGTATAAAATGAGATTCGTATTTATAATTATATGTATGCGTTTATTCGTATTTATAGATGTATGTATACATTGATATAAAATGAGATAGGGGAAATATGTTAATGTTATTCAACGTCACTGAACTTGCATGTATATTACTCACTAATGCTCGATGTTGTATTTGAATAGAATATTGATTTGTGGTTAAATAAAAAGTCAACGGTGTCAACAATCAGTTGATATTTTACCAGATATTTGTTGGCAGTAATCAAGTTTATCATACAGTCCTGGGTTTTATGAAGATCACTATCTTAAAGGGAAAGTTCACCCTGGTTTTAAATTGGGTTTTAAAAATGCAGAAAAATAAAACAAAAATATGAGTGAAGGTTTGAAGAAAATCGACCGAAAAATAACGAAGTTATGAATATGTAATGTTTTGATTCTTTGACGTCATAGGCTATGCGAGCTGCTCTCCCATGTATTATGTAATGTAAAGTGAGTCCAGTTTCATTTTCAGAAAAATATTATCTATTTCACTTGTGTGGTTGATATATTATCAAACCTATGTTCATATACATGCCTGTATTAATTCAACCAATTCCGTTATCAAGAATCATGAAAAAAAAAATGACAAATTTATGGAATTTACATGTATATACAAAACATGGGAGAGCTGCTCGCATGTTACGTCACAGAATCGAAACTTTAGATATTTATAACTGCACTATTTTTTTGTTGGTTTTCTTGAAACTTTCACTCATAATTTTTTCTTTGTATTTTTTAAACCAATCGAGTTCCATTGTGAACTTCCCATTTAAATGTTCAATTCGAACCAAAAAGTGCACTTGTAAATGTTATCTGGACATTTGAGAACACTGTGATTAGTTTACAATTAATACTTTATCAGAAAATTGCCAAACGGTCTTGATTATATAACGTTAATGGGGTCTCGTACTACCTAACAGCTTTCATTTTAATGCGACATCTAGTTGCAATTTTTCATCAAACATATTTTATTTATTTGTTTGTAGTTTGTACAAAAGTAATACAAAAACCTAAGCTATAATCCCCGCGAATACTGGACAGTACAAAGTTAACACTATGGAAACATGAATATTAAAATGATGAAAAAGTGATAAATTAGGCTGACTGGTGTTTAGCTGAAATGGAAATTTTATTTTTACCATCGGCATCGGTCAGTGAGTCAATTTGAAAAATAAGAAAAGGCTGTATAGCGCCATCTTATAATTATAATTATGACTATCGTGTCTAAGGAAATGAACCACATTCCTAACTAACCCCAGAGGCCTATATAAAAAAATGCTTACTTTTCAATGAGAAAAATCAGAGAAGGAAATCACTGAAAGTTAAAGAAAAGTTTTAATATATACTGGAAGGATGTATAATGATGCAGTCACACAGACACTAAAGTCCGGTTGCGACAAAATTTATTTTTATTTCTGCGAATCCGTACGGATGCCTTCCCGTCATATAGTCAAGAGTGGAAAATGTGATAATTTCGTTCATCCAATAAAACAAAGAAGGACATAAGAAATTGTAGAATAGAAGATGAAATAAGATTAAAACAACAAAAAAGTAACTATACGTTAGTGTCTGTGTGACTGCAGCCTAAGGAATTAACGTTGAGATATTGCAAGGTTGGTTATTCATGGTTTTGCAGGCTCTTCTTATGCGATATTTACAACAATACTCGGATTATCACTTTTTCAATCATTCCTAATCCAATAATTCTTGTTCTACCATTTGGATTGAGAACAATTAAGATCTTGATTTTAGTGAAGTATATGAAAATATATAATTCTCTATGACGTCACATATTAAGGTCACATTGTCAAAATATCTCGTTTTGAATAAAGTGCTGCAAAAGTACCGCATATTTTCATTGATCTTGTGAATAAGCGTAGAATGTCTAAAGCTCTTCTTAGTCTTAGCAAACATATATATCTAACTTATATGTGGACATATTTTTCGTTTAAAGAGTATTATGTTAATCAGAACAGCATTATAACTTCCATATTTCTTTGGTGCCAGTATGTATGCCGATTGTTTTGTGAATAATTCGTTTATATTTATATGTATATAAATACCCATTGTAAACAATTTTTCTAGCTGTTTACCTGCTGCGTGTGTGTCGTAGTATTTTATATTTTCCCAAATAAATCATAAATTGAATTAAAATTGAATTATCTCGAAATAAGATTTCTCACACTCAACTTATTGAAAATTTATACATTTCATTTTATCGTCTGATTTTGCTAAACGTTATATTTGTTTCTTTAAATTTTATAAATCTCTTTATTTTCTTTAAATTGCTTAAAAAATAAAGCTTTGATGGTCCATCAAACCACGCAGGACAGAGAGAGAGAGAGAGATAAAGAAAGAGAGAGAGAAAGAGAGAGAGAGAGAGAGAGAGAGAGAGAGAGAGAGAAAGAAAGAGAGAGAGAGAGAGAGAGAGAGAGAGAGAGAGAGAGAGAGAGAGAGAGAGAGAGAGAAGAGGGGACACAGAAATTGTCACTTTACAAGATGGATATCAAGGGGCGGGAAAGGGGTGTGGTGTAATAATCAGACCCCTACCATGCCTACACACTTTGAAGTTGATAACATTAACAGTTTGTAGAATATATTTTTGGCAACTTGGTTACAGTTAATATTGTGCTTGCCTAACAAAGCAACATGCCTCATGTTCTAAACTGCTCGAACGAGGTTGACGAAACTGAATAAGACTTCATAAAGGCATTGAAAGGGCTCTGATTTGAAGGACGTGTACAAGCTTCCATTACTGAAAACTGGTACTAAAGAGCAAAAACACGAAGCCACCAAGAAAATCATAATAACTTTTTTTTTTAAATGGTGATGAGATCTGACGATAAGCACGCGGGACTGGGCCTAAGAAGCCAATGCCAAGATTTAACAATCCTAAACCTATCCTATCAGAAAATAAAGAATTGGAAGAGGGAGTCATAAAGAACGGCAGACATTGGGCTAATCCCATGAAAAGAAAAAATATAAACTTTATTGTCTCCTCGGCCACCCGTCTACCCCACCCCTTGATTTGACGATTTGGTTCTGTCCATGTCGCTTCAAAAGGGCGAGAAAATCAATAATTTGGTGGCTGTTTTATGGGATTACATTTAACACCATCACTCTCTATTTTCTAACCAATTTGAAAAAGTTGTTTTGTTTTTTGCTTCAACATGTTCAAAAGGGGGTAAAAATCGATAGATTCGTAGCGGTTTTACAGGATGCATTTTTACACTATCGGACCCCAATTCAACCCGATTTAAAAGTTTTTCATGTACGAGGCGTCAGTAACTTACCCTAATTATCAATGACATCAGATCCATGATTTAGTTATAGAAGGAGCGCAGAAGGCAATGTTCTTATTTTTGATGAAGATTGCAGATCTTCAACAACATAATGTTTGACCACCCCCCACAAAATAAAATAATAAGAGGGGTGTGCGCCCCTTGCGCCTATACGCCTCTGATTATAATCCAATGGGGAGACTGACAGGAGCTACACAGTGGAATATGACTTAATTTAAGGAGATTAATCCTGATATCTTATGATAGCAATGTTAAATGTAAACCTTTCAACGAATAAAAAAAAAAATCAGTTGGCTATCTCGAATTCTGGAAGGTCAAACATCGCAACTATCCTTTTAAAATCGTATATGGCTAGCTGTGCAAAAAAAAAAAAAAAAAAAAAAAAAAAAAAAAAAAAAAAAAAAAAAAAAAAAAAAAAAAAAAAAAAAAAAAAAAAAAAAAAAAAAAAAAAAAAAAAGGAAAAGAAAAGAAAAGAAAGAAAGAAAAAAAACCCCAAAATAAAATAATAAAAACATCTTCAGAATGATGTTATATTATGGATAAGCAATACTTATAAAATATAGGCCAATATTAACTCACACACAGACACACACACACACAAAAAAAAAACAAAAAAAAACACACATAATTTTCGAGAGTGACCCCAAAGCTTGCGATTTTCGACAAATGATTTTTTTAATATCTATTTCGTCTTAGGTTTGTTTGATGATTGTGTGCTCACCCCAGCTTGCTCTACCGATCATTTTTTTTTATTAATTTTTTTAAAAAACAAAGACTTAGTCAATGTATGCAGGAATACTCCTACAAAGTTATTTTGCTCAAAACCTTTTCGATAAAAGGTTACGCTACTTCGAATTGGAGGCCACACTTTGGACTTAATTTTGTTGTTGTTGTTGTTGTTGTTGTGTACATTCAGGAAAAGGGGGACTGTTTTTACCTTTAAAATAAGAAGAAAAAAAAACTGATTTGAAGAGTGAAAAGGATTCCAAAACATGCGTGGGGAAACTTTTTATTGCCCAAACAGCGATTCAAAGGTCTTTAATCTGATATAGATATAGAAAGACGAAACGGTAGCACAGAAGAATGGAGAGTTATATAGGCAAGAATGTTAAGCCTATAATATGTTGACTTTGATTTTTGTGCCTTTTCAACGCAGAAGGTCCTTCGTATTGAAAGGGTATTGAATAAAAAGTGAAGCGCTCGAAACGGGTAAACATGTCCATTAATATGAGAAAAGGATTTGCTAGAGATTTTTGTATTTTTCTGTGAAAAGCCTTGGTAGCCTAAATCAAGAAGCTTGAGAGTCCTTAGTTATTAAGTTTAAACTCCTTCGCCCTCGTTCAGTCAGTTTTTTTTTTATAAGGGATAATTCTGGCGCAAATATTCATATTATCAAAGACAGCGCCGTAAAAACTAAAAACAACAACATTTTGATAGAACAAGAAAGAAAAATATTCTAAGATTACAAAGGTGCCAAAATAAATACCCTCATCTTATATTATACATCATTTATAAATGTGTACTCAATTATATCTGTCTAAACCAAAATCTGAAAAAATGTTCATACAATATGAATAAAGTTTACTAATAAATACAATCTATTTCCATTTCCAACATTATATCATGCAAGTTTGGCAGGCATAGAAAAAGGGTGAAACCAAGTAAAAATCATCTAAATTCGTACAATGTACCATTATACATGTATATATTATCCAGTATAATATTCTGACTATCCATGATCCAGAGAGAAGATAAAAAGCGTAATTTGGAACGAATGATGCTTCTTCCTCTTATAAGGGGAGAAAAGAGAGGGTGAAAAGTGTTTTTTTGCTAGAAAATAATATTATGCATCACTCTCTCTGTGTCTAGTATTTTAATCACTTAAAGAATAGTATTATTTTTTTGATGTAATTCTTTTTAAAGTTAAAATATCATTCATGTCAAGTTGAAAATAATATACAAGGAAGCGACAAGCGTCATTTAATTGAGAACATTCAATATTATTATCAATTTTCTGAAGCAGTTATATTAAGTCTTGTAGTATAAGTAGCCTAATGCTGCGGTCACAACTCGTCGTAGGCTACGGGCACGTGCCATCAACGTAGCCTGCGTTGCATGTACAATGCACGCACAAGTCCAGGGTCAACTTCTGCGATTCCTGCGTTTCTGTAGTAAGGGTATTGTAAAAACTTCCTGCATGTCGTATATGCATTGTACCTGCAAGGTACCTCCGCTGCACGAATTTTCTACGAAATCCATCTTAGGGACTTGCACGTCGAAGGTACGGCGAGTTGTGACCGCCGCATTATCATACAAACTCGTGGATATTGGTGGTATTTTAACTTGCCATGAGACGGATTTTGTGACTACTTTGGGACGGGTTTTAGACGGTTTTGAGACAGTCGAGGAGACGTCTCTACGACGTTTCATTAAAATCGAAAATTTAAATCAAGTCGCCGAGACGTCTCAGAGACGTCTCCGCGATGAAAAAAAAAAAAAAAAAAAAAAAAATCATCGGAGATGTCTCTGAAAATCCGAGTCGCAGAGACGTCTCCGCGAAGTGAGATACCACATATATATTATTAACGGGTGCCTATCGACTTCGAGACCCATCGGAGTCACAAAAGGACATAAAAAGTAGCCGATTATTCTCTTGGCCAAAACATGTCCTATTGTCCTACAGAAAATAATAATAGGTAAGCAGTGATGAAAGGAAAAAGGGACGCCGCGTCATAAAAGACACACAAGAGGCGAGGTATAGAACACATAAAGAAGGACAGTCATTCAAGAGTTTCTTCTAAAGTAGGAATGTGTCGAGCTTGAGTGAGTATAACTGATGAATGGACCCTCTTTTTAAACTCTGGTCTCAACCGGTTTGGCACGTCTCTGAGTCTGATCTAAGGATGATTTCAGACATGAAATGCTTGTCTCTTGTCCCATCTCCCTGGTCTGATTTAGATGTGAACTTATTTTTTCCCCAGGTTCTCTTAATACAGCATGTTATCATGGTTATAGAACGCAAGCAATCACAGGAGTCGACACTCCGCTATAAATTCTATACACAAATGAAATAAATGAAATGACCATTCCTATAAATGACTAACTTCAAACATGGACTTCACCCTCCACATTACCCTAAACCTTATCGTAAACCTGACATAAGACGCTATTTCAACCCTAACCCTATCTCTAAATCTTAGACGAAATAAAGAACAGAGCAATATTTTATTGTTGCAGGAACAAACTTCGTGTCACCGGGCAGGGCATTTGAGAGAAACCTTTCGTGTTACATTATAGTGAGAAACCTGCTATATCAAATTTAGGGCGTAATTATTATTGTACAAATTCATTCACACTTAGCACGTGTTGTGACCACTACAGAGGACCGGGGCCAGGAGAGGATCGAGGGTTTCTATCATACAGGTTTCTATTGGGACTGAATGGGATGAGAGCGCATTATCTCATTGTGAAAGGGCCTAAAACAGATCAATATAAGACGAGCGGGAAAGAGACGCATGACGACAGATAGGCGAGACCCACGTTCAGAACGAAAAGATAATCCGTCAATTCTCATCGTGACTGAGAAAATTGAAAAATATCTATGCCTTTACCACCATCAACCTGTGTCTTTGTAT
>CALNVZ010000649.1:31659036-31696536 GCA_940671915.1 Paracentrotus lividus | reverse complement strand
CCCATTCCTGTTTACGAACGTGTATACCTCCATGTTTTAAAAAAGCTTTTTCACATTCATGTGTGCTAATATCTCGCCTCTAATTTTATTAACAATTTCGGATTATTTTTGCTTTATCTGTCAGAAACTTTCAGTTTCCTTTCTCTTTTCATTTTCTCTCTATGTTTCTTTAGTTCTTTGCTGTTTTGTTTACTCTTTAACAGAGATAAATTCCAAGTCTCAAATACTTAATTGTATATTGCATGGATAATGGATGTCTATTTAAATCTCAACTGTATTTTTTAAAATTCAAATAACATATACAGCTAGAATGTTAGATGGACATCTTTTACCTACATATCCAATCTAATCTAGGGTTAACTAATTACGCAGGATAATTGATTTTTTTAAATCTTGAGATACTATTAAAGTAGGCATATTCGTTTTATTGAATGTTTTTATTATCTTACAAAATGTAGATTTATTAATTCGTACTTTCATCTCTTGACTTACTATAAGTTACACAATTACTGTTTACCAAGTTGTTATTCAGTTATTGTTGTTTTTAGTTTTTACGTCGCTGTCATTCATAATGTGAATATTTACACCATTGATCTACTTAATATACCAATGAAGTTACTGAACTATTCGATCTAAGAGACATTCGGCTGGCTTCTTCTCTCGTTTAATGTTATTATGTTCCAATTATTAACAAGTCCTGTCTCAGATCAGTTAATCACACAGACAAGTAAGAATGATACACAAGACGTTAAGAATGAAGTACTTTATAAGCCTCGTCGGCATATGAGATCGCTTTTATTCTTTTAAAGTGGGTTTCTTGAGGAGCAGTAAGCGAGGGATAGAACAGACATGATAGAGGGGTATAATAGTATGGCGAGAGCAAAACAAAGAGTCTCCAAAAGGGGCCAAGAAATGTGAAAGTTTATTACCGCACCCGGTGAGTTAATTAGACTCCACATGATCCTTTATTAGGGGTACTTTTCACTCGGGCCCGCACAGATTCTTTTGAGCGTCTAATCAAAATGGGGTCTGGGGTCCATTGAGGCGTGGTGGTCTGGTACGCAAAAGGCGATTTAAGACGCCAGGAATTGAAAAGGGGCTTGTGATTTAAGGTCTTTAAGGAGGGGGGTATCAAAGGATTAGTGTTGTTGTTTTGCCCCTTCTTCCAATTCATCCAATTCATAAACCCAACCCTCTCCTATAGGGGTGAAGAGGAGCCCCCGGTGGCTTTATAATGGGCGGGGTTGGTAGGAGAGGACATCAGTTGCTCTTGTGATCTTCAAGGGGTAAGGTTGAAGGCCATAGAGGTGCAGCATGGGTGCAGTACAGGTGCAGGTGGGGTACACCATAAAAAGACATTGGTGTTTGGTTAACCTTAATCAACATCGAGTTTGCAACCAATCATGACAGGGACTTTAAAATCGCTCCTTATCTTCTTCTTTTTAGAGCCAAAATGGCCTCAACTACTTTACTTAAACACAGCATTAACCATGTCAACGTCCTTCCGCCACCAAACAGGTTTCTTCATAATTTATATTCGTGCCCACTAGAAAAAAGTTGCTGAACCTTCATTCAACTATTTAACTGGAAGTTACCGGATTGAAACGGGTGCTAACGAACTGACAGGAAGGTAAGATTATCTCTTTCATTGACAGTTTCTTATTTTCTTTTTTCCCCCGTTATTTTAGTAGCAGGTGTCATATGTTAATGTTTATTAATGATCAACTAGTTATATCGTCTGCTGAGAACCAGAAATGCATAAGGTCCTTACTTGAATCATTTTAAACTTTAGCACTCAAGATAAGATAAGAAATCTTCCACTGCTAATAAGATATTCTGTTCATTAAAAACACCCCCTTTTAAAAATTTACTTATACTTAAATACTTAATTTTACTTATGTAGGCTGAAAATTCTTGGATAAAAGTGTGATAATGTGAAGCTTTTTATCTTGAATCTACCATGTTGTGAATCTGTTATAACTATGTTGTAGTTGACTTTAGTTACATTGTTTAGTGCATTTGTTTAGTTGTTATAAATCTTTACTTTATTTAAATGTAAATTGCATTTAAATTGTGTTCGTAAAAATATAAAGAAGTATAATGTCATCATCATTCCGGTTCACTGCTATGTGAATCTACTTAAAATATTCTTTAGATCTGTAGATTGTTAAATGTCAATTAAAAAAAAAAAAAAAAATCAAAAATCTGTTACTTAATTATCGCTCTGCTAGAAAGTGTATTCGTCAAAAGAGGCTATAGATGAAAACTATATTGTCAAATATCAATCCATTCGTTTTCTTTATATACCAAATACTTTCATGACAGTCGCTGTAACTTCAATGAATATAAATTGAACACATTATGAATATGCTACAATAGTAAGAATTCCAATTTCACTTTAATTCATCGTAGGTCTCCTTGTTTGCTTTATACCATCAAGGAGATTTGAACAAAAACCTCCTTTATGCCACCCTCTAATAAATAAATTAAAAAAAAAAAAAAAAAAAAACAAAAACTGAGGAACTTTTTTTTTCTTTTTAGAGCGATCTTAAATTCTCAATCGAATTCCGTAGCTATAGAATCAAGAAGGCAATTATACCCCAGTCATACTGTAGACCTATTGATAAGACTCGGGAGTACCAAATCACATCGAACAGCAAATCGCACTTTCCGAATTAGAAAGGTAAGCCAATGATTTCTCGTTTTTGGACTCGTGTCGCAGTGTGACTGTGTGTTTGCTATTCTGCTTGAGTAGTTTTTATATCATTGCATCGTCTTTTCAAGAAGGAAATTAAACATGATAATAGAAATTGTTCTTGCATGAGTAATTGCCCATCAAACGTATTCATCTAGAAGGCTATTAAATTACCCGCCAAAACCGTACGGTGTGAGAGTCAGGGCGTTAACTTATGAAGTTACATAATGTCCTGTTGCTCCTCGGGTGAAGTTGTGATGGTTGCGATGTGGATTATTGGGTGTAGATATTATTAATCACGAAATTAATTCTTCATTCAACGCCTTAATATTTCGTTATTTTGACACCTACCCCCCTCCTCTTTCTCAACAATGGCGCCTCTCTGTAAACTTTACTCTGATTAAAGCTTGATTCTTCAAAAGTCAAATAAGGGAACGTCTGTTCATTGTAAAATACCTACAATTTTTCTTAAATTTTAACGTCTGAAGATTATCACAAGATATCTATAACTGCGTCACCTAGGCTAACCACTCTGAAAGTAAAATAACATTTGAGTAACACTTAAACGAGACGTCTGTTTAAACACGATTGCACTTTTAACAGGTGCTTTGTAATAATACAGCATGTGCCCTTTTCACATCTTGGCATTATCAAATTGATGCATATTTAAATTCTGCAAATGGTGGTCTTTGCAACCTAAGCTTGCCTGAAATGCTTCTACAGGTGCTATCACAAATGAAAAGTAAATTCGTTGACTTTTCGGGTTCGGGGAGAATTTCATTCATGAAATCAGAAGCCAAATTTCAACATTGTCTCTTGCATTTATAGCCCCATTAAACACTGCATAATTCAACCCATGACTGACAAAAGCTCAACTATCTTGTGTAATGTAATACTGTGTTTTGTTTCCTGTTGTTCCGTGTTGTGCTTGCTTGTGTGACTGTTACATAATAAGTGGCTCATCTGAAAATGAGTTCAAAATACCTGTACAGCTCAATGCCAACTTTCAAGATAACGTTTCACTATGTCAAATCAGTATTTTGACATGGGAATCATTATTTTCAAATCTGCATATAAAGCAATAAAAAGGAGATAAACGGATATATCAACAATCTGAAAACAGCCAGTATTCAGTCCAAATGTCGATTTGGAAATAGTGAAAATCAGCCCAACTTGGCTCCTTGGCAACTTGGCTCCTACATGTCATCTGCAATATGCAACTGAGTACTACTCCAACTCCACCGGGCCGGTATCCCGGCAGAGACTCTGACAACTATCTATCATCCATCCATTCACCAGCATCATTCTACACTCATATTGCGAGTATACTCCGTTGATTGTCCGAACGCAATTCTTGTTGAATTATTAATCAAGTCAAGAACTGTGTACGGACATCAGTGGTTGATACCGCAAAACACCTAGAGTAGCAGGTTCAAGGTTCGAGCTTCAGTTGGGCCCCAGGCGAATGTCACTGCAGTATCCCGGGACTAACGCGAATGGTGTCAAGACAATTGCCGACAGCAAAAACAACACACAGTTATATCGTAAGATGGAAGGTAAATCAAAAGTAATGTTCACTTATTCTTTTGTTTGCATCTCAAATAATTAATAAAGATGTCTTTAATGGAAAAAAAATGAGCAAAGAAAACTGGGTTTCAATTTTCTTGGAACCCCACATCCTTTGCCTTCATATTATATATTTCGGGTGAGTTACCTTCGTTTCTCAGATGTATTTTATCAATGCAAAATTAGCTTTATCAACATAAAAGGGGCATGGTCTATTCCAAATACCCCGTTCAATTGCACGCAATGCACCTTTTCTGACATTTTCAACATTTTTTTTACTAATTATATACAGTTGTCCTCACTGGACGTGTTTTGTCAAACTGTTTAATAATTAGTATGCTACCAACAACTGAACAATATCAAGGAAAATTAGAAATCTGGAGAAATTTTGGTATTCCAGGGGAAGTCTTTTTTTTGTTTTTTTTTTGACATTTACAGGGGGGAGGGACATTTTCATAATTATTCATACCAACGGGGTACCCAGTCCAAATTAATTATAAAAAACACATCTATTTAAAAGCATGACTAAAAAAACTTAAAAAATTGACAGGGGAATGAACAATTTTGAGTATAACTGTAGGTTAGATAATTTATCATTATCATGATTAAACCAGTGTTAATGAAAAGGTACAAAATAGACTTGACTAATGGTATGATAATAGTAGTAATTATAATAATAATGATAATACCTGCGACTTATATAGTCCCATTATCCATTTAAAAAAAATAAATCTCAACTGAAGGCGCTTTTACCACATGAATAGAATACAAAAATAACAAAGAATACTACTCAATGTTATATTACAGTACCACATGTGTTTGTAGTTTTTATTGAAATCAGCAATAAATAATCTGATGGATACACTTTATCTGCAAATTCAAATAATAAATAATTTATCATCAAGACAGAGGTGCATTTCACAATCTCATTTCTAAAAAAAAGCTGTTTAAAAACCTTAATCAAATATGATTACAAACATAAAAAGTGAAGAAATATGACAAATTTATCTCAATAAAATGAACTTATAATAAAACTATACAACCCTGGCATTGGGCAAAAGAGATGATATTAAACTTAACAGCTTTATGTAAACGTGCAAATTTATCATCATTAAAAATAAAGAATGAAAGAATAGAACTTCAGAAGATGGAATTCACGAGAGTCGTATCAGGACAACTAGCCCCTGAACAATTACCCCCAAAATAGGGTTATAGGTACTGTAGGTGTAGAGTCAGGGGGGTGGTTTTTGGCAAAATATAGTTGTCTGGGGTAATTGTCCTAAAACCCAGGAGAGAAAACAACAAAGAGACGGATTGCTAGAGAGTGAGAGAATTAGAGAAGAAGGGCCGCTTAGAGAGAAGAGGGAGGGAAAGAGAAAGAGAGAGAGAGAGAGAGAGAGAGAGAGAGAGAGAGAGAGAGAGAGGCAGAAAAGACTGGGGGTAACAACAAACAAGACAAATGTGACTAAATCTCTGTGTAACTCGTAACATTTGACCTTCATTTGTACTCCAAATTACAAGTAGACCATCTTCCTGTGGTGAAAGGCTGAAGTTAATTATCCCAAGGGATTTTTAAGAAATTGTGATGACAATAACTTTGATGTTTGACCTACGCACTCCAAAGTCTCATCAGACCGTCTCTCAATGGTCATACAGACCAACAATCCCAAATCATGATGCTTTTCTGACACCAACATACCAGGCATCTTAATAACTCAGAAACTGACATTGTCTTTTTATTAATCACAGACTAAAGAATGTGAACACCACATATTTTGAGAATTACAGATGCAATGGCAACAAATCTTGCTTATAACTCATCTCTCATCTCTCATACTTCAGAGCAGTGTACACAGTATATAATAATACAAAGTGCATTGCATTAAATCATTGTTCAATTATCAATGATACATGAAATAATATAATCTATACATGTGAACACTTGAAAATATAAGATTCATTTGGGCAGATTTTATATTCTTTAACTGAATAATAACAGCATCAGTCTTTTAAAAATACAGTACTCCAAAACAAGTACATTGTACATGTATGATTCATGGTATGTGCAGGAATTATCAATAACAGATTTTTCTTACTCATAAATAAATTTTCATATCATCAGTTGCAAAATTCACTAGTTATTAAACAGATATACACATGATACTGCATAATTAACAAAGGATTATACAATGTATAATCAAGTTTTATTTGAGATAACTAATTGAAAACTGATAATAACTTATTTGTCATCATGAATATTAACTAGTATCCTTTTATATACATATTTATTGTATCCATTTGCCTATCTTAGATAATCTCTATTTCTAATAGAAACAAGTGAAATAAATTCAGATAAATCTACCTTTCCCCATGCCCTCTGTGGTCATACATGTATCAGCGTTCTTTTGGTTCTGTGAAATTTCATGCCTTTCCAAGACCATCAGAGAGTAAAATTCAAATTATGTATCATCATGGATTGACCCAAATGACCTATCCTATTTCAGTTATTCCTGAGGACTGTTACCATTCTACCATCATATGGATAAACGTTCATTATCTGCCCAAACAATATTTTCTTGTATTTTAGGCTTCTTCTTCTCAAGGACTATTACCACTGCTATCATGGATACCACTGTTATAATATAACTGTTATCACCCTTATAAGACTCAAATGACCAATGCTATCCCACTTCTTACTGAGAACTGTCACCACTGTATCACCATATGGATGGATATTCATTATTTGCCGCAAATGATGTTTTCTACTTTTTTAGGCTTCTTCTTCTCAAGGACTATTACCACTGCTATCATGGATAATCATGGTGATTCAAAAGGCTATCATGGATAAATGTTCATGGATCGACCCAAATGATGTATCCTATGCCACTTCTACCCGATGACTGTTACCACTGTATAACCATATGGACGAATATTCATTATTTACACCAAATGATGTTTTCTAGTATTTTAGGCTTCTTCTTGAGGACTGTTACCACTGTATAACCATATGGACGAATATTCATTATTTACACCAAATGATGTTTTTAGTATTTTAGGCTTCTTCTCGAGGACTGTTTCCACTGTATAACCATATGGACGAATATTCATTATTTACACCAAATGATGTTTTCTAGTATTTTAGGCTTCTTCTCGAGGACTGTTACCTCTGTATTATTAACATATGGATGAATATTCATTATTTGCCCAAATGACGTTTTCTAGTATTTTATGCTTCTTCTCGAGGAATGATACCACTGTACCACCATGTGACTGAATGTCATTATTTGCCCCAAATGATGTTTTCTAGAATTTTAGGCTACTTCTTGTCAAGTACAGTTTCCACTGCTACAATGTTTCATCATATATTGAATGTTCAAGAATTGATTGAAATGATCTATTCTATGCCACTGGTACCATGTTTATTCACAGATAAATTCTCATTATTGGCCCCAAATGATATTTTTTTAGTATTTTAAGCTTCTTCACGAGGACTGTTACCACTGCTACCGGTAGATGACGCCCCATCCTCTCCTCTACCCCCTCCCCCTGAGGGATGCTCTGCGATTGGGGCAGGATGGTTAGGTCGTAGGACAACCTCTGGTCCCCCGTCATAGATTCCATGAAGGTACTCCCACATGGCTTCTGAGATCTGACCGGAATCGGCTCCTAGAAGGGGAGAAATGGTCAGAAAAATTATTTCATGTAGATAAAAACCACAAAGGTGGCCTAAAGTTAAGCCTAGCTTAAATCTGTGGCTTAACTATGACTAGCAAAATGGGAGACAATCTTAAAAAGTAAACATTTGATTTATCAGAATTGTTGGTACTAAAACTTTTAAAAACTAAGTACAAAGTTTTTCTAACTACTAAAAGCATGATTCCAGTATCCAGTAAAAGTGTCAGGAACATTGCAACGTAGACGCATTTGTCTCCCATTTTGCTAGCCATAGTTTAACCACAGATTTAAGCTAGGCTTAACTTTAGGCCACCTTATTTGTGAAAACGGGCCTAAGGACTTAAAAATCAGGATAAAGCCAGAATCAGCTTCAATAATGGGAGAAATGATGGGCAAAAGAGTCAATTTCTTGTTAAACAAGATTGAAATAGGGATTTTACAAGAAAATGTACACCAAAAAAGGAGATATTCCCACATGGCCTCAGAGATCTGACCGGAATTGGCTCCTACAGAGGGAGAAATGGTCAAAAAATTATTTCATGTAGTTAAAAAGTAAGGATTTAAAAATAAGGTTAAAGCCAGAGTTAGCATATACAATGGGTAAAAAAAATGATCAGCAAAGGAGTCATTTTTTTAAAGGAAAAAAACAGATTTCACAAGAAAATTTACACCAAAAAAGTAATTTTAAAGAAGGTATACCTCAACTACAGTTGGAGAAATGGCAGCTCAATAAAAACCATGTATTTAAAAAAAAAGTAAATATCAAGGAACAAATTTCCAGAGAATTTGCTTTTGCAGTTAGAGAAATGTTGGGAAATAGACTCGGTTTCTTGTGGCTCATGAAACTAGGGATTTCACAAGAGAAAAATGTTTGCCAAGAAACATGTCCTCAAAATTAACTGGGTGTTTGTGAGGTTACCATATCAATTAATGATAAACATTCTTCAATGAATGAAAGTCAATGAAAAAAAAAAGGTAAATTATGAAAGAGTAGGACTTATAGCACAAATTTATTCATTAAACAGCAATGTCAGACCATTAAATGATTTTATATGAGCATTTTCCATCAATAAAAAATTAGCATATCTTTACTACGCCTTCCCGACATACATTGCGTGCACATCATTTACTAGTGTGTACCCTTTAGGGTGTGTTATAGTATTATGTCAAGCAAAGCAATTGTCACCAGACCAAATGTTATAGAATGATTAAAACTTACCCTGTTTCTGTGTAGTGTAACCACCTTTAGTTACTGCAATCAGTTTGTTTTCAATAGGTCCAGGTGGCTCTGAATGGAAAAAAAAAATTTTTTTTTTTAACATTCATGAATTAGAAATAAATGTCATAATAAGATAATGACGTCATAAATACACAACCATGACCCATTTCATAAAAGAGTACTGAGTGAAATCTGGAGAGCATTTCATCAACATTTCTTGTCTGACAAGTTGTCAGGTCTGACATTTTTACTTATGATTGATTGGCTGAGACACATTGTTACTAGGGTTGTTACTAGGGTAACTGTCGGATAAAACAGGACTAGTCAGATAAAATAGTCCTGTCATGAAACGCTCTCAAAGAAAAGTTTGTCTGCAGTTCCATCAGCTTTTGATCAAAACTGCAGATAACGTAATAATATTCAAAGGTAATTAACACATATATTTGTCATTAAATGAATTAAAACTGAAAGGATGTCCTTGCAAATGACTTTGAGGATCTCCTTGTGAATGGCATTGAAGATTTCCTTGTGAATGACATTAAAGGTGTCCTTGTGAATGACTTTGAGGTCTTACCTGCTTGTTTGGCTTTGACGAATGCTTCCCATTGTTTGAACCATGCCAGACTAATACAATAGATAGATGAACTAGAGGACTCATCTTGCTGGAACTCTTCATTCATCTGCAGGTGGATAAAGGAAAGAGATGAGGGAAGGGCAAAGGGAGGGGTAAAGGGAAGGGCGTAGGTTTGAGTGACGGAGGGAGGGAGAGAGATGAGAGCAACAGAGGAGAGGAGGAGGGGACAAAAACAAAAGGAATAGGAGCAGTCAGAGAAAGAGAGAGAGAGAGAGAGAGAAAGAGAAGAGAGGGGAGGCAAGAGAGAGAGGGGTATGAGTGAGGAGGAGAGATGGAAAAAAAAAAGGGATTAAAGAGGAAGACATTGAGAGAGCGAGAGAGAGAGAGAGAGAGAGAGAGAGAGAGAGAGAGAGAGAGAGAGAGAGATGGGGATACTTATCTCAATATAAATTGTAACAAGAAACATGTACAAAGAGAGGCAATTTTTCAACACAAATGAATCTAAATAGGGAACTTACCTATGTCAGTCTCTTCTATTCAATATCATGGTTCAGAAACGCTTGATATTATTGTTACTTTCATATTTCTGGTGATTTTTTTTTTTTTAATTCTCATTTTGCAATTTCATTCAAACTCTGGTGATAAGGTATTACAGCTTTTTCATAATGCATTGACAGAGATCAACTTCAGAGTTGATTGTATTCAAATGATGATGACTTAATAAGACAACTTACTGTAATGAATGTCTCCATTTCTTCTTTTCTTCTCCTCTCAAGAAGCTCCATCTCAGCTTGACATACAGAGCATGGAGAGAGACGATTGACTGCCGGACCTCCACCAAACCTAACATATATGAATAATAACAATAGAGATATATGAACATATCATATGTCACCTCTCATGGTTGACATACAGAGCATGGAGAGAGACGATTGACTGCCGGTCCTCCACCAAACCTAACATATATGAATAATAACAATAGAGATATATTAACATATCATAGTGTCACCTCTCAAGCTTGACATACAGAGCATGGAGAGAGACGATTGACTGCCGGTCCTCCACCAAACCTAACATATATGAATAATAACAATAGAGATATATTAACATATCATATGTCACCTCTCAGCTTTGACATACAGAGCAGGGAGAGAGACTATTGACTGCCGGACCTCCACCAAACCAAGATATATGAATAATAACAATAGAGTATTTACATATCATATGTCACCTCTCAAGCTTGACATACAGAGCATGGAGAGAGACGATTGACTGCCGGTCCTCCACCAAACCTAACATATATGAATGATAGGAACAGAGATATTAACATATCATATGCCTGCTCTCAGACAAAGAGCATGGAGACGATTCACAGCTGGACCTCCACCAAACCTTTATCAAAGATATGAAATCAAAAACATATTCATTACAAAGATACTTTGTAACTACAACCTTATACTATTAAAAATATAACCAGCACATTAGCCCCGTCATCATCTCCATCACTCTCTCTCGCTTTCAAAACAAAGCAATCATTATCATCACCACCATCATCATCATCATCATCATCATCACCACCACCAACAACACTACTACCACCACCATAATCACCACCAACAACACAACCATTACCACCACAATAACCACCATCATCATCACCATCCCTACCAAATTCTCAAAACCAAATTGTCCACATATCTTGCCTTGCTTGGTTGAACTCCTGTCCATCATCAACACCATCATATCATCATCATCACCTTCATCATCCTGATCATTACCATCACCATCAGCATCCTCACTATCATTACCATCATCATTATCATCATCACCATCCCCACTGAACAAGAGAGACCAACATCATCACACTGTACTACCACCACCATCATCACCAAGACGGTAATCATAACAATGACTGTACGCTTCTGAATGGATAACTTACGTTTGGTAGAGGTGATCCCATACAGGTTGTGATATCCTCAAAACGAGCTTGTCCACATAGCTTGCCTTGCTGGGTTGCACTCCTGTCACAATAACACAAACAACATCTCATTAATCCCCTAACAAATGGATGCCCAAGATTTCGCTAGATGAATCACTCTTTGTACCTCAAATTGGCACATATGTCTTTTATTTCACTCCTAAACATTAAAAAAATTTGTAACCTATACTTTTCAGCACAAAACGTTAATTTATTCTTCTTATCATATTTACTGAGGAAATCGTAGTATGTACAGACTCAGAAAAGTTGATAAATACAAGTAGATAATATTATAGAAAGTATATAATTAATTTAAAGTAAAACAGTCTTGGTCCTAAATCATATCCTTGTGGAACACCACCACTGTGCAGTATATGTTGATTCTTCTTACCTCCATGTTTACAGAGGAAATCATGGTTGGTGATGGGTCCTGGCTCAGCAAAGTTATTCAGTTTATTCAGCCATTGCAGCGACACATAGAAGTGAAGAAAGCTTTTCTGTACCAACAAATAATAACATTTTTTATGGTTATCATTGTTATATGTTTAGTATAACAGGTGCCCATTGGTCAATACCCATTTCATCTTCAATCAACTAGTTTAACCTGTTGACAATAGAATTCAGTAAGCATCCAGCTAATGGGTTAATTTTCCCTCCAGACTACATTAACGAGGGTTGTCTGTGGGGAAAGGGTTTTCTCAGCTGTAGCACCAATTTTATGGAACAAACTACAAATGGATTTGAAAATTATATGATATACTTAGAAATTTTCAAACAAATAGTTGAAAATGTTTCTCTTTTACTAATGCTTGGGTATGGTACTCCGTGGTTTCGCTTTTATCTCTCCTTTTGTGCCTTAGAAAAGAACTTCAGGGGGGTGTTTCACAAAGAGTTAAGTAGACTTAAAAATCGCACTTAACTCATTATTTTTGTGCGTTATATTACGCATCACCTCATTGGTCAGAGCATGCTCAGGGGATGCACGCCATTGTGAAATCTATCAATTAAATTGCGCATTATAAAACAAAATGCGCGTAGAAGTTAAGTGCGACTTTAAGTCTACTTAACTCTTTGTGAAACACCCCCCTGATTTTGTGTTATAGTCAACTCCCATTCTAATGAGAAGAGATTTAATCATAAGAAGGTAATGGGTTTGATCCTCAGAACCTCATTATAATGGGAGTGGACTGCATAATTCTTATCATTATTGGCCTGTATTCACAAAGGTGGCCTAAAGTTAAGCCCAGCTTAAATCAGTGGTTTAAATATGGCAAGCGAAATGGGACACAATCTGTCCACATTACATGTTCCTTAAAAGTTTACTAAATTCTGGAATTGTGTTTTAACTCGAAGGAAAACTCTTGACATATATCATTTCCAGACAGTTTTATTAGTTTCACTACCAAAAATTCTGGTAAATGAAACATCTACTTTTCGAGATTTTGTCCCATTGTGCTAGCCATACTTAAACCACAGATTTAAACTAGGCTTAACTTTAGACCACCTTTGTGAATACGGGCCATTATGATGAATGGTAAAAACTCACCTCATTTTGTTCAAAGAGATCTATGACTCTTTGTCTTTCTTTATTAGCATCTTCTGATACCTTCCTGTAAAGACATGAAAGTAAAATGACAGATCAATATTTTTGATAACCTGAGATATCAAAACAACCATCCATTAGCAATATCTATTCTGATTTTTTTCATTCAAGCATCATCAAATGAGGGCAGCTGACATTTTCTCCTACAAATACTACATGATTTCTTTCATCTAAGATGTAGGTCGAGGGTTAGGGTTGCGATATATGTTAGGTTTAGGGTTTGGAAGCATGTTGAGCCTAGGGTTGAAGTTCAGTATGTCATTTGATTACAATCAAGGATTGGCCGCAGAGTAATTTTCTTGGGAGCAAATGTTATGGAACCGTAAATAGGTTGTCAGAATGAGCAAAGTTTAAACAAGCATACAAAAACGGTTGGGATTTGAAAAAAAAAAGAACTTTTTTAGTTTTAGATCACCTGTTTGAGTGGAATTAGTGATTGATAAGTGGTGTTATTACTTGGGCTCTAATATTTAGTAAAGAATAACCACAGAAGTGGTCCTAGGTTTTGCTGTACAGAAGTTGGGACCGGCAGTCATCAGTATAAACAAAGTGGTCAGATGCGAGAGTTATGTATTGGGACACCCATTTCTATCAAATTTCATAGGGCCTTAGGGGGAGGATTTATAGGGTGGATGACTTTAAATAATACTGTCTTTCTTTCTGCAAGGAGTTCAATAGAAATTAGAAAAGTGAGGCTTTTACGAGGTGAATTCAATAAAGAATAAAAGATGGAAACTGGACAGAGGACACGATCGATTAATAGAGAAGTCTACATAAATAATGAATGTATTGCTGTGTCAAATAAAAATGTTACAGTTGGAAAACATTTTGTTTAAGTATGAAAATTAATTACATTCTAAAATTCCTTGATACTTCCATTAAGTAGGAAAATCAGGCTTTCTTCTGCATTTTTTTTTCATCTTTTTTTGGTGCTGTAGATGTTGAGATATGACCAGTTTTCTATAATCAAGAAAAAATGTACTTTGCACATGCTTCTCTATGGCTTTTACACATACATGTATTAGCCATGAATTCAGCGTACCGAGACAATAGATTTGTGTAATTTCTATTAGCTCATCGCCGCACAAAATTTAGCATAACTTTTGTTTTACAAAAGCAAATTATACAAAACAAAGTGCATCAGCAAGAAGAATCTTTTGGCTTAAAGTTGGCACCACATTCACACATCATTTGAGAAGATTTCATACCTAAATAATTTTTTCCCGACTGTACCATTTTTTTAAAAACACAAACTGTACAGGCTTCCTACCTGTAGAAGAGCACATATGCTTCACAGTTAGCAACCTGAAGAGCGCTGACCTCTGTAACATAGATGTCATCATATTCATACCATTGACCATTCAGCCAGTTCTGAGCGTAGCTGGTGTAATGTCCACCTGAAAAAACAACAACAAACAAACAAAAACAATAGTTCCAGCCAAATATAAGTTATCAAGTTGCATACATCATATTTTCTCAAAATTCAGAATATTTATCACAAACTTTACAGAATGGCATAACAAGTTTATATATCAGGGACCTGTTTCACAAAGGTTTAAGTTAGACATAAGTAGCACTTTTATTCCAAGCGCAACCCTTATTCAACATGTAATCTAACTGGCCGACTTCCGAATAGAGCACCTCCCCCGAACATGATCTGATGGATGAGGTAATGAGTAATGCATCGTATGCAACTAGCTTTTAACCCTCAAAAGACTGGGGGGGGGGGGGGGGGGCCGCCCCTCGACATTTTCCACGACCACTCCGCCGTGCGCATTTTTTTGATCGCACCACTTGCTGACCTTTTACTTTCAAGTCTCGCGCATCTTTTGAAATCATTTTCGCAAAAATCGGTCGTACTGTTACGACGCTGTGCAATTTTCCAAAATATCCCTCAGACCGAAAACGGCTCAAAAACGGGTGAATTTATGTACAAAGTTATGCAAATTAGTTTTCTCACCTAATTCATAAAGATATGAATATTATACTGTAATTAATTCATAAAAAAAAAATTGAATTAATTCAGAAAAATTAACATTGCATGGCTCATTACCATCGTGCAAATTTTCAGCGCGGTCAGGCGACGGCAGCCGAGATCTTAGGGGGGGGGGGCCATCATGACCCCCCCCCCCCAGTCTTGACAGCTACAAAAACACCCCAGTCTTATTAGGGTTAAGTGTGATTTGATTTAAAGTCAATTTTTAACTTTTTGTGAAGCAGGTAGGCCAGAATACACTTGAGAATCGCCCATCGTTTACGGTAACTATGGAGTTGAAAATGCTTCCTTTACATATCAAAGCCCCATAAACACAGTCAAACGTTTGCATGAAATTACAAGATGGCAATAGGAGCATCAAGATCATTGCTTCAAGAGCTTTTTATTTAAATAAATAAGTAGCAACCGATTAAAAGTGCGATTTCTTTCACCTACTGTAATGTTTTTCAAAAGCTTGCTATTAATGACTCACTAATATACTAAAACATACGAAATTCTAGCCTTGATAAAAAGAAGACTACATACCTCCAGCAGTACCATGATGACAAATGACAGCACTCAGATCATACGTAGCACACTTGTTCTTGCAATCTGTACACAAAAGAAATTTATTTAACTTATAAATTTATTCTTATTTACCCGTATTGATTTTGTTTGATCTAGCAGGGTAACTCTTTCAGTGGGATATTATAAGTTTAAAAAGGGTTGCGAATTTAGAGATTGATTATTATTATTTATTTATTCGCTATTTCTGCTCATCTATTTGACTCATTTGCAGCATTCCAAATGTAAAAACAAATAAAAAAAACAACAAACAAACATATAATTCAACACATTACTAAGAGTGAGACCATATATGGTGTTGTGTTGTAACTGTCTAACGGAATGGAGACAAAACTTAGAGAGAAAATATTTCTTTCAGAGATTATGTTCCTCTTCGGATTAACAAATTTGATTTGCGACCTTTAGCAGCCTAATTTGAAAGCGCTGGAGCTTAGAATGATTACATGAATAATTGCTCCACTGTGATGCACTAATCAAATGACTAACATCAATCATGGACTGAATACTATACCTACCCTAAACTTATCAGAAACCTAATATCAAAACCATATTTCAACCCTTATCTAACCCTAACCCTAATAGATGAAATAAATCCCAGAGCAATTATTCCAGGAGCAAATTTTGGGCACCAGATAGAATTGCAAATATAATTGGTTTGAAAAATATGTTCTCTAAATGTTTGACCACTAACCTTTAGCAAGATACGGTGTCATATCGAGACTGTCCAATGGGAATGAGACAAAGCTGTTTATCTTGGAGGAGTAGGAGTTGAATGATTCATCCGGATCGCTTGAGATGGACGCACAGAACTTCAGGTTAGTTCCAGGACTTGGACGAACTTGACTCCGTTTCTGAGTCTAAGCAGGATGAAAAATGGAAAAATAACACAGTAATATCCATTTAGAAAATATATTTCTATAATGCATTTATAACAAGTATATACAGGTGGACCTCCGAAAAAAGGAAACCCAAGTTTGATCATCAATACTTTCAAAAATATTACCATGGTGATTATAAAATTTATATCACTGGAAAGTGCAACTCATTACCATTTTAATGATACGCCGTTCAGCTCACCAATGTCACGCATCACTGAACCTCATTGTTTTGAAAATGTCTTGCAAAATTGTGAGTGGTTCACTTTCACGCTCATTGAGATGGGTTGCTGCAATGTGCCTAAAAAGGGAACCCATTTTCATCATCAATCATTTTAAAAACATGACAGCAGTGATTATGACGTTTATATCACTGGAAGTGCCACTCATTATCATTGTATTGAATCTCTTTCAGCTCACCAATGTCACGCATCACTGAACCCATTGTTCTGAAAATATCTTGCAAAATGTGATTGATGCACTGTCATGCTTCTTACATTATCCACGGGGAACTGAAGGTTCTCTGGGTTGTCGTGAGTAGTAACATGTTGAAATTACTCTGATGTAAGATTAAAGTACTAAATAAGTAAAAATTTCCAACCCATTTATCAAACCATTTATTTAAAGTCACTGGATTGCTTTACTTAGATTTGTTAAGAATCTTTGAAGCAACTCATCTCAAGGAGCATGAAAGGAGAACCTATCACAACTTTACGAGACAATTTTCAAAACAATGGGGTTCAGTGATGCATTATTGGTGGAGCTGAGAGAGGTATCATTAGAATGGTAATGAGTTGTACTTTCCAGTGATATTAATTCTTAATCACCACTGAAAATATTTTTGAAGTTATTGATGATCAAGGTTGGGTTTCCTTTCCAGGACACATTCACACAAACCATCTCAAGGTGCATGAAAGTGAACCAGCACAATTTTACAAGACTTTTTCAAAACAATGGGGTTTAGTGATGCGTGACATTGGTGAAGTGAGCGAGGTATCATGAATGGCAATGAGTTGCACTTTACAGTGATATAAATTTCATAATCAACCCTTGATATTTTTGAAATTATTGTTGATCAAAGTTGGGTTTCCTTTTTTCGGAAACACCCTGTATAGGCCTACCCCTCTATGCGCTGAAAATACATGTATGAATAACAAATTGCAACCAACACAGGATACAGGTCTATAAACTGCTTGTCATGCTTTTTTTGTGACCTAAAGTAGTTATGAGAACTTCTGGTAGTTCCAGTTGTCCTTTTCAAACAATTTTCATTCTATTATTATGAAAGCATAAACCTGGTAATAGTGTAATGTTTTCAATGAGTATTTCATAATCCATGTTGGCAGAATTTTCTTGATTCATAATTCAATTATAAACGCAGCTGAAGAAAGGTTTCAGGCAAACCCAGTCTATGGTATAGCGGTTTCAAGCAAAAAGAATACTAAACTTACTTTTTGCACTTTTCACAGCTGTACATGTTGTCACCTGTGGAAAATAAAACATCAACATGATTATTTTTAATTCAAAATATATTCAAAGGCAAACATAATGTTCTGTCTGGGTTTCTTCTTCTTTTTTTTTTTTTACTTCAATGGAAGTAGAAAAAAAGAGAGAAGATATTTTAAAAATTATGTTACAGGTTCTAATTTCCAGAGGTTCAGAGATCTCACATTGTGGAATTTATAGTAAAATTTCTTGCTTCAAATACATGCACTTTCAGATGTTTTGTAAATATAATAACAAATTTATCCATTGCATATGTTTACATCCATGTATCTAAAATGGACCCCTCTAGCCTGCAATGCTCTTAGAGTACTGTATAAGTGGTTATTTTTGTGGTGACTTTATTTTCACGAATTTCGCGAGTAGGTCATGGCAAAAATTTCCACCTCAATACAAGGCTATTTATAGGAATGAATTCATCACCGAAATTGCGAAATTTTGCTCTCACAAATTTCCCCAACTAGTCCAAAATCGCGAAAATATCTGGATGCGAAAATATTGGCTTACATAGTACGTCTATTATTTAAAGATCGTGTCAGAATTTTCCATGCCTAACATCTGACATTCCTTGTATCTGGTGGTATATTGAATAGTCTCAATTAAAATATCTATAAATGATAAAGCTAGATGGTTTTTTGATTCCTTATAGAAAATTCACAAAGCCCAAAACTTAGATATCTATACACATGAACTTGATGGAATACCTTTTGACCCTGAAAAGTGGCGATGAAGATTCTAAAAACGTGTAAAAGGCTGAGCTTATCTTTAAAATCCAACTATCAATGACAATCTTATATTACTTTTGAGTTCATCTGCAGAGAAGAATGCTGCTAAGCAGTTATCAAGAGTGATGTTTGGACCCCAAATTTAGACGGCCAATATCAAAAACTATCAATAGTCCAATAATCATTATTAATCTTATATTACCCCATATCTAGATAATCTAGATAATCAATATTATGAAATATCTATAGTCTAATAATAATCAATAATCTTTTATTACCTTTGAGTTCATCTGCAGAGAAGAATGCTGCTAAGCAGTTATCAAGTGTGATGTTTGGACCCCATATCCAACTCCTGAAATACAAAAATTAAATACATGTATGATAATTTTTTTTAAAGATTTGAAATATAGTCTCAACTTATTATTATTATTTCATAAACATGGAGATGAAAATGTATTTATATTTATTCAGACATTTCCACACTCTGTCTGTTCTGTCCAGATATCTCTCTCAATATCTCCTTCATATAGGCAGGAATCTATACAACTAGTCTACATTCTCCTATCTCTCTCCCTCTCTCTCATTCAGCCTACCCTTTTATCTATTCACACTGGTATTAACCCTTTGGATGCGACGGGCTTGTACAGAAGCCGAGCGAGGTGTTCAGTCTGCTACGATGGGCTTCTACAGAAGCCGAGATAAATCCCTAATATATTGACAAAGTTTTTCAGCTTTTCACCAGCTTTTTTGAGCTAAATTCTTGAGGAATAGGACAAAGATATGTTCATTTTCAATATCCATTAAAGAAATAACCTAGTTACGTGGAAAAAAATCAAGAAAAATTCACTTTATTACAACATTACCATAATTTTTTACATAAGAAGCGAATTCCCGATCTTAACTTTTGGCGTACGCATACGCGTCCTGAGGGGAAGAAATAATCAAATAAAGCTAGCTCGAGAGGAGAAATACGAGAGATAAAGATTGAGAATGAGAAGAAGAGAGAGAAATTAAGGTTAAGGGGTTAAAACAATGTTCATTATTATAGTTATATATAAAACATTAGTTACATGGAGATTAAGCCTGTCGTTTTCCGATTCTCGCTAGGTTATAATACTTATCACGATAATGAGAGGGGTTGATTATCTGACATTTTGCTTGAACTAGTTTGTTGTAACTATAATGATGTAATGAAATGTAAAGTATGCCAAATGCAGTAGGTATTATAAGTTAAAAGTCCAGCTTTTATTTCAAAACTTACACCTGCGCTTTTCATGAATGGTGCTTAGTCAAAGGTGCCATTGTCCAGAGGTGCGAAGCCAGCCGCTATGATCTTTAATCCATATTTTATAGAACTAATTTGAAAGAAACAGGACCTCTTTTCAAGCGCTATTCAGTAGGCTCATCGATCGAACCGTGCGTGCGCACATGCATTACGCACTTTGCATTGTGAATCTACTGGAAAGGAAGACAGCGGAACTTCTGTCAAAATGACTGTTTTTCTTTAGAAAATAACTCCTATTATATTTGGTTTTGATGACTATGCCTTACAGTGTTAGATAGAAAAATTTCTGCCCTTTCATGTTTACATTTACTACAAATCATGAAAATGGCCGAGTTAGATGCAAGGAGTAATGAAAGCACAAAACATGACCAATTTGTATAAAACGGTCAGTGTACAAGAAATCGCTCCGCCACAGGGGTAACAATCGCGTTTCACAGGCCCGCGCTCAAAGGGTTAAAGAGCTATACAGTGCATTCCAGAAAAAGGGTAAAAGGGCAAGTCCAAGCTATTTTGCAAACTCTGTCCCTCACGTTACTGATGAACAATTTACAATAACTTAATTATGAAATGATACATCTCAATTATATTTCAAGTTTTGGGGAAGGGTTTTATACCTTTACCGAAAACATGAAAAATAACTGAGATGTATCATTTCATAATTAAGTTATTGTAAATTGTTCATCAGTAACGTGTGGGACAGAGTTGCAAAATAGCTTGGACTTGCCCAAACCAAACTTGGACAGACTCATATTAAAATAGTATAGCTTCTCTGACTTTCTTATATATTTCATGTTAACGAGTAACTCATATTTTGTTCAATGATACCAAATTTACACCTGTGCTGTAACGGATAAAAACCACCTTGTACAAAGTTTGGGCTCTCAAAGATGGTTTTATTTTTACTTGGTACACATTGTACAGCCATGCCATCCAGCCTACATTCCGGTGAATGTCAGTGCAATGTCAGTGACTGTAGACTTGTTAGACATACAAGGCACCAGAAGGTTCTCTCTCTCTCTCTCCCTCTCACTCTCATTCAGCCTATCCCTCTTTCTACTCACACTGGTAGTAAGCTATAGAGCCATGCCATCCAGCCTGCATTCCGGTGAGTGTCGGTGCAAGTAACTGTGGACTTGTTAGGCATGCCCTGGATCCGGGCCAGGTCTTCCTTTCCAGGAATGGGTAGAGACAGGTCCTGAAACGTCTCCTTCTGACATGAGATCTGTGGAGAGACCAAACAAGAATTCATGATTCACAGATTAAGGTAAGATAACAATTGCATTCTGTACTGCCTTCATAATGAAAAACAAAGACACACAATTGAAGACAGATTTTTATTAACTTTTCTCTCCAATTCATCATACGTGGTGCTCTACGTGCTGCCTCAATCCAGCCTACTACAGGAGGATCTCCAACTACAAGTGGAGGAAGAACAAGAAGAAGGACCTCAATCCAGCAATTGACAACTAGAGCAAGCCTACTACAGGAGGATCTCCAACTACAAGTGGAGGAAGAACAAGAAGAAGGACCTCAATCCAGCATTGACAACTAGAGCAAGCCTACTACAGGAGGATCTCCAACTACAAGTGGAGGAAGAACAGAAGAAGACCTCAATCCAGCATTGACAACTAGAGCAAGCCTACTACAGGAGGATCTCCAACTACAAGTGGAGGAAGAACAAGAAGAAGGACCTCAATCCAGCAGTGACAACTAGAGCAAGCCTACTACAGGAGGATCTCCAACTACAAGTGGAGGAAGAACAAGAAGGAGAATGATTAGAAAAAAATAATTACCAAGCAGCGTTTTGGGAGAAATATAAGCAGATTGACTTTTTCTAATAGTGAATTGTATACATAATGCAAACTTAATAATTCAATGGTTCTTGTAAATACTTCAAGTTTCTCTGACAAAAAGGGAATGAAATTGACATCAGACAACTTGATGACAAGACCGTATATCTCAAAAATATCAAATTTTTATGAGAGCAAAAAACATGGTAGATAAAGCATTTCAACCAATGGAGCTAGAATCGATAGTGATCAACATGAGCAACCAGCCTCTCACGGAAAGTCAACACAAAGTTCTAGCACTTGGACTCAACTTTGCTGTAGCCCCTAAGAAGATTCCCTTCGCTGAAGTCATTTAGCCGGTTGAACCGAAACTCCGCTTTCTCAGCAAAAACGGCAGCAGATAACATTCGGATGCAAGTAGCACAGGCCCTAACTACAGCAAAACCACCCACTGCCAACACATCTAAAGAAGAACAACGAGCCATCAGAGAACTCAGAGAGAAGAAAGACCTCCATATTCTTCAAGCACACAAGGGAAATGCTACAATCGTCATGAACAAGACAGATTACGACCAGAAAATTCAAGACCTCCTCAACACAGACACCTACAAACAACTACCAAGGGACCCCACTGCAGCAAACAAAAGGAAGATCAACAGCAAGCTACTGTCTTTGCACGAAGCCGACGTTCTTCCCAAGTCCTTGTACTTCCAGCTCCGCTCGTCCTCCTCTACCTCCCCTATACTGTTTGGTCAACCAAAGATACACAAGCCTTCTGCCCCTCTCCGACCCATCGTGTCTACTAGAGGGTCGCCGTCATACAACAAGGCACGTCACATCGCCACTCTACTCCAACCGCAAGTAGGACAGACTGAACACCACATCGAGAACTCAGCCCATTTCATCGAAGTCCTCTTGCAGTAATCCATCGAGCCTGAAGACACCATGGTCAGTTTTGACGTTTCATCCCTTTTCACCAACGTTCCTGTAGAAGAAGCCTACAAGATTATCCACACCAAACTCGAAGCAGACACGTCTCTACAAGAAAGGACCAGCATGACACCAGACCAGATCTCTGACCTCCTTCTGACCTGCCTCAATTCCACCTCTTTCAAATGGAGAGACAACTTCTACAAACAACTAGAAGGCGCCGCCATGGGGTCCCTACTCTCACCTATAATAGCCAACCTATTCATGGAGGACCTCGAAACCACTGCCATCAACACTGCCTTCCTCAAACCCAAACTATGGCTTCGATACGTCGATGACACCTTCATCATCTGGAATCACAGCCGCCCTCAACTAGACCAATTCTACACCCACCTCAACAAGCTACATCCCAAGATCCAATTCACCATGGAAGTTGAGAACGACAACTCCATCCCTTTCCTTGACATCCGGGTCACCAAGACTACCAACGGCCAACCAGCGCACCAGGTCTACAGGAAACCAACGCACACAGATAGATATCTTCACTACCGATCCTTTCACCACCCTTCCATTCTCCAATCGGTACCCAACACCCTCATTCGACGAGCGCACTAACTCAGCGACGAACACCATCTGCAAACAAGAACTCAACCATGTCACCCAAGTACTGACCTCAATCAACTAGTACCCGAGGAACAAGATCACAACCAAACCTCCACACCAATGCACCACCCCTACTGCTGAGCCTCCAGTAGCCACCATTGTCCTACCCATTCTCGGCAAGACGTCCCACAAGATCCAATGAATTCTCGAATCAGCCAACATACAAGTACACCATCGGTCCACCAACAAGCTCTGCTCTCCACACCCACAAGGATCGTCACCCTAACAACAAGAAAGCCGGTGTATACAAGATTCCCTGCGAATGTGGCAAAGTATACATTGGTGAAACCGGTCGCAGCCTAGACACCAGACTGAAAGAACACAAGACATATCATCGCCTCAGCAAATGGGACAAGTCTGCCATCGTGAAGCATGCACAACAAAAGAATCACGCTATCAACTGGCAAGACAGCACTCTACTCACACCCATCAAACACTGGCACACCAGAAGGGTCAGAGAAGCAATCGAGATCTACTAGCACAACACAGTCCCTCAAGACAGCGGTCTACACATCAACAACATCTGGCTTCCTGTCATCACTCGGCCTACACCTCCAGGCTCTCAACCAACAGGCATTTCTTCAGGATCTTCATCGCCTAACCCCCAGCCACAACTCCTCGCCACTCCTCGACTCAGCCAGCTCAACCAACCCTCACCTCTTCGCAACACACCCAGGTCCGCATCCCGACCCAGAACCATCATACGCCGCCACAGACACAGGCCACAAGCACGCCAACGTACGGTCAGCCAGCGCCAACCAACCCACGCCAACAACTCGCCGAACTACACCAGCGTCCGCACAACGCTCCCTATAGCCCGCAATCCCACGGTCAACCAGCGACAACTACGCCGCCCACTCACCGATCTGCCGTCACCAACGTCCGCACATCCCAACACCGACCGCCCGCCGACATACCGTCAACCACGTCCGCACACCACACACAATAGCATCGTTCCCTCTACGCAGCCGTCATTATCCTGATGAAGACTGTATTAATAACAGTCAAAACGTTGACCTAAAAAAGTTCTTTTAAGAGCTACCAAATCTCACGAAAGAATTACAACAGTCCTTTTTAGGACTTTCACACATGGTGTTCCCGCCAAACTTATTTCTTTAGAATCGATAATCTAGAGATTAACACCAAAAGTGATTTTCACCAAAATTTAAGATAGGACAATGTTGTGGTCATAACACTGCAGCAACCTACCTTCATTACTTAACTAACCAAGTAATAGAATAAAATAACTTACATTTTCACATGTGAGACACTGAACAGAGCTCAAGATCTTTCCATCAAATACGTCTGAGATGATGCTACGATACCTTGGAGGTTGCCGCTTCTTCTTCCCTGTAAAAATCACAGCCAAAGAAAGAAAAATGATTTGATAATACTATCTAAGAAAATGCTTAAGTTACTATCTAACATAATGCTTACAGCTGTTTTCAAGACAAGAAGAAATATCAAAGATATAGACTGCTGAAGGTCCGCTTCAAGGGTGGCCTATCAAGTGCAAAATTTTCCTGTGTGCTGAGGTTGACGTCAAGGGTATTGAAATCCCTATTACACACGTCTACATGTATGACATCAAGTCAAAGATACACTAGGTACAAACACATTTAGGAAAAGAAGGATTAGGAGGATATTGCATATATTACCAAATATGTATTAGTCCTAGGGCCAACGATTGTTAGACCAAATAGGATTAGCCCATTAGACAATCAGAGTAATGGGCCAACGATTGTTAGACCAAATAGGATTAGCCCATTAGACAATCAGAGTAATGGGCCAACGATTGTTAGACCAAATAGGATTAGCCCATTAGACAATCAGAGTAATGGGCCAACGATTGTTAGACCAAATAGGATTAGCCCATTAGACAATCAGAGTAATGGGCCAACGATTGTTAGACCAAATAGGATTAGCCCATTAGACAATCAGAGTAATGGGCCAACGATTGTTAGACCAAATAGGATTAGCCCATTAGACAATCAGAGTAATGGGCCAACGATTGTTAGACCAAATAGGATTAGCCCATTAGACAATCAGAGTAATGGGCCAGCAATTGTTAGACAAAGTGACTATAAACCATTGGAAGGACAAAAAATGATTGAAAGGTCATTTGATTTACCATGGTCTCTGTTCATCATTCCTTGATCTCCTGAAGCCATTTCATCCACATCCTTCTCGCTATCATAAACCTCCCGATCGTACTTTGTGGTCGATGATGATGATGTAGTACGAGTTCTGCTATTCACTGTCAAAACAGAATTGAAAGAATTATCATCAACATGGATTTATTTCATCAACATCCTTCTCGCTATCGTAAATCTCCCGATCGTACTCGGTGGTCGATGATGATGATGTAGTAGGTGTTCTGCTATTCACTGCCAAAACAGAATTGAAAGAATTATCATCAACATCCTTCTCGCTATCGTAAACCCCCCGATCGTAATTGGTGGTTGATGATGATGATGTAGTACGTGTTCTGTTATTCACTGTCAAAACAGAATTGGCAAAATAATCATGAACATGGTTTTCTATTTTAACGACAAAAACAAAATTGTTGAACTCTGGCAGTATTATGTTCAATGAACACATATAATTTTAATAGATTTTGAGATATGAACTGGTGCAGGATTAGCGGGTAGATTGTGGTTGTCCTAGAACCGATCCAAACTACTTGCGAACAAATTTAAATTAAAAAATATAACAGTTTCTGTTACGTGTTGTTAGCCTACGGGTGAATATTTTGTACAAACAATATACCTTTACTAGGTACTCATGTACGATGTAGCACTGTTACCTATAAAAGAAAAAATAAAACGATGTTGTTACCAATATGCACTAGACTCAAAACATTTTTATACAATTATTTACATTTTTACACTTAATCACATTTTCCTAATTTCTAAACTCAGATTACACACGCTTACCTCTACTTGGTATTGGGTTAGGATGAAGCGGTTCCGTCTCCGAAAACGAATCTGTCGTCCTCTTCCGATGTGGATGATTCTTATCAACCCCGTGACCTCTAGACTCCTCCCCTCCGGCCGACGCTCCTCCATGATGCAGCGCTGTTCTCTCATCCGCATCCTCCTGCATATTGTACTGGTCATTATCCGGGAGACTTCCGGTCTCCATCTCCTCCGAGATGCTCAAGGAGTCATTGGAGCGTGTCCGATGGTAGGTGGTGGTCTCCAGGGACGGGGAACCGGCGCGGGTACGTCGCCTGGTGGTGGTGTTGGTGGCGCTGTCATTATCTTGGTTGTCTTTGCCTGTGTCGTCTGTGTCATCGTCCAGTGAGGGATACACGGGTTCCTTGAGCTCCTCATGGAGTCGATCCATGATGCAACGCAGGAACTCTTGAGAATCCTGGGGAGCATTTCATAAAACAAATATTCATTGATTCTCACTGACAACAGTTATAAGCTACTGAAATACTTACATCTGATTGGCTGAGAGCAAATTTATCAGATAAAATGTTCGACAAGTACTTTCATGAAACGCCCCCTTGAAAGACACAACAGATAACATATTAATAATGACACCACCGACCTAGATATTCTATTCTGAGAATCAGAAGTGAAGATGAACATGATCTTTCTGAACGAGATCTATTTGTTGTCTCACTGTGGTATGTTGGATCCTCGGGATTCATCTAAATAGACTACATTTTCAAATAAAATTTGGTCACTTGATAAAGAGTTGCAGCAGCACTCAAAAGCTTGTGAATTAATGAATACTTTTTGAAAGAGTGATCACAGATTTCCTTGTTGACCATAGTAGATTGCAAAGCAAATGAATACCCTCTAGCGATTATTTTCAATCTGCGATAATGAATCTATTTAGTCTGGTTATGAGAACCACTCACTGAGGGATTCACAACCCTCCCAATCTTGCATCTGAGACAAAATATAATCTCTTGGGGTTTTCACCAAGTCGTTTGTAAAGTTACAAATCACATTCTTAATCATTTAGCACAAGAACTGATCACCAGTCGTTCGTAACGTATGAATGACTTGGTGGAACACAGCCCAAGAACATTTATTGCCAGAGCAGACATTGTATTGAGTAAACTTGAAACATGTTCCCATGTTAGAATATCTATGCTACTATCCATGGAAGGACACCACATCATAAAATAAATCATTATTACGAATTTGCTCTGCCTCTCTCCTGTCTCCAGAATTTTTTTTCTCTCTTTCTTTTGTAAAAAAAAGAACAAGATTAGCTCATGATTAGCTTGAAGGTTAATTCTTTTCTAGATGTTATGTTGATTCTTACCTGTTGTGTGAAGCCCTTGAACATTGGAAATACAGCTTTCACACTGTTGACAAGATTGGAAGGAGTCAAGTAGCCTGGTCTGAAAAACAACAAATGTAAAAATATTGATAATGGAGATATTGACTTTCAAAGAAAACTGAAAGGTAAAAATAATTCAAGAAATATTCTTTATTTATTCCTTTCTTTCTTTATTCTATTTTGTTTACGATATGTCTTGCTCCTTTACCCTGCCCCCTCCTCCCCATCAAAAACTTAATCAATTTCCATTTTTTAGCCCGCATGTTGTGTCAATTGTAATGTAATGTGTACTGTGTTTTATTCAGTCTAAGCAAAAAGTGAAGTTTCAAGTGGCCAGTGGGGCCATGATACAACAATTTCTACTGGCTTACAGCCATTTTTGATAGCCATTTGCCTCTGAGCCAACATTAAAGTCAAACCCTGGTCATATCTGAACAGAGCTCTTGGTTTTCAATACCATGTACTGTATATTGACATACCTCTTCTGTCCCCATATATCTTCCATGAGTCCCTGATACGAAGCTGCTTAACATATCTGAACAGAGCTCATTGTTTTAAATGACATATACTGTATATTAACATACCTCTTCCGTCCCCATATGTCTTCCATAAGTCTCTGGTAGGAGGCTGCTAGATAAGGCTTCTTCTCAGTCTTCACAAATCCATTACATTCCAAGAAGAAGTGAGCAAATGCAGGACTGTATTTAGAACAAATTAATACAGAGTGAATAAAGACAAGTATTGTAGTAGGGACTCACATTAAAGATAAAGTATTTGATATGAAATTAAAATGTTGTTGTTGTTGTTTTTAGATTTCACGGCGCTATCGTTCATAATGTGAATATTTACTCCAAGACTCTCTCATAGTGATTTGGAAAGGTTGACTACAATGCACCAAGGAAATTCCTTGACTTTTAGGTGCAGAAAACCATATTGATCATGAAACTTTTACAAGCTACTGTGCATGCCTTAAATCTAAAGCAAGTAAAGATGGATTATTCCAATACATTACAAGCTTTAAAAGGGACAATTTGACCCCCTAAAATACATCTTGAATAAATTATTTTTTCCTTCAATTTTCCAGAAAAAAAAATTAGTTCACTGACTTTACAAAAACTCCCCGACCCATATCAAATATCATTTGTAAACCCATGTGTCACTAAATTTTGCTATTGTTATTATTCATATAACTTACCAATTTGAAAGGGCTTGTATCCCGGCATTCAGGTAACATGTATTACCAAGGTTCCTGAGACCCGTCAGTCCTTGATGTCAGAAAAAACAAACAAACAAAATATGATATAAATGCAAAGGGCCGATACACATGCATGAACTATTATCAATCTTACAATGTTCAAAAAGACGCGATTGCCTTCCATTAAGACACATGACATCAATCAGTCAACTTGTATTATGTATTGTATACGCTGAATACTCTCCGATGGTTTGTTTTCGGGAATTTTGCAACTTACTGAACGCAAACATTTTTACTTCCTGATATTTCTGTATAAAGTGAATAAATCAGCGAAAAAATTCTCTCACGAATTCCCCATCTTCTAGCAAAATCGCAAAAATATATAGAGTATACAGTATACTGAATGTACATTACTTTTCCAAAAAATTGCAAAAGATATAAAGTACTTTCAGTCGTACAGCATCATTAAATGTGAATTTTATTTTGTCAAACGAAAATCTAACTGTTACCAATTTGAGGATTACATGCCGTTTAAAGATTTTGTACTGTTACTCTTACCTCTTGGTTTCGTCTCATCTCGTGCTATCTCATCAAGAGCTTGAGTGACTGGTGTGTTCACTGTACGGAAACTAGGAATTCTGCAGAAAATATTCAATGAAATACAAAATACAAGAATATGAGAAATATAAAAATCTCTTCTGTATGACAATCATCTTCATTACGGAGATGCTAAAATTGTTAAAATAGTATTCAAGCATTTTAAAGTAAAAACACATAACAGTATTTGGTGTGAAAAAAAAAAAAGGTATTAATTCCAGGAAAGATTAATCCCCGGCATTAGGTATCGTTTGCACCCTTGTCTACAACATCACATGCATAAAATGTTTTTGTTTGGTGACACTATTGCTCTGGGCTTTATTTCGTCTCAGATGGACGGTTAGGGATAGATTTGAATAGCATTCTATGTTAGGTTTGAAGTAGGATATAGTGTTAAATCATGTCTTAAAATTATTATATTCGCTGTTATTTTCGCTTGAGTAATTTTTCACATTTAGCGGTCCCAAAACATGTTCACTGGTACTTTGAATTTGCGCTACAAGAAAGTGAGCATGCAATTGAACGCATTCAAAACATGCATAACAAAGCCTACTCATATATTTGCTTGTTTTTAAATTCCCGCCTGCCGATCTATGCGCGAAATCTGTGGAAATTAATGTATCGTGAATATTTCCATGATTACAATATTGATCAGTATATGAAATTTACAGCAGAGCAATTGTCGCCAGAGCAACTGTCATAAAATCCTTTTGTTTGCTTAGCTTACTGAGGATAATATTCAGGAGCTGCTGCGGCTCCTCCCGAGTGTTCCATCTCCTCCTCCTCCTCTGTGTTGCCATAGCGATGATGCTGATGAGGGATGCGTTCCGATGCCTGGATACTGATCTGTCTCCTCCCTGAAGGATCAGTGATGGCTGACTTGGTCTTGCTTGGGACGATAATGATATCTGGAAATACCTCACGGTCACAGGAGTAACACCACGTACGCCTAGATAGCAGGTTAATGGTCAGCTTGTGGTCGACCCCCTGTAGATTGGTAGTGCAAAGCGTGTACACACATGGTATCATTTACAAGCATGTGTAAAAGCAAAGTAATAAATATTTACAGTTTTTATTTTGTGACATCACCAAATCTTAAACCAAATTAAATTTGGTGTAGACTTCCTTTTGTTATATTACTTCTCCACAATAATATTTTGATATACCGGTAATGAGGCATCACAACGGCTTTACTGGCTTTTTGAATAATTCTAATATTTCATTTTTTTTCAATCCTAAAAATCATCCTATCTGACATTGAAATATATTTTATGCATTGTGAATGATACCCTTTTCTTGTAATACATTAGGTGGCAGTTGTACAATATCGTGATTTATCAATATAATTTTTTACATTTTTAAGTAAAATGACAAAACAATGAAAAACAAAATATGATTGTTATCATTATAATGGTAGAATTTCCCCTACATGAAGTAGAATGGTTTATATTTACAGCATTTGGTCTAATCCTCCGTTTGTCTAATACCTAATGCACTAACCCATTTGGTGTACTAACATTTTTGTCTAATTAACAATTGGTCTAATATATATACGTGGCCTAATTCTCACTAATGACCAATTCGTCTAATTGCCAATTTGTTTAACAAGCCAATTGGTCTAATTGCATTTTCGTCTAATGCCCAAATGAATATCTAATCTATTACCAATTTGTTACTGGAATCGACCAAGTGGTTTTAGACGAAATGGGAATTAGGTAAAGTGGTACTTTGACCAAAAGGTAATTAGACTAAATGATTATAGACGAAATGGAATAACACCAAGTGGGATGAGACCAAATGGACATTAGTCAAAGTGGGTTTAGACCAAATGGACATTAGTCAAAGTGCATTTAGACCAAATGGACATTAGTCAAAGTGCATTTAGACCAAATGGACATTAGTCAAAGTGCATTTAGACCAAATGGACATTAGTCAAAGTGCATTTAGACCAAATGGACATTAGTCAAAGTGGGTTTAGACCAAATGGACATTAGTCAAAGTGGGTTTAGACCAAATGGCAATAAAGCATGAAGTACTTACATCTGAGTGCTCAGAACTGTGATCAGCTGCTGATTCTCCACATCCAACGTACCTACAACCAACCTTCAAAAGCACAATAAGAACATAATTAAGTCTGAATCGAATAAAATGGTACAAGTGGGATATATTCTTTTATATCAGATATCCAAGCGTGATTGGTCTATAGGGCGTCAGAACTGTGATCAGCTGCTGATTCCCCGCATCCAACGTACCTACAACCAACCTTCAAAAGCACAATAAGAAGATAATACATTCTGTCTCAAATAAAATGATACAAGTGGGAAATATTCTTTTATAGTATGGAGATATAACCACAACCTAGTATTATTTGCAAGCAGGAAAATCAGAGATATGACCAGTTTTCTACAGAAAATCCACTTTGCATAGTCTTCCATTGTGAAGATTTCAAACATAACGAGCCAAAATGACAAAAGATTTGAGTGAATTCGATTAATTTGTCATCGCATAAATCATCCAAAATAAAGTGTATCAACATGAAAAATCTCCTGGCTTTAACTTAATACCACATACATTAAACATTTGAAAAGATTTCATACCTAATTAATTTTTTTACCGGTTGCATCATTCTTTCTTATACAGTCTGTATATTGCAAAACACTTTTCTGCCCAGAAAATTTTGAAAATCTATTTTTATGAATTGAAAGACACAGGATATAAAGAGAGGTGTGATCCATGGATATGTGTGAGAAAGCGACTCTAATCGGAACCAGATTAGAGTCTCTGTCATGTCTCAGTGATGTACAATTATAATATCTGATGAATAAACATCTGACAGAACCAGCACAACAAAGCAACCTACCAACTACTGTCTGGTTAAAACTAGATGCATTTCAAAGTGAGACTAAACTAACTTCTACATGTAGTCCTTTGTTGAAATCGTTTACAACTTTCATTGTTTTCTTGAAACACTCTGTTTTGGTTGCACTCTTCTTCTTCTTCCATTAATTACTGTGCAGACCTCCTATTGCAGTATTACCGGATAAAACACCCTTCTCTTTTTCGAATAGTGCATCGGTTTTAACGTGCATAGGTTGTGACTCTCCTATACACGGGACCAACATTATCGTCCTCATCCCATGGACGGAGTGTTTTCCAACTGCATTCACACCTGCACTGAATACAGCGGCGAGGCATGCCTATACATACAATGTTAGCATCAGTTTTTTTGGTAAGATGTCTTTCGGCCCAGGACTTCAACCTACATGTGATCATACAATGTTTCCAAAACAAGCCCTATCACAACTGAGCTACACCGCCTTAACACTCACCTCTAAACACAGCCATAGGTTAGGTCCTTTTGCATCACAGGTATGACAATGTCCCTGAAAAAAAAAAATCAAATACAAATAAGAAAACAGTTAAAGCTATTGTAGAACAATATATGGACCCATTTCACAATTTTTTATTTTAAATAATTCATGTTACAATGCTATAACTTGATATTGAATACATGGTGAGCGAGAAAAAGAGAAACCCAATTTGACAATGGAATTTTTCAAAAATATTCAATGGGGATATGAAATTTAGTTCAACTGTAAAGTGCCTCATACATTCTAAGTGATATCTCTCTCACCTCAAATATCATAGCTTGCTGAAGACCATTGGTTTCTGATAAAGTTTGTATAAATTGTGGTGGTTCAATTTATCACCTGCGGATGGTTTGGTGAATGTGCCTGGATAGGGAACCCGCGCATTGATGATCAATAATTTAACAGATATTTCAGTGGTGGTTAAGGAGTTTATATCCTGGAAAAGTATATATCTTACGATTCAATGAACCGTCTGCTCAGTCACAACTCAACATGCTATCACTAGACGATTGTTTTTGAAAATTGTCTCCCGCAAATTGGGATATGTTCTCTTTCATCGCTCCTTGAGGTGATTTTGTGTTGAAGGTTCTTAACATGCTAGAAGTAGAGCATTCGGTGACTTGTAATAATGGGGTTGATAAATGAGGTTGGAATGTGTTCCTACGTTATTTAGTCCGTTAATCTACCATCCAGGTAATTTCATCATGTTACTGCTCACAAAACAGAGAACCTTTAGTTCTCCGGGAGATTAAGAAGCATGACAGTGCATCAATCACAATTTTTCAAGATATGTTCAGGAAAATTGTGGGTTGAGGAGCGTGACATTGGCGAGGTGAAGAGATATAATAAATGATAATGAGTTGACACTTTCCAAGTGCTATAAACCCATTCAATTACGCACTGTCCATGTTTTTTATAAATTGATTGATGGAAAGTTGGTTTCCTTTTTTAGGGCACATGCAACTACCATCTCCAAAATGAGCGTTGAAAGTGAACCACTGCACAATTTTGCAAGACATTTTCAAAACAATTGGGGTTCAGTGATGCGTTGAATGTGTGAGCGAGCAACCGGATCATTAATATGATGAGTTGCACTTCCTATCTGTGATAACTAATTTATAATCACCATGTGGTAATATTTTTGAAGATTATTGATATCAAAGTTGGTGTTCCTTTGTTCTGGGTCACTCCGTAAGAGATTTCAAACAAAGAATGAAACTGACCAGAAATATATGAAATAGGAAAAAAAATGAGCAAAGAAAATGGGATTCCATCAGGATTCAAATCCAAGACCTTCTGATTACTGTATTCGCTATTATTTTCGCGCGATTAATTGTTGGCGCTGAGCGGGCTCAAAACATGTTCTTAGGTTCTCAAATTCGCGCTGCATGTTCGTAAGCTCGCAATTGAACCCATTCAATACATGCATATAAAATCATGCCTACATATACTCGCGGATTTTTTTAATTCGCGCCTGCCGCTCTTTGCGCGAAAATTAATGTACCATGAATATTTCCACGAATACAGTACTAGACAGGTATCAACTACATGTAAGCTATGGCAAACCCTCATGTCGATGTTCGTCCCAGAAAAGCCCTAAGCTTTCAATTGAAAGAAAATACACATGCGTAATAAAAGGATTCAATAGATTCATTATTGCGGATTGAAAATAATTGCTAGAGGGTATTTATTATCTTGCAATCTACTATGGTCAACAAGGAAATTTTTTTATCAATCTCACAAAAAGTGTTCACTAGCTTACAAGTTCATGAGCTTTAAATGCAGATGCAACTCTTCATCAACTAAGATAGTGAACCCTTTTTGTGAGAGTGATCGCAAATTTTCTTGTTGACCATAATAGATTGCGAGACAAATACCCTCTACCGATTAAAAATAATTGTTAAGATTTTGTCATATGAAAAATTCCTGTGTTTCATAATAAATGCTAGCATGTTGTGCCCTTGTTGTCACGTCATTAATCTTAATCTTTAAATTCTTCCCTCCACTTGGGATTCATCTTTCAGTTAGATATTTCTTTAATTCCCAAATCCTCACTCGCGGTGTATGCTATAGCCTAAGTTATCGACCGACAAGATAAATTGGGCATTTTATTATCATGAATGTTGGTGGCGCATGTATAAAGCGAGAATTGTCAAAGTAAAAAATGTTTGTATACTCACCTCCTTGAAGCCCTGAAGATGTTCCTGTAAGAATCTCTCTACAGTCGAAGAATGAGGGCACTGCTTTCCTGGCTTACCCATAATTTGTTAATTATCACTGGTGGTTAAAAAGAAAAGAAAGAAAAGAAAAATATTCAAAATAATAATATACAAAGTAAGTCTGATTAGCACTTTTGTTTTGCTGTACTAGATATCGCACTTGGGGGAATGAAAGTGCTCTTTCATTTTTACGGCCAAGACTAGATCTAGGAGCTCATGTTAGGTGTAGTACATCAGAGTCTCTGGATAGCACGTTTGACAGTCTTAAACCACGGAACTAGACCAAACTGCAAGTGTTGTTTTAGCGACGTGCCGATATCCAAAATTTCAGTAAGCTGTGTCTTTGTAAACAGTCCACCTTCTGCACTGACTCTTTCATTCATATCTCAAGAACTTCCTCTGTCAAATATAATTTAATAAGTTTTTTTTTTAACTCAAAAACTATTTTGTAGTAAAATCAGAGTTTATAACACCTACCTTTCTTGCCCTGAGATTAGAACATAACCGTTTCGATAGATCCGACCATGCCGGTAAAAGTCAATACGCACCACTAAATCATTGGCTCACTCCGACACCAGGTAGCACATTCGCCGCTCTGATCCAAGACCGATCGCCGCCGCATGAATACATCGGTCGAACCATAGCAGAGAAAACTTGCAAGTCTAATGATTGCGTGTTGTACTCAACCGTAGCACTCCGGGTTTCTTTTATATGATAGTTACGCATCAGGCTCGGAAGCTGCAAAAAAACTGCCTGACGTGGTCATCAAACCTCAAATTTTCGAAGTAAAACGGCATCTTTCTTTTATCTTTTCGCTAATATTGAACAAAATCTGGGGCAATCTTAGGAGCAAAATTAAGGTCATTTAGTATATTTATTTTTTTCGATTTCTTTTTTCTGTTTACTTCACAGTTGACGACAGTGCTTCTGCCTCTGATAGAGTTGCACTTGAGCGTGTGTTTTGAGCTGTTTGGGTTCTATTTTCCATATATTGTCGCAAAACCTGTTCAGAATCTACGGGCACCTTACTCTCACTTGTGCGGAATGTCAGACCACAGAGGCCCTAACTCTAAGATTACTCTTACTCATTCTCAATAACTAATTGTAAGAAGCATGCTCTTGCAACACTCCTGATCTCAACTAACACAGGAGAAAGAAGAAGAAGATCCTATGCACCGCCAAGAAGCTTGAGTTTAAACTTTAAGTTACCTTAAGATCATATTAACTATCTTACACTAATTAGTGTAATTGATATATGATTCATAGATTTATAGATCTACTTAAATATACTACCCCCACAACACGCCAAGATTCACGCTCTCGCGCACATGCAAATTGCACACAAAATTCGATTCTAAAGCAACAAACACATTTCACATACACCGGGTAACGCTGAATGCGTAGTGCCAGTATTTCGATTTCTTTCATTTTGTAATGCCCAGAATATTATACTATATGAGCATGTTACGAGGAAGACACGGAAAAAAGTCATTTCAATCAATCCCCAATAAAAAGGTTACAAAGTTCCTATTCTCATTTTGACCGCATTGTTATCGAACTACCTCGCTTTTTTCCCAATTTGAGCTGTAACATGTGCGATTTTAAATTAGAATCTTTGACTTTATAGTCTGTGAACTTATGTGTCTACCATATTTCTATATATACCGTTCCCCCACATAACAACAATAGATTTTAAGGCATAGCAAATGGATGTCAAAATATACAGTCAACACGCTCCCCTTTACTTATACCTAATCTCTTTTTCCCGCGTCAGGCATTGTCCCGTGAGCCTGCAGTGTCACAGAAGCCTAGTCATAATAGGCTCATATTTGCGTGCACACATGACGCACACTATTGGTCGCTTTGACCTTGCGATAGCTCAGCAGAGACACTTCCCATTAAATTTCACAATGGTAAGTGCTGTATTTAGCTGTTTTTTGCGCCTTTCTAATTTTAAATGTTTTAATTCAGTTGTACATACTAATAAACAATTAAAATTTTCTTTAAATTTGATAGTGTCGACTTCGGGCGCATAAATTTTTGCTTTTAATGGCAGTACTCACTTACCGATTGTTTAACTAATTCACTCATTTGAAATTACAAAATACAGTCAACTTGTTCAAACTATGATCAGAAAAAGAAAAGAAAGACAGCTCAAAAATAATAAGTCAC
>CALNVZ010000649.1:31616077-31631918 GCA_940671915.1 Paracentrotus lividus | reverse complement strand
CTGGATAGAGGATTTGTGGTTGTTGAATCTCATTCTGAATTTTATGCTAGTTTCACCAATATAGATGGCATTGGGACAGCGCGCGCAGATCAAACAGTACAATATGTTACTGGCATCACAGTTGTATCTCTGTGGATGCAGAGTGACATTCTCAGAGATCTTAACTGTGGTGCCAGTAACGATATGTTTACATATTTGGCATCTGGCTTTGTCACAAGGGGTGTTGCCCCCAGGAGGCCTCGGTGTAGGGAGTTTGGTGCTTACAAGCAATTTTCTGAGATTGGGGGGCTGTCGCTGGGCATGCAGAGGTCGTTCACCAACTATTTCCTCTAGGTTTGGATCAAGAGTCAACGTTGACCATTCCTGCCTGACGTCCTTGAAGAATTTCCTCGCTTCAGGATGGAAAGTGGCTACAAGAGGGACACGTGTCTTATTACGTTCCGTGTTAAGTAGATTATTACGCGATTTAGCTTTAACTCTCCGAATGGTTCTGGAGATCAATTTAGGAGGATAGCCTCTCTTGATGAATTGTCTTCCTGATAAAACAGGGAACCAAGATAATACTGCACCTCTGTGAATGATCCTTTGCTCTATATTACACAATCAAGACCTTATCCATTGCCACAATGATCCTGAAATGAAATACCTTGAATTAAGTTTTTGTAGTAAAACATCATGAGGCATTAAATCACACGCCTTTTGGAAATCGATAAATATCGCATCAATCTTTGGAGGGGATTGTACATCAAGGATACGTAACCAGTGGTTTGTAATATTTAGCAGTTGGGTGACACACGAATTACCTTTAAAGGGATGTAGTAACATTGAATGATATTCAAATCACAATTTTTTTATTTAGCTCATTTTGTCAACATAATTATAAACTTGTCAAGTCTGGTATCTACGTTATCAAATTACAAGTTATTGCTGCTGTTGTCGTGCAGGAGAGTGATGTAGTTACTGCGCAACATTTATAAACCACCTCGTGGTGGAAACAAATTTGCCATGTGCTTTTCAAACACGCCACTTCCTGTCCTGTTCCCCGACCCAAGCGGCTGGAGGTTTTGCTGCAAAGGGGTTTGAAATTCACTCGCGTTTGGCTGTTACACGGTTTCTGTGGTAGTAAATGACTTCCATTTGTCTGAAACTGTTCAGTAGTTGTGTTTTACTATTAGAGCAATATAATTTTCAATTCATCTTGATCTAATTGGCTCCTGTTTTGAAAGGTTACTATTCCCTTTAACCCTATTCTGACCCGGGCGCTCTATGACTTTTTTTCTTTGCAGGATGTCGCCGACTTTGTGACACCAATTCGAATTAATCGGAGACCCGTTGTTGCGTTACGCAACATTATCATGTCAAGCCAAAATTGAACCAATAATCGTCATTTTGCATGCGCTTGTGTACCAAAATACTGCTTTTCCCTAAATTGCTTTATAATTGGATCAAGAAACATTCTTACGCATGAAACATTACAAAAATAAAGAAATAAACAAAGAAAAAAAAAACATACAAACAATAGAATACATAGAAATTCAACAAAACAATAGAATACAAAAGAATTAATTTGAAATTTTCTGAATTTGTCATTCAATACGTTGATTTGCTATTTAGCCAACTTTAAAAAAATTGAGTCCTAGAACGTGATGTTTAGTTGAGTTTGGTAACTTTCAAAAAAGAGCAATTCAGATAAAATAATAACATACCTCTTTTGTTTATTTCATTTTTCGATATTAATGCACTATGAGATTTTTATTGTACATTGTATGTTTGCTTGTATGTTTGGAGAAATAAATAAACTGAACTGAACTAAACTGAACTAAATGAAATTATACAGGTGTGGGCCACAAAAATGCTAATGAGGAACTTTAAGATGGATATAATATTAAATTTACGAACTATATTATTATAACTCTACCCCGTACTACCATTCGTGTTCTAAAACTGGATGAAATTTATGTGATCTGGTCCAAGAATCCAAAGAAATGAGCATTTTGTCATTTACAACATATCGGGAACATCTCCATCCAAGTTTGTAATACAGTGCGTCCCAAAAAGAACTATACACTTTTGAAATGGTCCAAATAAAAAGTATGATTTCTTGGGGGAAAAGTTAGATGAAGTAAAGCTAATAATCCTCCAACTATTATTATCGAACCCCCGCCGCGCGGCCAAAGAAAATCCAAAAATAACGCGATCTTCAGGGAGTAGAATGTGCCTACTTTTATGAGAAGCAACACAAAATAAAAAAACAGCCCTGGCAGGAATTCGCCTAATATGATTTATCCCCTGAGGTATGGCAATGCAAAGAAATGGCTGCAAAAATAAAAATATATGATTTTAGGTAATGAAATTTACATGTAGGAGCTATTATCCCAATTTTTATCACATCAAAAACTCTGAAAAAATAAGTCATGACTGATGCAGCGTTACTTTTGTAAAGGGTAATGAGAATTGGAGGTGCGAGGAATTGCCTAGCGGAGTGTATGAGAGTATTTGGAGCTATGGAATTGGGGATGATATGCAGAATTACTGATCAATTATATGAGTTGGGTTTGCTAAGTGAATTTGTGGAATTGGGGATTACATTTTCATGCATGAGTGAACACGGAATAGTGGTGAGATTGTGTAGTTGTGCAGTTGTAACTTCTCAAGTTCTTTCAGTGGTGTGTTAGTGTAGTGGGCAGAGATGGTGGAGGCAGCCAGGTGAGAGTGAGGGTAATTTTTGAATCAAAGTTTTGAGTGATGTGTGTTCAATGATCTATTTGGATTGTCTGAATGTACTAACATCAGTGATGTCTTTTTTGTTGCAACAAGAGTGTGTTTGTGTGAGAGTGATCAGAGTTTGACGATAATCCACCGTGATATCATAGTAATTCAATGAGAAGTTTAGATAGAGCTTGGACAGTGAATTGAAATGTGGGGCAGGCATATTAGAATGTACGAGATGTTGTGAGCCCCCACCAAAAAAAAAAAAAAAAAAACAAATCGAGAGGTAGTCAGGATATTTGGAGTAGAGAGAGCCGAGGGGATTGAGGAGTAGTGAATGGTCAAACACACCCATGGAGAGAGAGAGAGAGATAGATAAAGAAAGAGGGAGGGAGACAGGGAGAGAAAGAAAGAAGAGAGAGGGAGAGAGGGAGGAAGACAAAGACAGAGAGAGAAAGAGAGAGAGAGAAAAAAAGAGGGAGGGAGAGAAAAGGAAGAGAGAGAGAGATTAAACACACCACTGAAGGACCTCATTAAATATGCCTTGGAAAGTTACAATGCAACAATAGGAAATACATATTCCTGTTCACTCATGCATGAAAATGTAATCCCCAATTCCACAAATTTCACTTAGCAAACCCCAACTCATCATAATTTATCAGTAATTCTGCATATCATCCCCAATTCCATAAGCTCCAAATGACTTTCCTCATACAAAATGGTAGGGCAATTCCTGCGCACCCTAATTTCCATACCCTTTACAAAAGTGAACGCTGCTCATTCATGCATGACTTATTTTTTTGAGTTTTTGATGTTATATGAAATTTGGGATAATGAGCTTTCCATACATGTAAATTTCATTACCTAAAATCATATATTTTTTATTTGGCAGCCATTTCAAAAGTGTATAGTTCTTTTTGGGACGCACTGTAGAGTAGTACCGGCTGTTTCGAATAAAAGAAACCAAAGTTTGATCATTAATAATTTGCAAAATATTTCAGTAGTATTTATGAAATTTATATCACTGTAAAGTGCAACTCATTACCATTCTAATGATATGTCTTTCAGCTCACCAATACTACGCATCACTGAACCTCATTGTTCTGAAAAAGTCTTGCAAAATTGTGAGTGCTTCACTTTCACACTTATTGATGATCAAAGTTGGGTTTCCTCTTCGTATTTTTGAATAACGCATCTCAAGGAGCACGAAAGTGAACCACTGCTTTTCATCAGGGGGGATGTTACATAATAATACAAAGCGCCACCCCAGGGGCGGATCTAGGTTTTTTCCAAGGGGGGGGGGGGGTTGAGGGGATGAAAAAAAAATCTTGCGAGCGGAGCGCGAGTTTTAGACAATCCCCGATTTATAGGCCTATACTGACCTAAAACGAGGAATTATTTAAACAATTTTAGAGTTGGAGTTATTTTGTGCATTATGATAGGCAGCGAGCGCGAAGCGCGAGCCGAAAATTTTGGGTTGTAAAAGATATATGGAATAAATAAAGGGGCACTTTTTTAGTATTAATTAATTTTTAAAAAGATAATTGTGTATTGTAGACCCTATTAAGTATCTGCGAGCGCGAAGCGCGAGCTGAAAATTTTGAACTCAAAATTGAAGTTATCATGTGCATTATGATTTAGTATCAGCGAGCGCGAAGCGCGAGCCGAAAATATTGGGTTTTAAAAGATATATGGAAGTTAATAAACAGGCACTTTCTAGTACTTTCTATTTGTTCGCCCACCCTCCTCTCCTCCCCCCCAAAAAAGAAAATAATAATAATAATAATGATGGATATAATGATAAATAAAATAAATACATAAATAAAATAATATAAAATTACAAGTTAAAAAAAAAGATAGATTTAAAAAAAAAAAAAAAATGGTCCCCGGATTTTTTTTTTGGGGGGGTTGCAACCCCCCCAACCCCCCCCCCTCTAGATCCGCTTCTGCACCCCCCCCCCTGATGAATATAAATCGCAAATGGATTTACGCCATGAACACTCACAATTTTACAAGCCTTTTTCAGAAACAATGGGGTTCAGCGATGGCATAATATTGGTGAGCTGAAAGACATATCATTAGAATGGTAAATGAGTTGCACTTTACGGTGATATAAACTTCATAATCACTACTGAAATATTTTGCAAACCATTAATCATTTAATGATCAAACTTGGGTTTCTTCTATTGATAAACCCGGTACTACTGAATACAAAGCTTGGAGGGAGAGGTTTCCTGATGTGTGATGAAAAAATGCTCATATCTTTGTGATTATTGGACCATATCACATAAAATTTCATCCATTTGCAGGAAATGAATGTTAGTTTAGCGGTGTAGAGTTATAATTAATATAATATTGTAATTCTAATATTATACCCATTTAAAGTACCATTAGCATTTTTTGTGGGGACACACTGTATTGTTCCAACAGTAAAAACAATCTACTGAAAGTTTCAGTTCAAATGGAAGTCATTTACTACCGTTAAAACAGTGTAACAATCAATGCCAAGCATACAGCCTAAAACCGAGTACCCTCTCTGCCAGGCTCACCAGGGCCGCAGGAGACGGTACTATCAACAGGAAATTAGGTGTATTTTGTGCGTTTGTGCAAGAGCACATGGTTTTATAAAATGTTTGGTTTATTAAAATTTGAGTGATGAAATCATTGATATCACGAAGGTAAAGCAAGCAATTAGCTGTGCAATTTTGGAAGAGATACCAGACTGACCTAAGTTTTTAAAATTATGTTGGCAAAATGACGGCTAAATCGAATAAAATGGATTTGGAATATCATTCAATGTTACTGCATCCCTTTAATGAAATATTAACGATTTTAATGAAAAGGCATCTAATTTGCATACATGAGTATGCATTAAAATTAGCATAAATTATATACGTTAATTTTTTTTGGGGGAAAATATATATCAGCGATACCCTTTACATGTGCAGCGACGTTCGTGCAAAATTTCGCGGCGACCGGCCATCCGCGTCGAGATCTCAGGGGGGGGGTCAAATTGACCCCCAGTCAAAATTCCTCTTGAAAAGCCCAGTCAGAATAGGGTTAGTGATGTTAGCATGGTGTGTACTTAGGGGAGACCGGGGACAATTGTAACAGTTTTTTTTCCCAAATTTGTGACCTATCAAATTTTAAAGCTAAATACTTGCTTTTAAACTAATAAAATAGAAATATGCATATCTTAGCTTGACAAATGAATATGTTTGGGTAAGTACAACAAGTTATTTTGAAGCATTACCAGTTCAAAACAAGATGTCGAGTGTTACAGATTGCCCGCGTGGTCCAGGGCAATTGTAACAGACGCACGGCGGCAATTGTAACACATGAAAATGTGGACATTTTGTTTTTCTTTATCAAAGCTATTCACTTGACAGATCCAAGATTTAAACAACATTAACCACATAAGCTAATTGTAATAAAGATGACAATGCTTGACTCAAGTTACATATATATTTTTCACCTGTTATATGCATGGCATGGGATTATTGCAGAAGTTTACGTGCTCTGTACGGGCGATAGCGGAGGCGCTGAATTGTCCGGGGCCTAGGTACGGGCAAGGGCACTTACTTAATGCTATTGATACTATTGCCCTGAGGTGGGTGACCATGGTTTGGAGAGATTTTTTTCTATCTTAACTTTGGTATTCATCGTTGAAATTTTAGCAAAATACAGGCCTAAGAATATCATTTCTAAATAAATAAAAATGACAGCCATAGCTCAACCACAATTTTGTCCAGAAGAAAAACATTGGGTAGTGTGAGATTTTTACTTTTTTGCTCAAAAACAGTTTTTTTTTTTTGCTGTAAAAAGTTCAAATAACCGTTAAAACTGTTTACACTCAAATAGCATGTGGAGCGATGAAATGTACATGCTCTGTACACATGTTATGTTTTAAGCGTGTTTCTGTTAGGAATGGGAGCCTCTGTTACAATTGCCCCGTGTTACAATTGTCCCGCGGTCTCCCCTACTAGGACAGGATGGGTAAATATAAGAGATCAAAGGTTCTATCCTCGGAGCCGCCATGCCATTTTCCTTCAAAGAGAATTGTGTTTTAAACAGGTGTTTCAACAATGCCTTTCAGGTGTTTTAACAATAACAACATTTTTATTTAGAGACATTATCGGAAGAGCAAAAGAAATTCAGGTTCTAATTTGGCTTGTCTAGTTCTTAATAATGGCATCAGTACATTTTGTTAGCATAACGGGTACCAGCGAAGAAGAAATAACCATGAAAAGAGATATTAAAAGTCAATTATTTTAGATGCACGCAAGTGCACGCAGAAATTATTATGCAAAATATGATAATAATAATAAATAATAATAATAATAATAATAATAATAATAATAACTAGAGGGGCCGTCAAAGGCGGCATACCCACGCTTGGTGGCGCTACAGAGTAGTTGTAATACTATACTATAGGGTCAAAACTGAAATCTACAAAGAATCTGCAGGGATCAACCAATCATCACCTAAATCTAATCGATTCTTTCCTTTCACTATCAAAACAATCCCTGAAAATTTGGTGCAAATCCGTTTCACACGTTCTCTAGTTATCTTGTACACAAACAAACAAACATACGGAACCCTTTACATACCCTGCCGATTTCATCGGCGGTGGTACCGTCGCCGCGCTCGGCTCGCACTCAGCTGAGCTGATGCAGTAATTCGCTCCACCCATTTCACAATGCATTATGTAGACTCTATGTAGGAAAGCCGAATTTACGTAAATTTTTACCTTTTTTCATGAGTTAAACACGAATATTGATACCCGATGACTCTTTTGCATAGATAGTTGTTGAACATGACTTGCAATGGTTTTTGCATGTCTATCGTAGTTATAAAGTTCCCTTTTAGGCGCGTGTGGTGAATGATTTCGATTTACCTGAATGCGCGTGTGATTGCAAGTTCGATATGTACACAAAGAGCGTCGATGTACAAAGATTCATTACCTTGCATTCGTCGTATGGATGGTTTCGGCGCACACGAACATACATAGATTGGCGAGTGCAGGCTTGGGCCACAGCAAAATCTTGTCGATCCTCACCGCGTGATGGCTTCCGTGCATGCGAGTTCTGTGCACGATGGCTAGAGTAGTTGTAATACTATACTATGGGGTTTTAAACTGAAATCTACAAAGAATCTGCAGGGATCAACCAATCATCACCAAAATCTAATTCGATTCTTTCCTTTCACTATCTAAAACAATCCCTGAAAATTTGGTGCAAATCCGTTCACCCGTTCTCTAGTTATCTTGTACACAAACAACAACAAACAAACAAACAAACAAAAAAAAAACAAACAAAAACAAACAAACAAACAAACAAACATACGGAACCCTTTCAATACGCCTGCCGATTTCATCGGCGTGGGTATAATACCTCTTATTTATAATGCGCTTTTCCCATATTGGCTCAAAGCGCCTTTACAGTATATTATTACCCCGTTCACTGGGTTTAACTCCATACTTGTAGTCAGCATTTATAGGCGCCTTATATGTGAATTATCCCTCGTCCGGGTACCCATTTTGCACCTGGGTGGAGTGGACGTAAGTGCCGGTGCGGGGAATCGAACCCACGACCTTTGCATTCCCAGTCGAGTGATAGGACCACTATGCACATAAAAGATATACTGTTCATAATAGAGTGAGTTTTCAAGTTCAGGAAATCTCCGGAACGGTGGAGAAATGTATCCATTTTGTAAGTAAAAAAAAACAAAAACAACCTTTATGTCTGTTTCACAATTTCTTTTTATTCTATTAAAATGGAAATAGCTCAGGGTGTTTTCGTTTTAAAGTCCATAACTAACTTGAAATTTACACACACAAAAAAAAAACTATTAGAAATAAAGCTTCTAGAGACAAAAAATGACAAATGATGATGTTTCGTTCAAATTTGATGTCGGTTTAGTGTCGGCGCCGAGCAATGGAACATCAAAGCAATGAGAATGCTTTGTCAATGATTGGTATGCTTTTGTATCCATACAGATGTTAGAATGTTTATGCTTGAGTTACCTATCCTCTCCTAGTACATCCATGAGTTTAGTAAACAATTTTGATGTAGGCCTACTGATCCATATCAAAATTAGGTCACTAACCGCGTGAATAGCTTATCAACTCTTTGATTTTTTCCTAATGTTTGCTTACAGTGTGTTCAAAATAAAACGTAAACCAACTCTGAGAGATTTGTATTAAACTTGTACAACTATCGACTGAGAAGACTCATATCCTTTCCATATATACCTAAGCAGTCATGCATAGCTGCGAACTTGAGTTTTTAAAAACAGTTCCATTAAAAAATTGCCTGTACCAGAAGTAACCCTGGCTATCTCATCATTCATTCATTCAATATTTGAAGTCAGCCTTCCTGAGTCCATTTATATACGAAAAAAGATCACTTGGCCTATTGAAATGTTCGGTTTCTTTTGCCATAACTTGGGTTTAAAAAAAAAAAAAAAAAAAAAAAAAAAAAAAAAAAAAAAAAAAAAAAAAAAAAAAAAAAAAAAAAAAAAAAAAAAAAAAAAAAAAAAAAAAAAAAAAAAAAAAAAAAAAAAATCAATTTTGACGCTTTTTTCCTTACAGTCCCAGTGCTCAGTCATCCGTCTCAACACAGGTATAACATGATTGTATAAGTTTGCTATTATTGAACATGTTGAATATAATAAGATTTACTCTTTATCGTGAAATCAATTTCAAGGTTATACAAATTATACATTTTGAATATGATGCTCTCAAAGTTTGGTTTACCTTTTTCTGGGACGCACTGTGTATTCATATTCAGAATGATATGGGTATTATATTTATATATACCATTTCTTTTCAGTCATTGATAATGGTAATAGCCTCCAGATACAATTACAAACAGATGACTTGTCACGCAATGTCATGCTCAAATTGGTATCCTGAATTTTCGATAGAAAATCAATTAAAATCGTCGTGGAAAACATGTTTTCGAGACCAAAACTTGATGACAATTTTATATTCATAACTATGGCAAGCTATATATTATCTTCTTTGAAAAAATGGCACAAGCGGTAAACCATGTTTTATGCCTCCGCGTCGAAGTCTCGCCGGAGGCAGTTTGTTTTCAGGTTGTCCATCCTTACATCCGTCCCACTTACGCTCACACGATAACTTAAGAACAATTTGACGGATCATATTCATACTTTTTTTTTAATAATGAAGGAAACTGACCAGTGCGTCAGTATCCTTATATACATGTATACACATGCATATAAATATGGGGGAAATGTATTGTACAATGAGAGTGCGAAGCGCGAGCTGAACATTTTCTCAATAATAGTGACATAAAATGAGGCATTTGTAGCATAATACGAACGCGAAACAAGAAAGGGACTTTAACTGGTTTGTTAAAGGAGGACTATGATGATGTAATGGCTACAGATAATACACACCTGCCTGCATGTCAGTATCTAATTGTACATATTTTCAAATTAATCATGCGAGCGCGAAGCGCGAGCTGAAAATTTTCTCAATAATAGTGACATAACATGAGGCATTTGTAGGATAATGCGAATGCGAAACGAGGAAGGGACTTTAACTGGTTTGTTCAAGGGGGACCATGATGATGTAATGGCTACAGATAATACACACATGCATGCACGTCAGTATCTAATAGTGCGATGGGGAGACCATAGTTCGCGCAAATTTCAAAAATTATAGAAAATGCGACATTCAATCATATTTTACACAAAATCTACGATACTATAAATACCAAATAAACGGCAAAATTCTAAACTCCGAATCGCCGAAAGAAGAAGTGAACTAGGTCAAAGGGTTTCGACGATATCGCGATTTCAAAATTCTATGTCGATCGAACTATCGCGCATTCTGCTGAAAAAGTCAACAAAACAGTGTGACCTTATTTCCCGCACGGGCATTTGACAAAGATTTATCAAGAAATTCCATCAGTCTAAGGAAAGTGGATTACAGTAAATGTAAGTCAAAATTTCATAGAATTAGATGATATTAATATCATCTTACAATTTTGATGATATTAAATATATATTATTATATATAGTGATGATTTCCAGACCCTTGTCGGGAAGGCTGGATTTTTAGGAACGGACACGCAATTTTCCGATGTTTGGTCAATCATTTCACAATTCAATACACCGTACCGTGACGACCGATTGATTCTTAAGCAATTTGTGATCCCTCTTTCTGATAGTGCTATCAGATTTTCAAAATTTTAATTCCGTTTTGAGATATCCGGCGTGCGTGAATTAAGGTCACGCGCGAATTATGACGGACACACCACCATACACATTTTCAAATTAATCATGCGAGCGCGAAGGGCGAGCTGAAAATTTTCTCAATAGTGACATGAAATGGGAGATATATTATAGAATAATACGAACGCTAAATGGGGAAGGGGCTTTATCTGGTTTATTAAACATGTTAAAGGGGGCCATCATGATGTAATATGTATAGACATACATACATGCACATTATTATGCATATGAGTAATAGTATATCGTCGAATTCATAGGGCTGTAATGCGAGCGCGCAGCGCGAGCTTAAAATTTTCTCAAACATGGTATTTGTAGCGTTACATGTCTATAAGCGCGAAATTGATGGAGCGCTAGGGGGCTTTGACTAGTGATTAGAAGCGGAACATCATGACGTAATGCCAACAAACACAAATCTATATGGAGGAATTCCAGTCAGGGCAATATTGTGCGAGCGCGAAGCGCGAGCTGAATTTTTTCCCCTCAGTAATAGTGACCTGATGAAACAAGATACCTGTAGCCTTATGGGAGCACGGAATAAGGAGGGAGTTGATGTTTTAAATTAAACGTACCATCGTGACGTTAAATACATGCATAAAAGATGAACAAAGTCATAATAAGTTATATTATGCAAGCGCGGAGCGCGAGCTGAACATTTTCAGGCAAGTTTTAATAGTTATCTAAAATTTGAGAGCAAAGTCTGCATCTGGCCACGTGAGGGGGTTCAGTCAGGGGTTGGACAGATTGTAGAAAGCTCTTTCTTGACTTTAAACGTCTCTGGGGTCTGTGGGTGTTCAACATCGTGACAGGATGTCGAGTATCCTGAGTTTGACGAAGACGTCCATTTCTCTGCTGGCTACAGATTCGTACCGGATGTCAGGGTGGCTGCAATTGCCAGACAGAGACGTGCAGACTTCTACGCTCGTCGGTTTCAGGCAACATTTATCGCGCTCTGCAACAGTCGTTTGACCGTGCAGGGGCATCAATTTGCTTTAGTGAATGGTGCTGACTCTCCCAAACTGGGCAGGCGTACTCTGCTGCAGAATAACCACAACGCCAGAGCGGTCCTGTCCGTAGGAGTAGGCTGCACTGGCACCCAATGTACGACATTGCAAGTTTCCTTTTCCCATGAGGAGATTGTTCCATGGTCCTCACCTTCCCCTTTACCTTTGTAATATCGGTACTTAAATCGAGAGTGTCCATTCAAGGGTAAACAACCCAAGGATATACAGGGTGTTCACAAAAGTCAAGAGGAGTACCATTCCATGTTCAGGAAGTTTTCTCAGCCTTCATATGGTTGCCGAAGATTGAATAGGCTAACCTGGGTCTTGGAGGGTTTGCTTTTCAAACTGATTGCCTTGTAGCTACGATGTCAACGTTTCCCTAGCGCTGATGCAGGGGTGGACTCTATTCATCAACGACATTGTTCCTGCAGCAGCGATGCCAAGGTCATCGCGCATAGATGAAGCTTCTTGTTACTCCGGTAGAGCATTTGGTTGGTTCGCTTCGTGTATACGTTTGAAGAGGACCGGAGCCAGAACAACCTTCCTTGAGGGAGACCATTTTTCTGTATTCCATCCATCTGCTGCGCTTCCCCATTCAGCTCCACGAAGAAAGCCTGTTTCGCCATATGAAGTAGCCTGAACCTAAAGTTTAGCAGGTGGGATTGTCACCCGTCATCTTGATAGTTTGTGAGGAGCATCGGTGATTCACAGCCTATTCATACCGCGGCAGTGGAGCGTCAACGAAAACTTATTGCAGTGGGTTGGTTTCCTCTCAAAGCCATTTTCGATGTACTTGAGCCAAGTTGTGTACCTGGCTTTTTGTACACGAATCTACCCCGGACAAGCCGGCTTGTTCTGAATAAGATGCCTCTGTGATGGACCAAGTTCTGTAAACCTAAGACCCAACAAGGGTGACAGCAGTAGGGAGATTGCCAACCCCACCTTCTGCGTCCACCAGGTTCAAATTGGCGTTACTCGGCTTTTCTCCAGCTCTTTGGAAGTTGAGACTGGAAAACACAGTTGTCAAACAAGTTTAGAAGCCACATTTTTGCAACCTGCGTATTACCATGCACAACAACCCCCCCACGGGGGGAGGGGGGAAAAGATTTTTGGCCGGGGAGGGGAAAGAGTTAGGAACATTTTTTATTTTTGACAGTTCAGAAACTAATAGCCATTTTAGACTGCCAAAAATAATATAATAATGTCATTAAGTTCGTTTAATATGATAACAAAAAATAATTTGGTAGATTTATTATGCATATAATATGATATTTTTAATTTTTCTTGACATCAAATTATTGGGGATGCATCCCCCACCCCCCCCCAACAATCGACACCCCATGTTCATAAAGCATCATGATTTATACTTTCGTTGGCAGAAATCAATTTATTTACCTAATTATGGCTTTTAACAATGCTTCCGCAGTGATTTTTTTTGGCCGAACCCCCCCCAACAAAAAAGGCTTTGAAAAACATGATGACAATATCTTCGTTCATGAATTCTACATAGAATATTCACAATTAAATATTAGCAATCTAGGAGTTTTAAATTTTGGTGAATTAGAGGCAAAAAGGAAGATTTCCATACATTACCAATTAGCATAAATCAATTATTACAAAACTAATGCGTGACATATTTTTGGCAAAAATAAACAGTGGACCTATTCGCCTGGTTTTTTTTATTCCATCGCACAATTATCATCTGCCAAAATTTCGGTACCGCATTCGCTTCACGCGATCAAGCAGCCGGAGATCCCCATAGAACGCCCCCCGTCCTATCCACGCCCATCTTATATCATTATAAATTTTAAGCACCGGATTTCGTTCGACCATCGCGGATACCATGTATTCTAGCCAATCATCGCCTCGCAATGAAGCCAACAGGAACGCGCCCAAATTTCAAAACACGTCAGCCAATCAGAAAAAAACCAAACATTTGTGCTTACGTCTCACATACGTAAGCAGATTAAATGATCCAATATCCGAGACTGGAAACAAGCTCAATAAGAACTGCATTTTTAAAATCGCTCTCAAAATCAGATTATAGACATTTCTGATTGTGAGCACATTGCTGCCACCGTCATCGATCTTCAGGTAGCGGACTTACGTAACTCTACCGATAACAAACTTACACCGCTGTTGCTCGCCATCAACTAGTTCAGATTGCTCAAAACATTGGAAAAAGGGCCACGAACGTCAAGTCTTTGTCTTGCATTCCCTGAAACAAGGAAAAATTATACTTTTCATTTCCATTTAACAATTTGGTTGCTTGAGCCTTTTGAATACGATTTCTTTTGTCTACAATCTAATTGGTGCCTACATGGCCAAGTGTATTTACTGGGAGGGCTTAAAAAAAAAAAAAAAAAAGCACGGCGGCGGCGCGGGGACTGAGGAACCGTTATACTCGTTTGCAGATCAAATATCAGTAAATTAATTTAGCTTAAAATACAGCCTAAATTAGGTTCATGTCACTAATATTGACTTTATCTTGCAAACGAGAATTCGTTTCTATGCTAGTCTATCACTTGCCTTTGTTTGTAACTCAAAATTACCCGGTGAATTTTTATTTGAACTGCTTCCGTATATTACGTTATGCACTTTCGCGTCTTTAGTAAATATGTCTAATTATTACCAGGCTCCATGGAAGACCACCATTATGCCATCTCATATGATCAATATTAATTCAATACATGATGGTACGAGGTGCAAATACTGAATTGATTATGCTGTCGACCACTATATCAAATATTTCTTTTATGAGACTAAGGTTGAAGTTTAGGTAGTTACTATGAGATGTTAGAATTTGAATATAGAACCAATATAGATAGTAAGGTGGTTTTAGAGACGCGTGAGTATTAATGCCTTGAGACAAGAATTCAGTCTCGCGAGTCTTCAGAGAGCCCAAAAATATTAAACATGCTAATGGCTATTATAAACAGGAAATGGGAAAAATGGCGGATATAAATTCGTAGTGCCCTTTTGATAGACAAACACCTTCAATAACAAGTAGGGTTATGCGCGATACTTAGGTCAAATAGATAGGTTTGCGCCCGGTCGCGTTTTCACAAGAATTGTCTAAGATGTGCGGTTCTTCTCAAATAATAGACCAACGATTAACACGTTTGTGCATACGGCGCTGACTTAGAAATCTGAATGAGTGTGTGCCCGTATTATTAGTTGCGTACTTTATTAATTATGCGCGCAATGCAGCTTTTGAATTAAGAATGAAATAATTCCTCTGCGTATCAATAATATAGACGTGGTTTGAACATGAGCGAGTTGGAAACTTGCACCACAATTGCAGTGACAGAAATCTAAGATCTACCATTGTGGGTCTGTGATGCACCTTAATCAAGGGACTGCTAGAACAAGGAGTGAAAAGACGTCTATGATTGGTTGATTTGGATAAGTATGAGGACTCCTTGTTTATTTGAAATAAGTTAATCAAATATAAAAATAGTAATATCGGAAGGGATTAATTGATTGGTACTAATTTTCGTCGATAAGAGAGTAAGTACTAGGTGATAACTACATTACTTATTTAGATCTCGGCTTCGAGTAGAGAATATAGAGGAGTGTACAGATCAGACACAGACGTGCAATCCCAACGGTATTTTTCTTCAGCTCTTACAATATTTCTACCGTATCCCATTCAAGGTCATACAATTCTCTAAATGATTCCATTCGTTGTTGAAATAATTATCTTTATTTTTCAGAAAAGTAGAATACAATGATACATACATAAGAAATAATTTGCATGAAACAAAATAATTGATATGTTTTCATGTACTAAACAAAGCTGTTGCGATTCCAACCAGGTCCATTTGCTAATGGCAGGTTTGCATGGTTACGAAAAAATTCAGATC